>JARFYF010000017.1:26304050-26322945 GCA_030265395.1 Rhina ancylostomus | reverse complement strand
CCGTCCATGTGAGACAGAACAATCCTGGTGGAAATTGTAAGGCCATGTATACTTGGGGTGAACTAGAAACTATCAGAAACTTCACTGAAGGAAATGATGGCAAGTGAAACTTGTAGACCACAGTTCAAAAGATTAGAAGATAGTGAAGATGAAACAGAGCACAAAGAAGATGGGAGGCCATACTTACACAGGGTATATCTGCAAATTAGGCAACTATGATTAATTGCAGGAGACTTTCAACATTTAATTGGAGTGATTGGAGACATTTTTCTATTTCAGTAATTTTACAGAAGTAATGGGTGAAGGTGAGAGTACACAAAACGAGAATATTCGTGAATGAAAAATAGAGATAAATTTGTGTACCTGCTCAACATTAGTTAATTTGCTGACAATAATGTTCTGTTGAACTAGATTAATGAAATGCCACAAGATCATCTTTAACCCAGCACCATCAAAAAATTTGAGAATAATAAATTTGGCAATCACTGCCAAAAGTCTGAAGAAATTATCTATGTTCCTAGAATGGACAATGAGGAATTGAATTGTTTGTAAAGATGAGCACATTCAGGTGAAACTCTTCAATACACAAGATATCACCTTTGACCGGGCATGTAAAGTCATTGCTGCCATGGAAATGGTATCAAAATACACAAGAGTGTTTCAGTCAGCATAGGATGCATATGTGCATGCAGTTTGCAAGCTTGAGGCACTGGTGGTGGCTTCTTTTTTGAACCAGAGTCAGGTGGGTGTGAAATTCTCTCATCTTAGGATGGTTTGTTGTTTTACCTGCAGGAACATGGGATGTATAGTGTCAGCCTACAAAGGCAGACAAGGTATAATGACTGCAGATAGCGATGGTTCACATACAGCCAGGCAGAAAAGCAGTAAATCCAATGAGAAACCACAAGGAACTCAAGCAAACATTCTTGAAGTGAATGAGGACCACAAAGAAAGCACAAAGAATATTTTCATTATCTACTGCTTTGTTCAAGGTTGCCACAGAGACAAAAATTTTTGTTCAACATGGGGACTGCCAGAAAGGGCATCATGTTAAATAACATACTGTATATTCTATAGGTGGCAGCAAGAAAAATAACAATGGTGATTTCATAACAACCATGAGGGTAAACAGCCAAAATCCTGAAATAAGCAAACATTTGCTGTAGGTTACTCTGGGAAGGGACATGTACTATCAGAAGCTCAGCAAGATTCCTTTAACAAGCAACCATTTGGTGCTGTGAACATATTCAGAGTAAGATCATGGATACAGACTTGGAGACACAGACACTGCAGATGCTGGAATCTGGAGCAACAGACAATTTGCTGGAGGAACTCAATGGGTCAGACAGCATCTATGGGGGGAAACTGACAGTCGACACTTGGGGTCAAGACCCTTCATTTGGAAGTACCACCTGCATGTGGAGTTGGCAGGAATGAACACCATTAATAAACTTGATCTTTCCCACACGCATACTCAGCTCAATGTAGACCAGGCGAGCCAATGCTAATTAATAATGAAACAACATCAGACCAACATGTGGTGAGAAGGCATCCCCAAAAATGGCACGAGGCCTCAAAGCATTTATCTTTACTTCTGTGATCAAGACAATGTGTTGATTATCACAAAAACAGAGGGAGAAAGTCAAGGAGTGCTCATTTCCTTGTGAGGTCCAAAATTAGAACAGAGGTGATGACGTCTGACATTAGGGGTTGAATTCAGCGGCTTCAAATGAGAAGACCTGAGGTAGATCTGCCAGCAACCTCTTCAAACCTGCTTGGATGAGCAGGAGAGTGACTGCCTTTCATCAGCTGCCTGCTGCATCATCATCAACACAGACCTTGCAGTTCTACAGCAGCAACAGCACAATTTTTTCCCCTTTTCTGGGTGCAAGTTTGTTCAAGGAGTTTCTTCCATAGGAAATATATGGAGGGCTAGGCAAAAGCCTGCAGGTCCTGATTATGTTATGTGGCAAATACATAAAATGTACTCCACCAAACTTGCATCAAATGGCGCTAATTTGGAATATGCTGTCAATGAGCTGGATGGTATTTAGCCTGGCCCATGCCTTGTGGCTGAATTCCAAATAACCCTGGCACTGCATAGACATTACATGATTTGTTCACATGTCTCGGTGAGGTCCTGCCGGTGTCACTGCCTCCCAATGACAGAGCAGGGCACAGAAACAAACTAGGCAGTGAGCAACTGGAAATAAAGCCTGTCCTGGACTCTCCTGATGCACCTTCAGTATTCCCTATGTAAGTAATTAGAAAACAATTAAATACATGTGAACATTAATACATTTATTTAAAATGCATTAAACTTTTAAAAAAATTGAAAAATAAAGAAAATTAAAGTATTTCACCACACTTGATCTCTGACTTCTAATGCCTTCATTAGTAGCAACAACCCATCCCATCCCATCAAATACAGGCTACAACACATTTCAAACTCTCATGCCATACAGCGCTGCTGCCTCACACTCCAACAAGAACAAAATTCAGTCTTGACCTCCAGTGCTGTCTGTGTGGAGTTTGCAAGTTTTTCGTAAGATTGTGTGCATTTTCCCTGGGTTCTCCAGTTTCCTCCTACTTCCTAAAAGCCTGGTTGCTGGGTGCTGTAAATTTCCTCTAATGTAGGTAGATACTAATGATATTGGAGTAATAGGAAAAAGAATAGGATGTGGGGGAATGGGATTACTCCAGGAACCAGCAGAGAGATCTTATGGCCAACTGGCCTCATTCCGTGTCATGAGAAAATATGAGAAATGAGAAGTATTAGTTAAGCCATATTGATAAACCAATTTAAACTTTCATAACAAAAGACAAAGAAGTTATGCAAAATAGTAGCACCATGGATGCACTACAGAGATCGCAGGTTCAGTTTTTTTAGGTGGGATACAGGTAATGTGGTCACTGATAGAGAAATGCGCAGGGAATGTGAAGTGGCTGCTACAGTTTCTAAAAACTTGCAGTGATTTAAAGGGGGGAGCAGAAATAAAAATAACATTGCTGCCATTTATAATACTGGGAAAAGCCTGATATTAGGGATTATCAGACACGTGGATTCTACCTTCTGCTGTGACCTCTATACCTTTAACAGAGAAACACATATCCCACCAATGCAGAACACTTGTTGTGTTCTGACACTTCATCAATTTAATAATGAATGTAATGAAGGAAAATATGCCACATAATTTTGTGGCCTTGCATCACTTCCAGCAAGAAACACCCTAAGCAGCTAAATGTGAATGAATTAGAATAACTCACCCCTAACCAAACTTCCACCTCTGCTATCCAGCCTTGTGTTTCCTCTGTCAGTAAACAGGTGGAAATCCTGCCATGACAGTAGTTCTGGAGGTTTCTTAAGGCTTGGAAGGAAGATTTGTTGGACAGACAGCAAACTGTTGCTGACAGTAATGCTGAGACAAGAGAGACTCAAGGCGGATGAAATGGTGTTGTGAGATGGTGAAAGGGATTGCGTGGGACAAAAGATTAAGTATACTTTAAAAAGAAAACATGCAGACAAGTGTAGAGATGAGTGTGCGTGGGGTGAATGCATTGTGGGAGTATCAGTGAGTGTCAGTGTTTTGATGGAACTCACAAAGACATTCAATATTTGAACAATGTGTAATGTTGTAAAGAATACAGTATCAAACAAGGGTTATATGATGGCTTTAGGGACTTGAACTATGCTGTAAAATATATTTTAATGAAAAATGTTGTTTGGATTGTCCCTTTTTGCTTTTCTATGTAAACTATTCTTTGTATCCTTGTGAAGCTTTCCTTATAATGTAGGTAACATAATTTGTTGCCACTTGTGCCTTACAGAGATCAAAAAACAATCTGATAACCTCTTAAGTACTGTAAAAAAAAGTGAAAACTTTGAAGGTGCAAGCATGGATAAGCAAACTCATTTTCAGCACTTTGCAGTTTATCATTGTTAAAAGAACATGTCATTGCAACATAAGCACACACATTTCATCTATGCCATTTGGGTCAAAGCCTAATAACATTTCCTGTCCTGGCTTGCCACTCACATTTTTTTCTGGTGTCTTTAACTTCCGTTGCTACCGGTTCATATGGGCTTTTTAAATAATATTCTTAAAAGCACCATGCAAATTTACAATGAACTTACAATTAACCTTTTAAATTCAATTCTTCTTAAAAGTGTTTTCACATACGAAGTATGACAGTCTGGGTACATGGAAGGCCAAAGGACTGCAACACTGTTATTTTATAACTGTGTAGATTTCGCATTGTAATTCATAATAGAATTCAAAGTTCTCATCATCAGGGAAATGTTAGCTTGGATTTGTTATCAGTAAGAGTCAGATTACAAAAATATATAGAGCCATTGTAACAATATGTTTACTGTGGCTTAAGTTTTAACCAGGCATTTAATCTCATGTCTATGACTATGTAATGATTTCCATAAACTGGCTTAGCCACTTATAAAGCAAAAGGTATGTCCTCCTCCATGTAATCTATATATTCTTTTTCTATTTAGGGCAGCATGCATCTGCTTTCTTTATAAAGCTGGGAAATACTACTTTTCCAGGCCAATGCACAGAGTCTCAATTACTTGTTCGAATTTATTTGCAGTCAAAATAATACAAGGAAGTGAAATGATACAAGTTTCAAGAAGGGAAATACCCAGAGAGGTACAATACACTGAAAATAGCAGAGTTTCACTGCCCACAGCAGAAAACATTTGGCTGGAAGAATCTACCCACAGATTTTTTAGTGGGTGATCCACTGCCCACAGATTTTTCAGTGGATCAGGCCGAGCATTATACTCTCTCACTTCATCACTCAACCCCACTTTCTGGTGTGTGATCCTGATAACCTAAGATATTCACTGTGATCTCAGTCTCCAAGCCTGACATCAGAACATCCTTCAAGAGGATGAACCCACAAAATGTGTCTGGCTCAGATGGTGTACCTGTCCAAGTGCTGAAGACTGTGCAGACCAGCTGTCTGGTGTATTCAAGGGTGTACGAACTGTATGCAAGACTGGTTTTTCACTGTACCTCGGCACACGTGATAATAATAAACCAATGCCAACATCTTCAACCTCTCGCTTCTGCAGTCTGAGGTTCCCACCTGCATTAGAAGGGCATCTATAGTACTGTACACAAGAAGACCATGGTGACCTGCCTCAATGACTACCACTTACATCCACTGTAATGAAATGCTTTGAGAGCTTGGTTATGGCGCAAATCAACTCCAGCCTCAGAAATAACCTGCGTCCCCTTCAATTTGCCTTTCACCACAACATAGCAACAGCAGATGCTATTTCACCGCTCTCAACTCTGCTCCAGATCATCAGGACAACAGTAATGCATTCGTCAGGCTGCTGTTCATTGACTACAGCTTGGCATTCAACACAATCATCCCCTCCAAACATCATCAACCCACCAAGATCTGGGCCTCTGTACCTTCCTCCCCACCACTGACAGCATCTATAGGAGGCGTTGCCTCAAGAAAGCAACATCTATCATCAAAGATCCCCACCATCTGGATCTTGCTGCTGCCACTAGGCATAAGGTACAGAAGCCTGAAGTCCCACACCACCAGGTTCAAGAACAGCTATTTTCCTACAGTCATCAGGTTCTGGAACTGACCTGCACAATCCCAGTCCTACCTCAGCAATGGAACACGGCAGACCACTTCTTGCACAACCATGGGCTTTTCTCTGGTTGTGTTTTTTAGCACTAACGTCTTGTTTTGCACAGTCTTTCTTCTCTTCACTGTCTTGTATGTGTAATTTATATTTTGTGTTTATCTAAACCTATGTGCCTGTGATGCTGCTGCAAAGAAGCTTTTCATTGTACCAGTACCTCACCGTGCTTGGGCACATGATACTACACTTGACGTGACTTGACTTGATTTGACCTACATTTAATTGTCTACAAACGTATTTTCCAATGTGTGCCCAGCTTACTTGAGAGCTTGGCACCACTAATTAGAGCTTTAGAATTAGTAGAAGGGGCTTTGGATAGTCAACTGGGGAAGAGTCATTTTCAGTGGGATAAGAACTGATCTTATCCAGGTAGATTGGAATCAAAATTTGGCAGGCAATCTGAAAGTGAACAATGGGATGCCTTTGAAGTAGAGGTCTTTCAATTCTGTTCTAGATAGATTCCCATGAGGAAGAAATGTTGGAAACTTAAAGACAAAGCTCCAAATATGACCAAAAGGAAAGAGATTAAAATGGAGTGGAAAAAAAAGACTATATGACAATGAAGATCATTAACGCAAGCAAGAACTTGGCTGAGAGCAGAGCGTTCAGAGTGGAAAGAAAAGAGGCAAAGACAGAGCATGAGAAAACATTGGCAGCAAAAATGGACTGTATTCCAAAAATATTCTACATGGAATTAAAAAGGAAAAGGTTGTCAAAGAAGAGCTGGAGTCAATCAGAGAGCAAAGAGGACATCTACTCTTGGAATCAGAGGCCACGGCTGAGGTACTGAATGAGGATTTTACATCAAGGAAGAAGACACTGCTGGAGAATCAATAGATGAGATTCTAATAAAGCAAAGATGCTGAAAAACTAACTACCCTTACTGTGGATAAATCACCTGGTGCAGATGGGATGCATCCGAGGTTGATTTGCATAGCCCTGGGCATAATATGTTAAACATTTAGCGATTCAGAGGTGGTGCTTGCCAACTGGAAAATTGTGAACTTTACATCCTTGTTCAAAAAATTTTGAGAGACAAACCCAGTAACAGACTAGGATAGTGGGAAAAGTTCCAGAAACAAAAATCAGGGACTGAGTAGTATTCAGGTAGGCAAGGATTAATTAGAAAATTCCCTCACGAATGTTTTGAAGGAAAATTTGTCCAACCAAATTGAAGGAGCTTTTTTGATGCCATGAAAGGGAGGACCAATAAAGGAAATAAAGGGTTAATAAAGGTGGTATATATGGACTTCAATTGACAAAGTCCCACATCATCATCCTGTCATCAGGATTGAAGACAATGGAACAAAAGGAGCTGTAGCAGTATGGATAGGAGATTGTGAATATAACAGGAATTATAGTTAAAGGCTGATTTTCAGTCTTGAAGGAAGTGTAATTTCCCAGGGTCAGAATGAAAACCACTGTTTTACTAAAATATATCACTGGCTTGCACTTGGGTTTACAGCAAAGAAATCTTCAAATTTCCAAGCAACACAAAACTTGGAAGCACAGAGAAAGATGAGGAGGATAGTAATTAATGTTAAGGAGAAGTAGAGAGACTGGTAGAATGAGCATATGGGATCCTGGACTTTATTAATAAAGGCATACAAGAGTAAGGAAGCGATGAACATACCTTTATAAACCACTGGTGCAGCCATGGCTGGAACACTGTGTCCGGTTACTGTTTTCTCATTTTAGGAAAGATATAAAAGCGTTAGAAAGAGAGTAATAGAGATTTACCAAAATGAGTCTTGAGATGAGGGATTTCAGTTATATGGGTAGACTGGAGAAGCTTTGGTTGTTCTCCTTGAGACAAAAGAGGTTACGAGAAGGTCTGATAGAGGTATTTAAAATCATGAAAGGTATGGACAAAGTGAGAATATATTGCCCATTGGCTGGTGGGTGGTGGGGGCAAGAGGGGTGCCAGAACAAGGCAACAGAGCATGAAGGTGATTGACAAAAGAACTAAAAGTTGTATGGGGGAAACATTTAGTCCAATAAGTGCACAGGAGCCTGGAATACATTGCCAATAGTAGTAGGGGAGGGAGATTGAATAGTGGTATTCAAAAGGCAGCTGGATGAGCATCTGAAAGAAAAATAACTCACAGGGCCAAGGGGGAGTGGGAGTGGCTGGGCTTCTCTTACATAGAGTCAGTAAAGACATGATGGGCCAACTGGCCTGCTTCCTTGCTGCAAACATTCTGTGATTCTGTGATTCACTTATTTACTCAAGGGATGCCGGAAGTGCCTTTGGGGTCAGGGACCAGACGATCAGGCATCAATAAAAGACTGCTCTTTACTTTGTCGGTCTCTTCAGGAAATAGAAGTGGCGAGGATGCAGAATGATCCTGCATCAAATGGGCCTGTATGGAATAAAGACTAAGTAGTGCAGCAATGGGGGCTACCAAGGGAGAATAAAACCATTTTGTTTCTGTCCTCTTTCAAATGAATTGGTTGCTGAGTGACTTTACAACTAACAACAGGCACCTCTCTGGACCTCTGTTAACTTGGAGCCTGACTGTCTTTTTTATATTCAGATCACCACTTATGCTATTATACCTTTACTGAGTCATGAAAACATACAGATTTTTCTGCAACATGGAAAAGAATGGGGGTATGATCAATTCAAAAGGCAAAATAATGGTGAAAAGAATGAGCAGAGATATCCTCCCAGCTCTTGATTAAAGACTGTAAAGACAGTCCAAGCTTGAAAACAAGTGAACTTCCTGACATACAGTCATCAGTCCATCACTGCTTCTGGCCTTCTCTCTGGGCTCTGCTCTGCCTTGAATCCAATCTTTGTAATCCATGGCAAACTCAGGCCGGAATTTCTGTGTCTCATTATTCAGGCCCTAAATCAGTTTCTGGTCCCCAATCCAAAGGGCACTTTGGTACCATCAGCACACCAAACCTCTTCACTGGCAACTTCTTGCAGTGTCACAGGCAACACTGTGTTGTTGTGCTTCAGGCCTGAGATGCAGATTCCCCACCAGCTCATCGGTCACATTGTTATTTCTAAGTCTTGTATCTTCTGTGGACCAACTTCACAAAATATTATTCTAGCTTGTAGGATTGATACATACTCTCCTCTAGAAGATGACAGGAGCACAGTTTGCATTTTGCCATCCCTACTGTATATATCCAATAACATTTTGCTAAATGTGTTGAAAAAAATTTTCAACGGTTTATGACCTTGTGATATTGGCAGCTAAAAAGAAGTGATGAATGGATGTACTAAGTGATAACATCTTTTATTTCATTTTGTATTGGTTTTGGTTTCATCAGCCCAATTCATCTGACTCCTATGGTGGTCTAATGACTGTGTGTCAGCAGCATTCATTTTCACTGTAGCACAGCAACTCCAGTGATGTATTCATCATTTGCACCCCTCAATTTAAGTGCACTCTTTGCTAGCCATTGTTCTACGTTGTTGGGACCAATATTTGATAACTGGGGCAACTGGCTTAGCTGGTCATGTAATCCACCTGCACAGATCCAGTGGTGGGTGGCCCAGTTGAGAGGGAAGGGATGGTGGACAGGAAATGAGCATCAAATAAAATCTTCATGAGGACCTACCAGGGAATCCATGCATCAGATTTAAAAAACAGATAAGACTGCTCCCCTTTATGTTTGCAGAAGCAGACTCCATATTTGTTATTAAGGCTCAATTTTCCATGGGTGGTCACACAGTGTGATAAATGTTGCACTCTGTGAAATAACTTCTAGGCCATCACCTCACTGGATCTACTGTTTAATCTACAGTTCTGCACTGCAGTATCCCACGGAGTTCATCCATGGAATCATGGCTTGGCTTTCCAACCAATATTGGGGTTAAATGCAGGAAGGAAGATTAGAGAAGCAGCCTGGTGTATTGGTGACAGCTGTTTAATTTCAACGTTAAGACAATGAGCAGAAAATCAATGCTGCGAGTTGTTGGGTGGAGGCATTCCATTGTATCTAGCAGGTAGTGCTCTGTTATTGGTACCTTTTCTACACTCCATTGATCAGCAATCATCATTGTACATGTCCCTTTTTATCTTTGTACATGTTTGCCTTGGTATAACCTTTCAATACCACAGACTCAAGGCCCACCCTTGGGCCTAAAGGTATAATTAAGGCTCAAGCAATGCACTGCATTGGTAGAAGTGTGGTCTTTAGATATCTATTCAGGTGGAGATAATAGACACTATTCAAAGAGGGGTAATATAGACACATTCAGTCAACACCTCCAAAGAGCAAATTAACTGGTCATTCACAGCATCTGTTCATTGGAGGGCCCTGATTGGAATAAATTAATCTATTTATCCATAAAGTAGTTCACAGGTTTAGAAGCACTTTGGAATGTCCTTAAGATGCAGAGGGCTCTATCCTCTACTGGTACAATGCTCTCAGCTGTTAACCTCCTCATTCATCCTTAAAATTTACAAATATTTGATTTTTTCAGTACTACACTGAGGAAAAGTGGATGGAATTTTAATTTTAATAATCTAATAACTGAGAACTATAGGCAAGAAATTGAATTAGATTTTGGAGTCTTTGTGTCATTTCCTGTTGAGCCTCATCTACCCAGGAATTGGAATGACATCACACTCCAAATTTGATGTAATTTCCCTTTGTATTTTGTGCAGAAGATAATGCCATCCCATGTGCAGATCCATTCATTAGCTTCCAACAAAGATTGGAACAAAAGGTTGTGAATTAAGATCTTGGCAATTAACTCACAGTTCAACGATGAGTACATCAGGCTGAAAGTAAGGAGCAAAGCATAATTTAAAGAGTGCCCCGGGATATAATTTTTATGTGTTAAAAATCATCCTCTGTAAAAATTTATTTCCACAAAATTTGTTGCCGACAGCCCTAGTACAGATTGAAACTTCTCTAAACCAGTAACCACAGGTCACGAGTCGCTCGATCTATGATCCAGTGTTGCCACTGATTGCAGGAGCTGGGTCCAGTGTCAGGACCACCTGTGCTCATGGATTTGTGATCATCTTACTCCATGCTCAGGGTGGTCTTCTCTCTGGGAGGTGCAGCGATTGTTGCTCTCTCAGTCTCTGAGTCTAGCATTACCACACATGTTGTACTTTAATGCTTCATAAAGGGACTAAACCATGATCGCCAGTTCTTAATGCAAGGATATACCAGTTTCACAATTTTTTGGGTAATGTCCAGGTCAGCATTAGTACTACATGTTTGTACACAAAATATACAGAAATCCAAATTCGAGATGTATTAATTTTATTTTAATCTGGAGAACCACCAAACAACGCTATCTATTAGAGTCGCTGAGAATAGTAAGAATATTTTTTCAGATTATTTTCAAAGTATCATTTAAAGGTGTGAAGTGCATAAACCCCCTTTTTCAGTACATTGAGTTTGCACTGCAAAATAGAGCAGTACCGATTAAGACTTACTCCCGTGGGATTTTATTTTGCAAGATAGATTCTCTCTGCAGAAGGATTTTTCACATTAAATCTTAGTCATGTGCATGTGCAAAATAAAAGCTTTATCACCAAAAATAATTTATCTTTCTGAATCATTGGAAAAGGAAAAGATATTTGAAAGTTTAGAATCAGGGCTGCAATGTATAATCTGACCAAACCAGACTCTACACTGGTTTAATCTTGACACCGCTATAAAATATGACACTTTTATTGTCTGCAATACGTATTCATCAATTTTGTACATATTTATGTACTGAAAAAAAATCACATTTTTAAAACTGTTCTCCGCTCACTGAAATAAACGTCAGTTTTACTAAAGAATGTAAAATTCAACATTTGCATCTGGGCACCAGTCAGAAGAAAATGTGAAGCGATGGAATTATGAAGCATGGTTGGCAATGTTCCAGCACAGAACCACCATCTCAGAACAAGTCCTTTAATGCCAGGTGATACTCACATTCTGCACAAGTTCAGTTTAGACCCCTTACAGTCAAGATAAATATGTGGCAGTTTGAAAAGCAGACTCATGGACACAGAGTCCAATGCCTTAGTGTTAATGAGAAATGATCTGTTGTTCCTCTACCTTCCCTAACTTGATGTGCAACCCATATCTTTTGAGATGGAATGTAATATCTACACATCTGTTAGATGACTGCACAAAGTAACCAAATAAAACAACTACATTTATAATAGTAAAAAGGAATAATTTCCTCTCCTCCGGCATCCTTTATGCAGTACAAAAATTTAACTTATTTTACAATACATTATTCTGTTTCCCGCCCTACAGGCATTTTGCACTTTGCTGTCTTCTCAGGAATGTTTGAACAAGTTGGGTCCATACTCATTGAGAGGTAGTCATTCAATAGATAAGATTCTGACAGGGTAGATGCAGGGAGGATGTTTCCCTCATGAGGGAGTCTGGAACTAGGTGGCATAGTTTTGAAATAAGGGATTACCTATTTGAGGTAGAGTTGATGAGGAGTTTCTTTTTGCCAAGTGTTGTGAATATTTACAGTTTTCTACCTGTGCAGGCTGAGTCATTGAATCTATTTTGGGTTGAGGTAGCTAGATTTTTGGACTAGGAAGGGTGGAGGGTTTTATGGCAAACAGGAAGGAAAGTGGAGTTGGGGCCAAGTCAGACCTGCTTTTATAAAGGAGTTAGATGACCAACTCCTTCTCCTATGTCTCACATTGTGGATGTTTACACAATGTAAGAAATTGGAGAAAAAGGGCATATATTTATATCCTGGGCCTCCATTTGCTTTTCCTTTCCCCTACTTAATAACAACATTATAAAAACAAATCTCAAGTACCTTCTTAAGATAGGCAGAAGATGAAGGGAGTAGCTGTACCTTGAAGGACAGAAAGGTCTCCAATTGTTTGTGAGGAAAGAATTCATGTGGGATGCCAGAATGGGCATCAGTGGACCTGAACGAGAGAGGTGAGCACCGATCAGGGTGTTGCTACTGAATCCCATCATCCTCACCCCATTGGAACAATGTCCATGTGTGCTTCAAATCAGAACACTAATAGGCTGAGGTATCCTGGGAGCTGAACACTTGGCTAACTTTAACCACCAAGCGTAAATAATGGTCATAGTTCAGAAGATTTTGCCATAATATAGGATATTAAAAGCAATGTACCCGACACAAATCACACTACACTCCGCAGGATGAAGTTTGGCAGTGCTGCCCACAACACAGGCTTCATTATTAAAACAGAGTTCATACTATGATGCTCCTCAAAATCTGCAGGGTTCAGATACCAGAGTAGATTCAAGATCTGTGCACCTGTTGCCTCTAACAGGAGTGGTTCCACATTGTAAGCTTTTGATGGATTTGGAGAACATCTCTAAAAGCCCTGCTGGAGGCCAGCATGCAGACCAGGGCTTGCTGTATGGCAGTAGCAGCCCCAAGTCAACCCCAGAGATGCCTGTGCTGATGAGGTACTCCTGAGAGATCCTCAGCTTGAACTAGGGTGCAGGAACTCTGAATTCAGCAGCTTCCCTCTGAAGGTTTCTGCTCTTCTTGGCAGTGGGTGGATGGTTCTCCTCCCTAAAGCTGGCTGGAAACTTTATCTTGAAGATGAGTCACAATGTATCCATTTCCTATCTGAGTGAGTGTTCACTTCAGCAAATTACTGTTGAAGTCAGGGCAGGACTTTGCTGGAAAGGGAGAAGAAGGAAATGGATTTGAATGGAGCTTTCACTCAGCATGCTGACTAACCCAGGAACCTGACTGGTAGGTAGGGCAGGTCTGTAGGTCTTTCACTTTTGACTGCTGTGTAGGCATTTTCAGTCTCTTGATTTTTTTTCCCCTCACTTCCCCAACATTTGATGCTTTACAAGTTGCTGATTTTTTTCTCCCTGAGATTTGCTGTCCTTTTTCTTACAAAAGTCATGTTTTGTTCAGTGGAATTTCACTTGCCACAATATGTTCAAATGGCGACAGATGGGGGATCAAATGACAAACTAACACCCAGAGGATGACAGATTTGTATTAGGCCTTTTTTTTCAAATCTCAGGCATTGTTCATGCATCCATCCTCACTCTGAGATCAACGTTTGCTGACAATTCTATCAATCATTTCATCTAACACCTGCCACTTCCACCGTTACTTTACCAAGCTTTGCCATCGTGTGGAAACTTCATTCTCATGTGAATGAGCATAAAGGTCATTACCACATTCCATCAGCCTCTTCTATACAGCAGCCAGCCCCTGGGTGTGAATGGTATGTGGGGTGGAGGGAAGCTGCTGCCAGGGTTGGAGGAATGATCGCCAGTCATCTGGTACGTCACAAGGACTGGTTTCTGGAGCAAATACACAATAGGCTGAGAGAAGCCAGGGACAGGGGAAGTTTAATCATCCCTGTGGGACCTGACCAATACTCCCACACTGACTGATCCCAAAAGGAATGCTGAGAAGATCTTCAAAGATTTGCTGTATTTGGTCATGACTAGGTTAACCTGATGCAAACAATGTCACCTGAGCTTCTCATTAGAACAGTGGTTGGTACCTGCTGATATTATCAGAGCCAGATCAGCACATTTAGAGAAGGAGCAAAGACAGAAACTGCTGGAAACAACTCAGCAGGTCAGGCAGCATCTGTGTAAAGAGAAACAGTCAATGTTTCAGATCTGTGACCCTTTGTCAGAACTGATGTTTAAAGAAGGACTCATCTGGTTTCTGATAGCTTTCCCTCTCACATCCTCAGAACACAATGTTAAAATGGGTCTGGTGGAAGGATGACAAAGGATGAAATGCTCGATGTGGAGGTTCATGAGGTGAAAGGTGAAACGTGAGGACCAGAGGAACTCAATCTTTATTCTGTCTGGGAGGAGGTGGGGTGAGAGCAGAAGACTGAGAAACAGAGGAGATGCTAGATCGAGCTCCATCCACCACAGCAGAAGGGAAGCCATGCTTCCTGAAAAAGGAGGACATTTCAGATGTCCTGGAATTGACGAAGGATGCAGAGGCTCATAGGGTGAAACGTGAGGACTAGGTCTATGGGATCAGTGTGAGATGTTGTTGGAGGTGAGCCCATGGATAATTTTAATTGCCTAGCTTCCCCCACAAGGGCTGAGCTCAGTTGAACTTTTAGATAGATTTGTGTTGAGGGTAAGTGTATTGAGGATTATGACCAATAGAAAATGGTGTTGAGGTATAGTTCGGCCAAGATCTAACTGAATAAGTTTAAGGAAGGGCGAGGAAGAGTTCTGAGTAGACAAATTGTTTTCCCGGCATTCCTACTTAACACCACCAAAAGAAAGAAACTCCAATGGTTTGGTCATAGCATGAGGAGTAGCAGCCTTTTGAATTAACTGCTTCAATGAGTGATTAAGAGGAAGTGTGAGGAGAAGACCGATTAGAAAGTTGTGGTGGTAGCCAGAATGGCATCATAAAGGTGTGGTCACCGTGGTCCTAGCATCCTTTGGGATGTGTGTGACATTGCTGTTCCTTGCAAAGTGGTTTGAGAGTGATGTGTTTAGAGGTTGCTCTTCCAGTTCTACAATCTCTGAAAATGTTGCAAGTGTTAGAACGCTGACTCCCTGACATGGTTCTTGACCGATGCTTACATTCCAAGATGCTAGTCTGAAAATTGTTTTAGGAGGGTTGACTTGACACCATCAACTTAAAATTGCAGCCTGCTGGATTGGGGTGGGACTTAGTCCCCACTGTATTTTAACTGCTGCCTTACTAGTTTTTACAAGGCTGGGAAGTTAAAAATTCCCATTTCATTTTAATGTTTAAATGAAATGAACAACAGGAGGCCTACTTATCCTTGATTACAACAGACTTTTGTATGCACAGAATGAAATGGCATTCTGAATTAAACTCAGAGGAATGCATGCATCATGTCACATTTGTGTGTTTAATATCACACATGACTTGATGTGGTGCACCAAAGGTATATTGCAGATGGATTTCAATGTACTGTTTATCCAGATATAAAGAATGATCTTTTTATAGTCAAACTAGTTTCACATCAGTTAATCAAAAAGCAGGACAATTAGTAATACCAATGGGTATGTTACCATGCATATTTTAGATATTATGGCATCTTGCATAGTTTGTAATATTTTGTATTATTATACAAAAGGCTAGTCATGAGATAAATTGCAAGAATGAGCTGTAATAGGGAATAACATATACTTTGCCCATGTGTATGGAAGTGAAAGAATGCTGATGGTTTCTCTAAATGTTAGTTGTGAAGTACTTGAGGTTTTTAAATTTTCTTTAATGATAATGAAATAAAGTTTGATAGTTTCTGTTTTAGTGTAGATATACTGTGATCACATTTCTGTTAAGTAACCCTTTGAAGTTATGCAAATATTTGCATCATGGATTCCATTAATGTATTTATTGAAAAGGTTTAAAAGGAATTTTCAGCACATTTAACCTTTAAAATGCATATTACCATGTTCATTGTACAGAATTAAACAAAATATAAGATAAAGTTAAATTGAAACCTGCAAAATTACTGCATTTCAGTGCTAATTTATGTCAAAGGTCATTGGGATATGAGTCATTTATTCCTATTTACAATTATTTCTGATGTACAAGGAAACCAAAATAGTTGGAAATCTCAAATCTAGTCTCTACAGATGCTGCCTGACCTACTGACTATTCCCAGGATTTTCTGTTTCATTGCAGCATATGAATTGTGATTAGAGATGAGAGGTTTGGAATAACTCACATTGATTTACAGATTTGGGGACATAAAACATTTCTTGAAATGATTTCCATAATCTTACTTGTTTCACAATAAACCTGTCCATGTGAACCCTTCCAGTAAAACCAATGCCTTTAAAGTGTGGCAGCTACAAGAAGTGATTTGAATGATTTCAGACTGAACAGGAAAACTATTTTAGATTGATAAGAGCTGAGATTCTTCGAAAAGCAACCGAACAGCTTTAAATTGGTCTGTAAATCAACTGGTTATTTACAATCAGATTCAACCTGATCTACGTTTGTACAGAGCTTCCGATTTGAAATATTGACTTAGGTTAACCTATATTAAACACCACTGAATGGAAGATTTCAGACATAACATGACTTGTTTAGACATTCTGAACTATACAACAGTAAACAGGAACGCAAAGATACACAGCAGTCAGTAAACCATGCTTAGCCTTCATTTGGCCACGTGCCATGGCTGTAAAGATGACGCCATTTAGAATATACATGGTTGTGTTGAGTGAGCACTCTCTTTTCCTAAAGTTAAGTAGTTTTGACAAGTAACTCATCTACAGCCATTCCACACAGCTTTTTTGTCATTTGCATTCTCATTATAATAATGTGATTTTACAATGTGGAAAGTGGAAGTACTCACAGCCTTGTAAAACCATTGCATTCTACTCAGGGTGACAATTCAACACAACTTGACAGCAGACGGAATGCAAGATCCATGATTGGCATTTTAACCAACTATAAGTGAATTGTGAATACCAACTTCACATCACAAATCATAGCAATAAAGCAATTGAACTTCCTCTTTTAAGTTGATTTGATATATGCTGGGTGGTACTGTAAAAGACGTTTACATCTGATAGAAATTTAAGCAGGATTTTGCTTCTGCAGGGTAGAATGAATTTGGGTTGCTTCAGAAACAGGAGGCTGTACCTGTGAATAATTATTTTCTTTTTGGAGAAAATTACAAATACAAATGGAGCACAGCAACCACCAACCATGAAAATAAATGAGACAGTAAAAGGATCATTATTGGCTGTTAAAGACAGGCTTCTTTCCTTTGTCTCTTTTATAGGCAGGCAAAAACATTGCTTCCTTATAGAGACAGTTTATTCTTTGAACAACTGTGCGATTCTTATACAACTGGACAGTAAGATGAAGAGATAACTGCAAGAGTTTTTTCAAAGCCAAAGATAATGTAGTAATAGCAATCCTAATAGTGAAATATCAAAACTAAAAGATATAAGAAACTGCATTTTGAATTTGTTGTACTGATAATATTTCATCCCAAAAGATAGCATGCCATAAAACTCAGTCATTTAACAATGGTCATTTAAATGGATTTCACTAACGGTCAGAATCTTGTAAAGATTTAATCCACCTAATTTTATATTATGTTAATAGAACTAAGGACCTGATCATAAAAAAAATCTGTATTTTCACTCCAGCATCTTTCTCCTCATGGCAAGAGCCTGATTTTTCAGTCCTGATTCAGGGATTTGACCTGAAATGTCGATGATTCCTTCCCCTTCACAGGTGCTGCTCAACCCGTTGAATTCCTCCAGCAGAGTGTTTGTTGCTCCTGAGATTTTAAAAAATTTGTTATTTTTGAGGGTGTTTGGGAAAGATTGGCATATTACAGTACAACCAGAAACATCCTCTAAATATGCAAAACCTTCACACAAACAACCACTAGACAAGATGGGATTCTGATTGACTTGGAAGAGTGCAAAGGCAAAGTATCCAAGAAATATTCTTCACCATGGAATACAGCCAAATTTCTGGAAGAAACTGAGATCCTTAGACATGTTAGATAATGAAATCCATATATCTGCTATTGAAATATATCCACTTTAGCACATGGTGAAGTGTATACATATTGCTGTGAGACATGCATACATCTTGCACCATAAGTCAGAATCCACACGCACTAATTTTACAACATTGCTGGGAATGGGGAATTGAGACTATTAATGAGGAGTCATCTGAGAGGAATAAGCCACTGCAGTATGGGGTTACAGGAGATCAAATTAAATAGTTTTTGAAATCCCTATAGCACTCAGGATGTAAATATGGAATAATGGCTTCTTAAATTAGGAAATAGACTATTTCTCCAGCATTGGCCTGAAATTAGGAAGACTAATATCAGTCCATATATTTATTTTCAATTTGCAATATCCACGCATTCAGTCCATGCTATCTATTTTTCAAGATATACTCTATGTGTTTCAGCATCTGACATATGCATTTCATTATATAGTATATGTGATGTTGTTGCATGATGCATGTATCTGCTGACTTTCAATTTAAAAAGTCTTGAATGCTGCCACATACTGTTCGCTCAATCGCCAGCCTGCATATACCCCTTGTGGATGCTTTTGAAGTTAAAGCAGTCAGAAGCTGTTTTCAAATGAATCCATGATTTGTGATGGGGAAGATGAAACTCAAAATAGTACGTGGGGGAGTAAAAGGGCTGGATTTTCCACATATCCTGAGGTTTTTTTTAAGAACAATTCTGGATAAGCTGTGCGATGAGAGCTGGAAATTGTGAAGTCCCCAAGTGAAGATATATGTCAGCC
>JARFYF010000017.1:26286550-26299050 GCA_030265395.1 Rhina ancylostomus | reverse complement strand
GAGTGCAGGGCACTCTCTCTTATTGGTGAAACTCAAGCTCACTCTTTGATGCATGTAGAAAAGAACCTACACTAGCACTTGTTACTATATAAGTAGTTTATTCTAAATGACCCATAAAGAGCCTGTAAAATACAATAGTTGGAACTACAAATTCAGTAATTGCATTCTTCATATAAATGAATAAGCCTTAGATGGATAGGATAAAAAGCTCAGGAATGGGCTTTAAAGGATACACCACTGTTTTCCTTTGCATTATCTTGTGCTTCATCCGAATCTTTATAATATTGGTTTTTCTTTTAAACTAAGAGAAAAATAAAGTTTAAAATGCAAAACAGTTTTTGCTTCTTTAACTCACATGCCAAGTACAAGTATTATTTGGGCTATTGGGTTTTGGCTATACAGATAACAAAATGATATTAACAAGCACGCTTTCACAGCAAAGAATTAAAAGAACCAGTAATGTTAGTCATGCCACCTAATTGGAACAATTTATGAAGTCTAAAAGCTAAAGCAGCATCCAAAATACAGCAAGCTGCATAGAGAGAAGTGAGAAAGCTGTGTAATGGAAATTACTTCTTGTCACATTAGCAGCTCATTTATTCATTGGGTAAGATTTACAAAAACACTCTGCCCTATTAATGCATACACCAGTAAATAAATTCATGTATCTGCACTCTCAAAAAAACAGTGATAGAAATACTTTATTGGTTTAACTTTGAATGTATTTTTTTCTAAATATGCACAGTCACTACAAAAATGCAATTAGCCAGTGGTACTTGTACACACACAACATAAATAACATCTACTATAAATGGTGACAAATCGTAAGTTGAAGGACAGCTTTATCCATTTTTGCCTGTAAGTAAATTGTTGGGGACCACTCAGCATCTATTCCTCTTACTTTGAATTTTACCTCGTAGTGTCAAGCCTAAACAGTACAAATCCTACACAAATTTCATATTCATAAAACAGCAAAAAAATCATGATTTCAGAGAGAGGGCACATACTAATCAGATATGAGGAAATAAATTAAAGAACATCAGCAATAAGTTCATAACACATGTAAATAGAATGAACCAAAATTGAACAACATTATTTTTTGAAAGGTATCAAGCTTAATCATCATGTTCCAAATGAACTGACCTATTTAAAAATGTGTAACATAATAAGCCAGAAAGTTACAAGAAAGTAATAAACACACATGCACAAAAACAGTATTTCCCATATTTAAAATGATGTTTTAGAAGGAGACATGAGTTTGTGAAAAAACTGAGCAATGGGTTGATGCAGGTTCTTCCATCATAACTATTAGCTGATGAATTCAAAGTGCAAGCCGATAATTCCCACTGTACATGTGTCCACTATACATGTGTCTCCATAACTTCTAGAATTTAGTAGGGTGGGCCTGGCTAGATGGGGAGGCTTGGGTGAGGGAGGAAGTAACGGTTGGATTGGACATTCACAGAGCTTACCAGAATTTGCAATTCAATGAAAAATACAGAAGAAGCTTCTCAACAAAATCCTTTTTAAGACACCAAAGATAAGGTACATCATAAAATTATCGACATTTACGGACATAAGGTTTTGTTGAAAGAAATTGGATTAATCTCTGCAACTGTTTATGGGCTTTTTAATTTCTATTTTGTTCTCAAGCTGTTGGGTGGTAGGTAGTGCTGGGTGGTTACATTCATTGCCCATTCCTGGTTAACTGAAAAGTGGTGACTCCTTTTCCTTGAAGTTCTGCGGACCTTGAAATCATGAGGTGATAATATTCCTAAAATGACCCTAAATAGGGAATTTCATGATATTGATGTGGTGGTGATGAAGGATCAGTAACAGAAATCTGAGTCAGGATGGCATGTGGCTAGAGAGGGTACTGGAGGTACTTGAACTCCCTCAATATTCCAGCTCTTCTCCTGTTGGTGCCCAACCAATAAAACTTAAAAGGAGTTCAATTTTCAAACATGAATTCTTGCATATTGCAATGCAGTTTGGAGCATCACTTTTATTTGTTTAAACTGAGAATTCAAAACAGCAACTTCCAGCAAAACTGCAACATTACAAAGCAGAGGCCATGAATAAAAGTTATGAATTTAAAACATTTTATCAACATTTCTGTTTAAATACATTATGTAGTGAATAGAAATATTGGGTAAAGAAAATAGAGTCAACGAAGCAAAGATTAAACCAGATGGACAGTGCAGATCTGTTCCTCTATATGATGTGGAAATATTTATTTATGCACCAGCCGTATTTACTTCTTTATCTTTCTCTAGTGAGTAATGCTATTTATTTTCATGGAATCAATCAAAAGACCATAATCTCTGGGAAGATGTCCTAGAAACATTGTTCCAATGTATTCATTATAGATATTCAATCCTGTCCACTTCTGCTCTTGAGCCCCCAACCATCCCCTGTAAAGCACATCCACTGAATGACCATGAACAATGTACATCCTTACACATCTTCACACTCCTATCACCAAATCTATCCTGGAATGAAGTATGCAACATAACACACAATAAAAATTACATGTAAATTATAAAAATTACACATCATAGCATCCTCTTCTGTTTTTTTATTAATTGAACAAAATGTCATAGTTTTGGTAGGTTATAGATAGTTTTCAATACAATGAAGGCAAGATGAATACAAATATGAAACATCCTTACTTTATTGCATTTTTACAAGATATATCCATCTCCTCTTACCTCACATATCATTCGTGTGGTTATTACAGTTCTCCAGCAGCAAATTGCCGTGTGAGAGTTGGCGGAAAGGCACTAACTGCCAAGACTGTTTCTGTCTGCTCCACTTAGATCTTCAACTATCCTCCATTCTTTGGTCCCAAGTATCCTTCTCCCTGTTTCCCTTATTTCAGGCAATAAAATGTTTATGGTGCAGTCTACAATATGACTTTCCGAATCTGGCAACAGTCTCAGTCATGCTTGTCAAAGTTCCTGCATGTCTGCCCTTTAAGCTGCTGCAGCCAGTCAGATGCTGATGTCCCACTGATTTCTCATCTTTCCATTCAACCAGTGTCAAGTTCCCAATAAAACAGAGCAAGGAATGTGCTGGGAGACTGTCTTGACTACTCCAGTCCCAGGGAAGCATGACGGAATTAGAAGAGATCATACTACACAACACATTTTAAGTGGCAGCTGCTAGGCCTTTATGCCCCTGCTATTAATCATCAATATGGGAAACTAATGCCAAATTTCTTTCTTTGAGTATTGCTTCTTGATGGCTAAGCTAATAAAGGTACTACCCAATATGGCACCAAATGATACAGATCTGGTGAGCTGATATAAACTGTGGCAACAGCGGCAATTTTACAACCAACCTCAATATTCCCATACTGAAGGAGGGGGAGTGGGGATGAGTTACTCTCTCAAAAGTTGCAGTGACCTCTGTTGGATAGTACTTGTAGGTGGATAGTGAGCAACTACTGACACAACTTTAATATTTGTACAGCCTGCCAAGATTCATTATTTAGGTTCAGAAAAAAAGGCTAATCGTGTGAAGTACTAGATGCTACTGATGGATTTGAAAACTAGAGGGAAAAGATATTAAGTCTTGTTCAGAAATATTACACAGAACAATAAAGATGTTACAATGTTCTTACATTTTTTCTTTTATTTGCAATAGCTCTTTCATCAGCAAACAAAAGCTGGTAAAGACAAAACTGATTAATTAAAAACTTGATCTATCTTTACAAAGGTAGATCCCACTTCCAAAAGTGGATTCTCAAGAAATCCTCATATTCACAGAATATGAGGGTCCCTTGAATTCACATTTCTGTGGCACATGTGGGAGCTGAGCCATTGTATAGACCAACTCAAGTCAATTCCTTTTTAAAAACATCATATTTCATTAACCTTTGGCAAAAGTCCACCATTCCCTTTCTAAAATTTCAGATCTATTTTTTAAGACCTCAGCACCGTGTGAAAAAAAATCACATAGCAGGAATGGAACATGAGGCTGTATATTTCTTACCTCACAGCAAAACTGCTGCATCCTGCAGCACAAAAATATTAATCCTGATTGGTTAGAAATAACAAAATAATATGTTTTATGTGTACTATTGCATCAAATATGTTAAAATTGTCAAGCAAAAACTTGCTTTACAATCATTTTGGTTAAATCTCCCAAGATACGCATGTTGCACTGACATTTTATTATTTCACAACTTTTCATAAAGCAAACTTTATAGATAATTTGATAACTGTAGTGTGACCCCTTGAGCAGCAACAATATTAATGGAAGCAGCAGTAAATGCATGTGGTAATAATTATATCTGTCTAATTGCAGAGAAATCATGAACACTCACATCAATGGGCTTTGCAAGCATAACAATATGCCTCTCTCACTCCTCCAGGGTTCTTCTGAAAAATATTTCAGCTGCATTTGCAAAATTATACCAATGAAAGTCTTCCTTGCAAATTTAACACATATTGCTTAGCTTCACTCAGAAAAACACATTGAGCCATCTTCTTTAAGCTATGTGTGTGAAGCACACATGCAGAGCTGTTTTTCCTGCAAAAGTGTGTTAATTGATATTATTTGCACAAAGATAACATACAGCTTGTTGCTATTTAATTCAGGGCTCAATAAATAGTACATATGGTAGCACACTCTTCATATATATGATCTTTCTTTTATCTCAAAGATTACAATGGTGAAAACACAACAAGATGATAAAATTCCAGTACATTGACTGATTGGCCTCAGGTAAAAGTGGCTGCAGGGAATGCCCTGTAAGATGCCACATCAAAGGAGAATGATGGTGGCACCTAATTACAATGGTATCGTGTGCTGATTTATGTAATTGGTCTGTATAGGTTTCCGTTCTAATTTACTCTATACCGTAATTGTGATAATCAAGACAAGCAGAACAGGATGCCCTATAAAAGGCAAGAGTTCTGGCACCAGATAATGCCTGATTATGACAACTAAATCAAAGAAGTTACTGTATTCAGATCATGCAGCAGATCAAAGCACATTTTTCTAAAACTAGGTTGAGAAAAACAAATAAGAATGCAAAGAATGTGCTTACCCTGTCTGTTTTAATAAAGTATCATGCTCCATTAGTTAAACCTTTTGAACCCATAGTGTTACATTAAACACACACATATATATAACATATATGTAGCAAATAATTATCATGTCATCTAAAATTAACTGATATTTAAATTGGCCAGTATCATTCTCAATCATGTCATCTGAAATTAACTGATATTTAAATTGCCCAGTATCATTCTCAATGCAATCGATGAATTTTCTAGTTGGCAATATGTTGTCAGGCCTATTTTTAGAGTTACCTTGTTTTTTTTTAAATTAATTCACTGGATTTTTGGGCATCCCAGGCAAGGCCAGCATTTAGTACTGTTCCTAACTGGCCTTGAGAAGGTAGTAATGAATGCCTTCTCGAACTGCTGCAGTCCATATAGTTGAAGTATTGCCACAGGGCTGCAGAGCAATTTGGTAAAACTTGAGTGGCTTGCTAAGCCACTTCAGAGGGCGGATAAGAATCAATTACATACCTGTGATTCTGGAGTCACTTATACACTGTGTAAGGACATCAGATTTCATTTTCTAAAGGCCATTTATGAAACAGATAGCTATTTACAACAATGCAGTAGCTTCAGGGTCACCATTAATGATAATAGATTTTATTTCCAAAATTCAGATTATTTAATTTACAGAAATTAAAAGTTACAGCTGCCATGGTGAGATTTGAGCTTACTACTTTGCATCTTTAGTGTTGGCCTCTGGATTACTGTACTAATGTAATCAACCACTGTACTAATGTTTAATTTGAACAAGGCTTTTTTTTAAACTCAACCAAATATCTCCTTTTCTTTTAGCATAAAAGTCGACACTTATTGAAAGTCAGAGGTGTTCTGGTATTGGTCAAATGCCCACTGCCACAGAACATTATAATGCTTATTGTCTGAATTATAGTTGGTTCATCTACAAATGATAAATTATCCAGAAAATGTGTTGAAGTCAGTATAAATTAATTGAAAAAAAGTGACTGAAACCAGACTATTTCTACCAAATAGAAATAGAAAGCAAAGGAAATACCCTGTTCTTCGTGATGATTCTGGCTCACAGCACTGGGCTGGCTGAGCTATGATGAAGACAAAGAGGTCAACTGCATAACGGATTCAGGAACAAACCAGTCAGCAGGGCCTCACAACAGTGCTCACAGATATATTGTCTTAACTACTGATCTTCTGCTCATTATTCCAAACGGTGCTTTGTTTTTTTTACATTAAACAGTGCTTTATTTGTCTACTAGTTTTTACCCTAAATTAGATGTCAAAGGAAGAGCAGTACATACTTTAAAAATGAAACAAAAATAGGCATATTAATAGTTGAGAGAACACCCACAGGGCACTAACAGGACTACCCAAATCATTTACAATCCATATACTGCAACTGTAAAAGAACATGCAGGTTTCTTTTATTTAAACGAAAACTAACTTGTAGGCACATTTAAATGTCAAGGCTTGAACCCTGTATAGATTGACTAAAAATGATACAGGGTCTCATTGTCCACCATAGTCTCTAGTGAAAGTGCTTTGTGTCTAGATTTTTAGTCAGTGGAACCACAAGTCAATTACTCACAGTATAATATGTCTCCTGGCTCTTCTAACAAACTGCTCCTGTTCCTCCATGGATTTTTGCTATAATGCAGCCCACATCTCACTATATCATGCTATTCCACAGACTCACAATCAACACATTATGAGCTGAGTGTATTCTTTTATTTCTGATGGTTAAAAATATACACAGAATCTGTCCTAACCTGAAGATAAAATACCAGTTGATGAAAGCATTTGCTATTTTCAAAACAAACTCTTTTCCACAATAAATGGGAGAAAAATCACAATTGAAAAATATTTCATTCATAGAAAATTAGTAACCTAATATGTGATGTCAATTGAAACAAATGACTGCATAATTGTAGAGAAAGAAAGATAATGTCACAGAAAGTTAGCAATGAGTTAGGGTTAGAAATATAACCAAAGCCAGGCTGTCAGATTTATGGAAAAAAAATAGGAAGGATGGAAATACTGTACTTCTGTCTGTGGTGGTGAAGGTAGCTATCAACAGTGAGTGAGCAATGGTTAAGACAAGACAAAGAGATTAACTTCACAAAAAGTCTATTACTGAACAAGAAAAACACATACGGAGTCTGACACAACATGAAGAAATACTTCATTCTGAAGTAATGGGGCCACCTAACAACAGCAGTTGAGCAATTGTGAAGACAAAGAGATCATTTCTAGAAAGAGGAAGCCCACAAAAGTCAGCCTTCTGTGTCAGTAGGAAAATTAATAGAGAATGTGCTTGTTGATTACAGGCACCATTTAATGGGGATTACAATGCCCTCTCTAAGTATGGGGAGTTACTTGTGCTTGAGAGGTTAGAATCAAGAATTTAAAAGTGAAAACATCATCCTCTGCTGCTGGAATTGCAATACAAATAACCCTTGAACTCAATCATTGATATGGTAAAAGTTCTGATGAAAGGTTATCAACCTGAAACATTAATCCTGTTTCCCTCTCGATATACGCTGGCTGACTTGCTGAGTATTTGCAACATTTTCAGTTCTTATTTCTATGATGCCCTCAATGTGCATTAGTGACCAGCTGGTTTATATTCCTGTCCATTAACACCACCTGTACTAGAATTCCAGATGCTCTTCTCTGAAACGGTGCCATGGGATCCTTGACATTCACCTGAAAGGCCCAGCAGGACCAGAATTGCCATCTGAACTGGAACGGTAGCCAGGGAAATGTTTCCAGTTCAATGTTTGCTTAAAATTTTAAAATCCTCTGGTGTGCCTGCCTATCTGATTCAAAGAGCTGTAACAACCTGCTGGTGGGCCCCATGGCAGGGCCTGTAAACGTGAGCGGTGGTCTGTTGACAGGCAGCTCAGAGAGCTTTGGATGCAAATAGAGTTCTGTCCTTGAATGCTCGCTGGATGCCAATCTGCGTACTGCCAAGCCTTGAGAGCACCTTCTCTTTTACTATTTATATTCTTATCCCTTCTTTGCCAGTCAATTTTGTTTATTCCTTTCCTGAAGGTCCCATCTGAAGATACTGTCCACGATAAAGTGCAGAGGGGTGCTATCTGTTAAAATTTTGGGCTTCAACTCACATGCGCATCACACAAGAGATGTTTTCAGGCAGCTTGGTAGAAAAGCAGCCCTCTAGTATATCCTTCAAGGTGTCCTGGAGAGGGGGTGGATCTGGAGGGCTGGTTACAGTCAACAGTAATCAGCACAGAGGTTGTCATCAAGGTGGGAAACAGCTTAGAGTGGGAGTACAAAGAGCACAGGGTTAGCAGGGTAGCAGCATTTACTGGGGTGTGGTGCTGGTGGTGGCCCAGTTCCATTATATTCATTTGGCTTCACACTTAAGTAAATATTTCTTTAGTAATCTAGCACTGGGCCACTTATTTAGATATGCTAAGGGGTTGATGTTGGTTTCCATCATAGCCCATGAATCTTCTGTCTTTGGTTTCACCAAGGAACATGCCCTTCCTGCTCAGTGTAATGGAGGATGGGTGTCTGTTTGTCAGCATGTAATCTTGAGGGAGAAATTTGTTAAATGTATCAGCTGCCAGCTGTATTCTCTTCCCAGTATCTGGTTCCACTAATGTCAGTGTGAAGAGGAGAGTACCACTAATGGCCAATACTGCTACACGTTCAGGTCCAGCCAACAAAGGTGAACATCCCCCCTCATTAGAGCAAAGATTTAAGGAACTGACCCTGACCAGCCACTCCTCTAGGCCCTTCTTCATGGCTGATAGGCAATGTAAATAGATAGTTTGTCTGCAATGTTATCACAGAAAGCCAGGTCATGTTATCACAGCATGTGTGCACCTCAACCAGGAGTTTGCCAAATGGGAATGGACTAGGATAAATCTTAAATGCAAAAGAGCCACCTTTATTGCTTAATCCAAAGTGTATTTACATCAATAGTAGACATAGAACCTAAAGACATCCATGATGCTTCAGTTCTACTGGATTACATTGAAGTGCAGTTTTGAGTGGCCCTTCAGGCAAACATAGTAAACAATCTGCAATACCGTGACCCCACAAATTGCAAATGGGTGATTTGTTATTGATGGAGCTCCTTAAGGGACACTTATTGACCTGGCCACTTGGAAATCACCACGTTCTTTTTCAGTTGTGTCGTGGGATAGTTCTGAGCCTGCAAGAACCTGTAGTTAAATAAAAACAGAAAATGCTGGAAATACTCAGCAGGTCAGACAGCATCTGTTGAAAGAGAAACAGAGTTCATGTTTCAGGTTGAAGATCCTTTGTCAGATCTGGAGAAATGAGAAAATAAGTTTATGATCATTAACTCTGTTTCTCTTACCATCTATTCCAACTTCAGGGAATTGTTGAGATTTGAATTTTCAAAAGGAAACTCAACATTTTTAAAAATTACAGTATTGTCTCAGACCTGCCTGATCTGCTGAGTGTTTCTAACATTTTCTGTTTTTCTTTCAGACTTCCAGCATCTGCATTTTTTTGATTTTCATCTCTAGTTAAGTGTTTCATCTGGAGGATGGTACCTCTAGTAACACAAACTGTCAGCCTACGTTATGCACATGTCCACAGAGGGCCTTCAGTCCAAATCGATTTGACTAATAGGTCAGAATGCCACTGACTGGGTAAGCTCACACTGTTTCCATTATGTTTTAGAAAAGCTAATTATAACATGGTATTGGGAAGGTTAATTGTTTACATTTTAGTAGACAGGGGCTGAGACAATACAACAATTTTAAAAAATGTTGAGATTCCTTTTGAAAATTCTATCAATCCCCTCAATCTGAAATTAGAATAGATGATTTATTAAAAAAACTGATATGCACATTGTGACATCTTTTAAATATTTTACTGTGAAATGCACAACTACATACGCTTAATGTAGCTTTACTTTGTCGAGTCTAAATAAATGCCTAAAATCAGATTCTAATTATGTGTGAGTGTGCATTGGAGATGCAGGCATCTTTTGTTTTCCTAGAAAACACATTTTCAAAATAATCAGAATTGAGTAAATAATTCATTCTGCCGGTTTAACTTCTGTCCCCTTCCATTTTTATCTAACTTGGTGCAATACCGTGGCATACAGTTGCAATTGTATCAACCTCATTGATGAGAGATTTATAAATGTCACCAGTGGATAACCTTTACGTGTTTGCTTCCTATTTTACCTTGGTGACTAAGGCCTTTGTTTGCAAGCAACGTTAACCATCATCAATAAACGCCACCTTAAGAATGCATTAGGATGTATAACCTGCTAGCTCGATGGACCAATATGCAGTGTTGTGGGGCTCCTTGTGATCATGACTGCTTTAGTTCCTGTTTCTTGCCAAGAAATAGTAATAGAAGTATGTTACAGATGTCCTACATCAGTCAACCTCAATCATTCAATTCTAATGGCAATTACCTGACAGGCTACAGGACGTAATGGGATTCCAGAACATTCTGTGTGCATAGCCAAATGAGTGTGGGTTAGAAAGAATGTGGTTTGTGCTGACCTATAGACAGCTGGCATGGCAGAATTTGCTCATAATGTCCATCAGCTTTACTTCAAAGCAATCAGAGCAGGTCATGTGGCACTCATAAGCGTGGTACACAGATATTCACTTAGGCAATCTTTAGGAAGATGTCATATCATTGCATAAAAATTCTGCATGTAAGTGCATGCTATTCAAGCTCATTAACTTTCTGTTGTAAATCTGTTTGGGTGAATAGAATAGAATAGAATAGAATAGAATATTCAGACTGCATCTCACCTGATACTGTAGTGTAATGCCACTCTCTGATTGATGTTTTCCAGGGTGAAGTGGGGTATTTCTAGTTTTATAGCTCGACACTTTGCATTAGTGAACTGGCTGATCATCTCAGGTCTGAAAATACAAGTTGACAGTTTCCACAAAGCCAAATAATTTCATGGTCTGCGATTTTGACTGCACCCAGAAACAAATGGAAAGGGGGCAGTGCACAGTGCAGGGTGTAACATCTATGCTGTCCGTTCGGTACCATGAGTGGAGTAGCACGGCTGCTTTCGGTGTAGAAGAGTGGGCATCACAGATGTCACCAGTGTCACTAACTCATAACTAACCTCGGAATGGATTAGTAAGCTATTAAATTTTAAAGTATACAGTGATGGACAATAGGACTGGTTTTGCCAACAATGTTCACATCCCATGAACAAATATATTAAAATAACTTAATGGCAACTGCGCATCTTAAAGAGTTGCTGCTGAAGAAAGGAAGCAGCTGGAGAAAGCACTGGGAAGCCATATCCAAGGTAGCCCTCATCCTGATAGCCACCTTAGTGTGTGGCTGCATCAGGCTGTGTATAAAGACTGGGTAGCAAACATCCAATATCATTATGTGCCGAAGTTCCACCTGCCTCCAGTATTACGAAAGGTAGGCCTGACCTTACTGCCACAGATCGTTCTGTTCTGTTGGACAATGCCACATTACCTGTCCCTTGTAGAAAAGATTCTCTGAAAAAACACCTTTGAACACAAGTCGATCCAACAGTTGCCTGCAAGGAATGCCCTGGGAGCCCTGCAGGAGAAAGAGACAGTGAATCCTATTGGATGGTTCCCTGAACGGACTGCCAAAGCCATTTTGCAAACTGCCTCATCATCAGAATTCTCAAACAAATACAAAGACCTTACTTGGTTGGTGGTGAGGGAGTTCATCCCTGTGAGATCGCTCATGAACAGCTGGAGTCTCAATTCCAATGCACACTACCCTTGAGGTGGCTACAGCTGCCATAATCATTGCACCACATTTCACTATTCATTCTCCTCAGACTGACACTCACCATTGTTGTTATATTTGGTCACCCTGTAACGTACAAACCACATTCATATTAGCCATTCCGCCATGATAAGCACATACTCTAAACACAGGTGTATCTAAAACATTCCCTTTTTGGTTGATGAAAAGGAGATTGAACTCATCTGCATACAACAGTGATCATCATTCCAAGGGTCAGGGTCATGCCCACTGTGGTTGGCATTGCTACAGAAGACTCCCAGAGCCCACTACTGCTCCAGGTTACCCACTGCATCCACCTGAATTGACCATGATGGAAACTCAACAGCCTCCTCCCTCCCAAGCTGTAGCTATTGGGAAGGACCATCTGGGATCAATAGGACAGGGAAAGCTGTATGCAAGTCTGGAGGTAAAGGCTTGGACGTGGTTTACTCATATTATTACCCGCCAACTGTTGGCTAGAGATGGAGCTGAATTGCTTCATAAGTTTGTTTTTTGCTCTGGATTTGGGAGTGGAGCGGAAGGAGGCAAGACCAAAGGGGAAGGAGATTGCATGGCGAACGATGGTGATAACCGTAGAACCAATGTTGTATTAGTTTAGAGAGCCATAGTCTGGGTCAAGTGTTCTTGAATGACTTCGAGTCTGAGAGTGAGAGGCACTGGTGACTGATGTTT
>JARFYF010000017.1:26268552-26283829 GCA_030265395.1 Rhina ancylostomus | reverse complement strand
AGTTGATCTAAATCTAGATAAGTAACCTCCGGCAACCTTCTTCACTATCCACCACACCACCAATTTTGGTGTCATCTGTAAACTTACCAACCATGCCACCTACACTCTCATCCAAATTGTTAATATATATATGACAAACAACAGGAGACCCAGCAGCGATCCCTGTGGCACACCTCTAGTCACCAGCCTCCAATCTGAAAAACAACCCTCCACTCCCACCCTCATTCTCCATCCACCAAGCCAATTTTACATCCAATTATCTGCCTTATCCTGGATCCTATGTGGTCTCACCTTCTGGACCAGCCCTCCATGTGAGACCTTGTCAAAAGCCTCGTTAAAGTCCATGTAGATGTCTACCACACCGCCCTCATCAATCATCTTGGCACCTCTTCAAAAATCTCAATCAAATTCCATGAGATATGATTTCCCACACACAAAGCCGTGCTGACTATCCCTAATTAGTCCTCCCTTTCCGATGCAGTTATTTCCTGTCTCTCAGAATCCCCTCCAGTAACTTTCCCACCACTGATGTTGGGCTCACTGGCCTGTAGTTCCTTGGCTTGTCTTTGCAGCCTTTCTTAAATAAAAGTGCAACATTAACCACCCTCCAGTCTTCCGATAGCTCACCTGTGGCTAAGGTACAACAATCTCTATCAGATCTCTGCCAAAAAGTCTGAGGATACACTTGATCAGGGATTTATCCATCTTTAAGATCACTAACACTTCCATAATGTCAAAATGTTTCAGGATATTACTTTTCTCTTTTCTGAATTCCCTAGCTTCCATGAATTTCTCCACAGTGAATACAGATGAGAAATATCCATTTAAGACCTCCCCCATCTCCTGTGGCTCCATACAAACAACCACACTGATCCTTAAGGAGACCCATTCTCTCCCCAGTTACTCTTTTGCTCTTAGCATACTTACAGAATCTCTTAGGAGTCTCCTTCATCTTATCTGACGAAGACACTTTGTGTCCTCTTTATTGCCCTCCTGATTTCCTTCTTAAGTGTACTCCTACATCTCTCAAAGGATTCGGTTGATCCTAATTGCCTGTTCCTAACATATACCACCTTCCTTTTCCTAACCTCAGCCTCAATATCCTTCTTCAGCCAGGGTCCCCTAATACTGCCAGCCTTGCTCTTCACTCTAACAGAGACACAATGGCCCTGAACACTCTCTGTCTCATTTTTAACAGCCTCCTACTTGCCAGATGTCCCTTTAACTACTAACAGCCTCTCCCAATCAACATTTGCAAGTTCCTGTCTCATGCCATCAAAATTTGACTTGCCTCAATTTAGGACTTTAACTTGTGAGCCAGTCCTATTTTTTCCACAACTATTTTAAAACTAATAGAATCGTGGCCACATTTGTTTTCCACATTGAAGAACGGACATCCTTGCATTGGAGGCAGTGTGAAGGAGGTTCACTGGATTGACTACTGGAATGAGGGGTTGACGTATGAAGAAAGGTTGAGCAGGTTGGACCCATATTAATTTAGTGTAGAAAAATAAGGGGTTATAACAAAATAGATAAGATTCTGTGAATGATTGATAGGGTGAATGTTGAGAGAATGTTTCCCTTAATTGACGTATCTGGAACCGGAGCCATAATTTCAGAACAAGGGATTGCCCATTTAAGATGGAGGGGAGGATAAAGTTATTCTCAGAAAGTTATAAATCTTTGGAATTCTCGATCCCAGGTGGAGGCATTGAATATATTCAAGGTGTAAACTGACAGGCATTTGAACTTCAAAGGAGTCAAGGGGTATAGGAAGAGCAGGGGAAAGTGGAATTGAGCCCAAAATGGATCAGTCATGATCTTACTGAATGGTGGAGCAGGCTTGAAGGACCAACTGGCCTAGTCCTGCTCCTGTTTCTTATGTTCCCATGGTTCAGAGGTGAAAGTAAGCGGGTATGGGATGGTACAGTGTGGCAGTAAGAAAGTGGCCAAAACTTTGTCTGTGATATGGTCATACCAGAAAGAAATCTAACTTTTCTTCACCCCTGGCTACACTGCATGTAATAATCCTGCAAGTCTTATGAGTGATATATGAATTGAGTTTTACTGAGCACAGGCTGGGGAGATGATTGTAAGAGACAGAGATGCTGAGGTCCATCAACAGGTATTGATATAGAAGGAAAGTGATGACACTTGACTCTCACCGGCTTATATGGTCGTGTTCAATTACTATGATTTCACACACTTTTGCTCTTTGCTGTGATGTTGATTAAAAATGGCCTTCAAATCGTACAATGGAGGTTTCTAAAGATAGACTAAACCAAGAGTGCTCACTCAATGGTAATGTCTGTTTAAATTGGTTACTAACATGTGCTGCCTCCCACCTTTTGTTGGTAAAATATCCTTCCGCAGCAGCAGAACTGCAATGAACTTCCTGCCGGGATAAAGGAGCTCCTCTCTGACATTGTAACCGTGGAGAGCAAATGTGGAGCTCCCTCTCTTATAACCCAAACATAACACATGGCAATATCAAAGTGCCTTAAGAATTTATCATAAATGTTAGACATTTGTGTTTCTATTAATAAACTGGTGGTTTAACCTCTTCTGTAGGTTAAGGGAGGTAGGTTAGTTTTGGAAAATGGGAGAGCTGTAAAGATGAAGTAAGAACATTGTAGAGAACGTTGGGTTTTATGGCTGTATCACAACTCGCAGATATCTTTTCTCTGATGTTGTGAATTGTTACACTATCATTATCATGAAAGATCCTGTCAATTAAGAATGACTGAGTCAATCTCCTAGTGTCCTGCCCCACTGCGGTGGGTGCAGCAGTTGTTCTGCTCACACTCAGAAACTTATTGCTTTTAATCAGGGAATTCCTGACCAAAGAACAAACAATATCTAATGATGCAAGGCCAACAGCTGAGGGAATAAACTACCACTGTTACAGCCATTGGAATCATAAGCTGGTCCCTTATGTTCTTTAAAAACAAATTTACTAAATATACTTTTCTGTATTTTGGTTTAATGAGAAAGACAAATAGGCCGAGCTGAGTTTGAACAAGTAGTGTGTTGTTCAGCTGTGGATACCTCCCCTGCTCTCAGTCTGCCCTCTTCATAGTGGAATCCAGATTTAGACAAGTTTTAACTAAGGCCCAGTGTTCGTCATGAACATTGGGTTTCATACAGAGAGCCACTTAAATAAAAATTCATGGCTTAGCAGCTGCTGAAATGTAGCTTCAAACCCAGCCCATCAAATTCACCTGTACTGGAATGTGAATATAGAAACATAGAACATAGAAACATAGAAAAACGACGGCACAATTCAGGCCCTTCGGCCCACAAAGCTGTGCCGAAATACATACTTTAACAAGATGTACAGAAAGATCATTAAAAAGGATATCAGTTGTATTCATTCCTATAATGTTGACATTTGTATTTATTCTCCATGTTGTTCACTAACATAGAGACATTTGGTCCAGATATATCAAAGAAAGGTAAATATGAATAAGGGGATTCTCGGCTTGCTGCTTGGGATATCTAATGTAGAAACTGCACAATTGATGAAAGTTTATTGACCTGAAATGATGTATATTTCTCTCTTCAAAGAGGTTGCTTCATCTGCTGAGTATTTTTAGCTCTTTGTTTTGGATTTTTAGCATTGTATTATTTTGCTTTTGGTTCAATTTTAATTTATATTAAACTGAGTAAAATTCCAAACAGGTGATTTCTATATAATGTATGTCTGAACATCATATTTTTCTCCCACAATAGCTGATTGAATTGGAGAATGTCTAATTTAACTACTCCCATTCATTCACATCCTTTTATTCTGAATGAATCAACTATTTAGTTACTGGTCATCGTTCAATATCATTGTCTGACATCAATAACCTGCATTTATATAGAATTTTTTAATCCACCAAGCCAAAATCAAGAGATTTATATGTCATCATTACCTTTCTTCTGAGGCTATCCAAGGGTAGCTTACAGCTAGTAAAGTACCTCTGAACTGTAGTCCTTGGTCTAATGTGGAAAATGTTGCAGCCACTCTGCATGTCTGCATGGGTTTCCTCTGGGTGCTCCAGTTTCCTCCCACATTCCAAAGACATACAGGTAGGTTAATTTGGGGCTTAAAACGGGCGGAGTGGACTCGTTGGGACAGAAGGCCCTGTTACCATGCTGTAAATAATTTTTTTTTAATTTAAAAAATTCGTACATAGTGAGCTTCTACCATCAGCAATTTGATAATAACTAGATCACCATTCTTTGACGCAGAGTAGATTTACCAGGACTAGAAATTTTGAACAATGAGGAAAACGGGAAAGGCTTTGTGGTTTTCTTTGGAACACAGGGTGCTGAGGTGAGAATTTATTGAGATAAAATAAATATATAAGGTCCTACACATGAACAAGAATTAGCAGAAAGATCAAAAATAATCAGTATAAATTTTAAAATAATTGGTAGAAGGATTGAAGGAGAGATGAGGAGAAGTGTTTTTCACCCAGGGGGAGCTAGGGGCCTGGAACTCACTGCCAACAAGTTTGGTAGAGACAGAAACCCTATTACTCTAAAAAGGTACCTGGATGTATATTTGAAGGACCATGGGCCTGGTCTGGAAAGGAGGAATTCAATTATCTTTCAGCCAGCTAAGGCTAAATGGCCTTCTGTGTTATCAATTTTCTATTATTCTAATGCTGAGTGAGAGATTGGCAAGAACAACAGGCAGAACTCTTCTTCAAAATGATGCCATGGAGTCTTCTACATCCTCCTGAGGTAACTTTAACAAAAGAAGACGGCATTAGAACTGGTGACCAAATGCTTGGTGAAGTAATAAGCTTTTAGGAGCTTTTCAAAAAGAAGGGAGACATCAAGAGGTAGAAAGATTTAGGGAGCGAATTCCAGTTCTTAGGGACCTTCTGGCTGAAGGCATGGTTACTAATGGTAAAACAAAGAAAGAAGAGCATTGTAAGCGGTGACAGGAAAGCAGGAGGAAAAGCTATGGGGGGGATTTGAACATGAGGGTGACAATATTAAAATGGAGCACTTTAAGTGGCTGAGGAAACAAATTCAAAATTAATTAAAACTGATCTTCAGCCTTTTTACCTTAAAGGTATTCTTTGAGGAGGGAGAATTGGTATATGATTAAACAGCTTTTTTGAGTGATGCTCAGTGGTAAATATGGAAAAGTGGTTGAGAGATATAATTTAACTTTTAGAATTTTGTTGGAATATTATAAGTATGCACTAGTCATTGAATAGGTTAAGGAAATACAGATCCCCAATTTAACAATTGATCATTACTTCTTCATGGTCATTATAAATGGAAATCGTTACAAGCAAATTATGCTTATTACAATATTCTGAGCATTTATTGCCCTAGAATTCACTTGCCTGAAGGGTTTAAAAAAAAAGATAAATAGGTAAAAACTATTTCCATTAGTTGGTGAGTTGCTAATTGGAGAGATAAATTTAAGATTGTTAATATAAGAATGAATGGGTTGGGCAGGTTTTCTTTTGCACACCAAAAGTTGTTCAGACATAGAATCCATAATAATTGCCAAATATCAACTATATTAAATTCTGGCACTTAAGCTGAAAGCTCATTCAGAAAGTCATACTGAGCAGATCACCTCTTCTATGCGGTAAACTTACTTGAGATTGACCTTTGGCATTTGGTTGTAAAATGTGTGAGTAGATTGCAGGATGCAGATTGGGGTGAAGAAGCTTGCACACAGAGGACATCAATTATTTTTCTATTAACTAAAAAGGAGAATGTACTGGTGAGCCCCTTTGAAAAATATTAGATCATGTTATATTTTGCTTTATACCCAGGAAGTAATGATGAACTCCTTGTCCTAGAATGGTGTGCAACATCAGATGGGTTTTTTGATTGATAAATTCATAGATAGTAAGGAATTATAAGGTTAATAAGGAAGTGAAAGATCAACAATGATCTTCTTGAATAGTGGAGCAGGTATGAGGGGTCAAATGGCCTACTACTGCATCTTTTTCTTATGAAACATAGAACACAGAACACTACAGCACAGTACAGGCCCTTCGGCCCACAATGTTGTGCCGACACTTTATCCTGCTCTAATACCTATCTAACCCTTCCCTCCCACATAGCCCTCCATATTACATTTGTTAAAATACTAATTCTATAATTAAAGAGGCCACTAAGACAAAACAAACTTAAAATACTTGCTGAACTGGACCTCTTAACAATCTGTTTTATATGTTTACTTTTTAACAAGTAATACAAATAAAAAGAATGACAAGAAAGAACATCAGGCTCATCAAATCCACTTGTTTCAAACATAGAGAACCCTGATTTATCCTGAGGCAAATACACAAAGAAAAACCTTAAAATGCATTTATTAAAAATCTTCAGGAAATAGTTCTCTGGTTCCCTAACATAATCCAGCAAAGCTCCAGGCATATATGATCCCCATAAATCTGCATCATCACATTTACCAATAAAGAGTATGCGGCAATGGGCGTGGTGAAACTGAATTTTACAGCCCTTAATTTACTTTATAGATTCCACCCACATGAGGTGAATCTTATATTGCCAAGTTTATCCTTTGCGTGTTTGAAAATCTGGCTAAAAATATCACCTTTTAACTTGATCCATGTCTATATTGCTGAATGTTCAGATTCACGCTGTTTAATGATTTGTCACAGTACCAACAGAAAGGTTATGCCAAATATCTCCATCGCACCAAAGTACTTTGATTTTCCTCATTTTTAAATTGATAACTTAACCCAAAGGTGGAGCATTGAAAATTCCACCTAAAACATATGAATAAACATGACTTTCTTTCCGGTATTAATTGAATTCCTGAAGTTTATATTTTACTCACCAGTTGCTCACGACTTTATGGTTGTCCAGTTTGCTATTTTTTCTGTGTTTGGAAGGAATTTGTCACTTCATTCACAATCTAAAATGAAAAATATTATCACTTTAGTCTAAAAATTTGAGCATTCTGACTGATTAGCTCGGGTAGCAGCAATTTTGTGGCAGGATGTTTCTTAATTAGGCTGATAATTGACTGCTGGATGACATGACTGCAGCATTGTTGGAGGTGCCCCATTCCAATGAAGTGGGAAGCTAACAACTGTTCGCATGGCTCCATCTGAAGAAGAGAAAGTTTCTTTGATGTCCTGGCCACATACCCTCTCTCCACAAACCCTCTCTCCACTAAATTAACTTACCCTCAGGTCAGTTAAATGTGGTGATTTCTCCTATGCTACTCTATGTAACTGGCTGCTGTGATTTCTCATTACACAATTAGGAACGAACTGTGAACTTCAAAATACGTGAAGGACTTTAGGTGTTCCTGACAAACCATAGTCCTATAATTTCCACTCTCTGGTTAATGATGGTCAACACTGGATTTCAAAGATCCTCTCAAAATTAAGCTTTCCTTCAGTCAATGTGAAATAATGCCTTATTTTTCAGCTTCAGATTAAATATTGGAAACCCACTGTGCCACTTTCAAGTTTGGGTCCAGAAACCTGAATCTCTAATACAAACAATAGCAAACTCTATAAGATTTCAGGACCTCTCCAAAATATACACAAACTTTGTATAGTCACTCCTAAAAGAAATGGAAATGCAGAGCCAACTAATGCTCTGCAAAGTTTTAGAAATGCAAACATGATATAAAGGACTAGATTTCTTTTAGTGATGTTTATAATTTGATAAATGTTAGTCACAATGTTTAGAGAACTTGTTGCTTCCCTTTGAGAGGGCAGACTAAGCTTTAGTTTTACATCTCAAATAAGGGACTGCATGTCCAACAGTGCAGTGCTCTCTGAATATTGCACTGAAGTTTCAGCCTAGAGTAGGGGCTAAAAACTCTAGAATAAGAACTGCACAGGTACTGTTCAGATTCAGATACAAGGATGCTGCCATGAAGGCAGCACTAGCACTAAACTGGAAAACGTGCAACTGGGTATTGGATTCTTCCACTGTATTGATGGATGATGGTGGTAAGATGAACTTGTGTCACTTTTCTGGCAGCAATTCCTTGCCTGTTAGACCACCATGGCTCATACAATCAAACAATATCCTGCAAGACTTGTATGTTCAAAACATAAAAATGCAGCTGCGTGATGCAGAGGAACTCTTTGTCCTTCTGCATATTTGTCATTACTTTGTAAAGGGACAACCCAACCCACATGTGAAATGATTCAGTGTAAGACAAAATTAGAAGACACCACAGTAATAAAATGCATCTCAATTAAGGGCAATTGAATTTGGGTTGAGCTAGATTTTAAAACCTGAGAGATTCTTTATATTAATTCCACTTTTAGAGAAATGCTGTATTTTAGAACCATTTTTTGTTATGGGTTTCAAAATCCTGTTTGTATATTTTAGCTTTATTTTCCACTAGACATGTGATAGCATTCTCCGCATAATTCATATTGCATGTCGGCACCATGTTCCATGCTCAATACTAATCAGTTTATATTATATAAATGGCATACTTATTTTTATAGAGCTTGATGGTTTTATTGAGATATAGTTTATGAATTGACTGTTATAATAAGCAGGTTATGCAGGTAAGTAGCCTGCACTGGTGAGCAGATGGTGACAGTATTTGTAATTAAAAACTGTATGAATGACATTAGGGGATGAAAATTACAGGTTTATTCTAGTGCGTGTTCTGAGATCAGAACATGAAAATTATAAGGTTCTTTTTTTCCTTTGAGAAAACATCCAGGCATACTTAATGTGCTGTACATATTATATGAAGAATATAAGCAGAAACAGCAAACAGGAATAAGTGTTGGGGAAAATACATTGAAATCACCGTTTATTCTGGATTACTTACATTTATTTTATTTCAAGGTATGAAGTTCAAAGGTAATTATCAAATCAGTTGTGCTGTGAAACATAATAAAGATGCATTTTTTTAATTGAATGTCCTTTATTCCAAACACTGAGACAACTGATATGAAATGGACAATAATCAATTTTCAATGGACTGGTCAAAAACAGGAGTCCTACAATTAAATTCACCACAAAGGATTCTAAGAGGCAAGGGTCCATTAATCTGCATCTATAAGACAACTAATCAATTAACATGAGAAATTCCAAAATTAGCTCGATTGTAATGAAGTATGAAACACAGATTAATTTACAAAATTTTCAATGCTTAGTGCACAACTTAATAATTGCTTACAATGCATATGGCACATTTCTCCAAATGTCACAATGTACAGAAAATCTGATAACATGTCTGCTGCAAAACATTGTGATTTGGTCACCAAAATGAAACATCAGCTTCTGTTAAGTGCATCTGATAAAATTACAGAATACTGTAGAATTCAACCTCTGCTCATCTTTCAGGAACATAGATCTCCCCTTTTTGCAATACAAACACAAATTTTTGATTAAATTATAAACTGAAAAGCCACATCTCCCTGCAGATGAGCACAAGAAACATATGCCAGTAAGTTCATTTGCCAAATCAACACCAAATCGCTAACTTCTGGTGGAGCAGTAGTGCTGCCAGTGGCATATTTAAAAATCCAGTCAAATGTAAGTTGAAGTCATCCAAATTAATTACCTTAATGACAAGAAAATGATCCACTTGACCTTTGCAATTGAGTCTTAGGCTGTTTCTGTAGGCAGTAAGCAATTGAAAATGGCTGTGCAAAAACAAGAGAGTAAACAAAATGTTGGAAGTGCACACACATTTACCTTTGAAATAGATGCTTAAATATACCTGCACTCATTTTTGCATTTAGAATATAAAAAAATTGTGCTGTATGGACAGAAGCAACTAAAATTATTGGCATGCAAGTGTTGGAAATCTGAAATTTAAATAACGGAAAATTCTGGAAACACTCAGCAAGTCAGGCATCCTTGACAGAGATAGAAATACGGCCAATGTTTCAGGTCAAAGACCCTTCATCAAATGCTCTGAAACATTGATTGTGTTTCTTTTTCCATGAATGCTGCCTGACTTGCTGAGTGTTTCTAGTAATTTTTTTAAGAACTATTCATATGTCTAACCAATGCAGATGTAAATTTGCTGTTATGACCAAAATTTCCCAGCGTTAGCAATCTCAACAAGATGATGGAGAAGGATTATGGTTTCAACAACGTTAAAATTGTGCTGACATGATGTTGGCCGAGATCTTCTTGTTGGAGGCTAGGAAGGAAGAGACAGGAATTTCACAGAACCAAAGTCATAGAGTCATACAGCACAGAAACAATCCCTTTGGCCCATAGAGTCCATGCCAGTCACCAACTACTAATGTTAAATAACATAGTTCTTGTTAATTTTTATTAAGAAAATTAAAAACATTTTAAACTCACTGATTGCTGCCAGATTGAATATTCAGACAATTAATATTAAATACATATATTTCAAAATCTTATAAAGTTATATTTCTTCATATAATACCACTTAAGAAATGCTCAAAAATTAAATGACTTTCAATAATACTGATAAGTTTTTTAAAAAATAGGTACAGAGATGTGAAAACTTCTGGAGCACCTTTGCACCTTGGTGAATTTCAACAGTGGTGAATTTGATGTAGCACTGAAGTTTATTCCAAATTAGTTACAGCTTATATTATTCAAAAACGAATAAGAAAAGCATATTTTGTAACATTGTTATGAATGTCAGTAAACAGCATTTCTGAGTCAGTTTGAATGGTGTGATTCTTTGATTTACAGGGTATAGCTTGAAGCAAAAAAACTAATTTGCATAACTTTGCATATTATGGGTACTAGTTGAGTCAAATTAACTGTTGTGGCATAATTATTAGACTTTGCTTGCAAATCTTTTTTATCAAAGTTATCATTTTTGTTTTTATTTGTATTTAATGAATAATTCAGGAAGCCAGATATGGTGATCAGTACATGTTTAATTGGACAGTTTCAAAATATAAATTTTACCAAAATAAATGTTTTTCTTGCATTATTTGTGTTTTATACTTCTTGATTTTTTTAATTATTTCATAAATAGATTGGCATTTCCACTCCAGGCCTGTTTCACAAAGGAAAAAAATCATTGACCATGGTTCTTCTATACCTGCACTAGAAAAATATATCATTCTGCCTGTTCAAATTAATTAAACAGAAACAAAAAAAGAAATGCGCTTTTGTTGTTGAAGAGATGTTTTAATATTAAGGATCTTAGCACAGATGCACATCTAGGCACAACCAGAAAGCCAGTTTCTCACAATAACACTTTGATCTGTGGCATATTTGTGAAGCAAAAGATGTTTTTTCCTTACATCTCTGACCACACACATCTTCAGTTTTCTTGAGCCTCCCTATTGAGGGTGACTCATACTGGGGCATGAGGGATGATTCCATGATTCCATACTTCCAGCAGAAACAGGTGAAACAGGTGCATGTGTTATAATGACAGAGCTCATGGTATCTCTTTCAAGTATTTTAATATCATGGAACTGCCCCTATAACTCCAGAAAAGGAATTATGAGCATTATCAGCCATTGTCAATATCACGCTCTTATGTAATACTGTCCTCACTCACTATCCAGCAGATTTTATTTGGAAATTGTGGAAGGAAGACGAACTGATTTTGTCCCCTTCCCTAACTATGGGCATTAATTTTAGCCCATGAGTTTATCAACCCCTCAGCCACACAGCATAGAGAGGGTATTGAGTTAATTGATTTTATTAAAACCAAGAAAAAAGTAATCTGTAAAGTCACAAGCAATTGTGTCATCTGTGTATAAAAACACTGCCCCTTTAACAATATTGAAATGCACGACAGGCAAGAGATGAATCACTTAAGACCAAGAGAATTTTATAAATAATTATTCAGAGCCGTCAAGCCTCACTTACTTTGAGTGAGACTCAGTCATTATTTAAATGTGGAACCTATTTTGAAAAATATAACTGGTTTTACATTGTCAAAAGATTATCTTGCTTTTTTCAGGATAAATAAAAGTTCAGAAAATCATTTTTGGTTACTATGCGATTAACACAATTTATATTGGTTAAATAAACATGATGCTATTTTAAAAAGTGCAATGATGAGTTTATCTAATGGGCAATTGTATATCTCTGCCTTTGTCAGGATTTACTACAGCAATAGTGGTCTTCAGATTTCTGCCAGCAACTTCTGATTGTGACACATTTAGTTCAGTACCTACCTCAGTGGCTTTCCTACCTTCTTTGTGGAATTTGGATTTTCACTTCTCATCTTAAGTGACTCCTTATATACTGTATTTTCTTCCACTTTTAATATATATTGGATGTTTTGTGCCCTCCACACCATGCATGAACAGAACCCATTTTCATCTAATGTTTGGTGATCTCTTGACCTGTGGGGTATTACTGATCTTTTTCCTCTCTATGATTGTTTATCCACATTGAGCCCTTGATTCTCAAATTCTTCTCTGTGCCTGCAAGCACACCTAAGTCTATCTCCACAATAAGTAAGTGCTGACTCTATATCTATTTTCTCTTCTTTTCTGCCATTTTAAATTTTCTCTGTGGCAGACTTCTACACCACCACCATGCATAATTTGCATATCGTTAACCCGCAATTTAGGCTTCTTCCTTGATTGGCAGCTGCAAAGTAGTAAGGTGACAGAGTGAAAATCTGAAATTCGTGCCTGACAGTACATTATACAAAAATTGCCCCATTGTCTCTGCTGCAAACGGAGGCCTAATCTGTGTGACACAATGCTGGCAATCTATTAAATAATTAAATACATTAAAAAATATGCCTTGTGTAGTAACAAGTGTCTTTGCTGAGCTAAGCTTCACTGCTCCTGTATGCAACTCTTCCACTTGTTTTCATGTCAGCCACCACCAATATCAGGTCTCAGTTGTTGCCCCCAGACAATCCATTATTCTACAAGTGATAATCTGTGTTTAATTCCACCTCCCAGCCCCTCCAAAAAAAGGTCACCCAGCATGTGTGATAAAAATAGCTGGGGAAAAATTAATTTTTGGTTGCTCACAATAAATGTCTTGAGCACAAGTTGGATTTCATTAGCTTCTATGGAGCTGGATGTTGGTAGGTGCAATTGGTGATCAATGTCCTTGCATATGTTTAAAGCTAGAAATTTAAGGTCCCTTCACACACACACCCATGCCCTAACGCCAATCTTTACAACATCGCTAACTGAGGGAGGGGTTTAAAATTCATCCTCAGACAGGTGCTAAACCCACACTCTGACAGCAGGAGGGTTGAGTCCTGCTTTGGAATTACATAAAGGTCCTGTCAGGGAGCCTAAGACACCCATTTTCTTGCAAGTAGAATAGGAAAAGCATGAGACCATCACCTTGTTGCCAATGTCCTGTGGAGTATCACACAATTTACCTCCCCAACCAATTCCTGGCTAATCCTATCTCTGTTTACTCATCTTCCCCTTAATCCCCAACCTATTTGACTCCTCAACCAACCCCAACAGACAACCCTGATGCTCTTCCAGATCATCTCTCTGATTGATCTGAAGCAATCACCTTCTCCAGCAATCATCTCTAACTCTGCAGTCATCACCTCTGGCAATTCCACCCCACCCTCCCCACCTGCAAATTTCCTTTCCCACTTAGTCTAATGTTCAACTGACATCCTTCATCACTATTCTCCATAATGCTAGGATCTCAATGAAAGAAGGCTTTAGTGCAAGGTGCACTGTGCAAGCCCTCTGCCATCACATAGGATGTCCTGGGGCTTGAGCATCAGAGAATATTGCTACTCGGGACACTTGCACCAACCTTGGTACAAGATACACTGCAGATTCTGGAAATCTGGAGCAATGCACACAAAATGCTGGAGGAACTCAGCAGGACATGCAGCACTGATGAAGGGTCTCACCCCAAATTGTCAACTGTTCATTTCCCTCCATGGATGCTGCCTGACCTGCTGAGTTCCTCCAGCATTTGGTGTGCCTTGCACCAACCTTGTCTGCTTCCCCCATTCAGTGTTGCTTTTATGAACCTGTTCTGTTGTTTTACAATTTCTAGTCCACAGATTCCAACTGTGTTGAGGAATCTTCCTTCATGAGTGGAGTATAATTATACAAGCTGAATTTAGACATTCATTTTCTTGCACACTAAAACTTTTGAATCTATTAAAGTTTTGTCTCCTAATGCTGCAAAAATGGCTACAGAAAATGTTGTTTAAGCCACTGTAAATTATAAAATAGAATTCATGGACAGTTTAAATACCTATTTCTGAAGTAAAAACTGCAAACTCCAATTATATAGGACCAGTGACTACTTTTAATTCAATTTAGTCAAATATTCTGGAAAAGAAATGGTGAAAAACATCATTTTTGCACATTCTATAAAACTATTACATTGTGAGGTCCAAATAATCATGTTTTTCAAAGCAGTCTTGACATCATGAAAATCCTTGTTCTTGTTCACAATAACAGATTCCCAAGAGTCCTAAAAGGGATATTCTCCTTCATAAATAATAAAATAAGAGCAGTCCCCAGAGCATCATATTTCTCATTTCTGCTTGTTTTCGGAGTCCATTTACATTACTTAGTATAATTTGTACCCAATACAATCCAACTATGGTTAGTAAAGTTGCATCCTGATTACCAAACACTTAAAGGGCAACAAAAATGTGATAATGCTTATTACATGGTAATTCAACATATTCTTTGGGGAAAAAGAAATCTTAACCAAAATTGGTCCTTACTTATTTATGGAACTTCCAGTATCTTGACAAAACACAATCATTGTTATAATTAGGAGAGAGGACAACATAGCTTTATTCCAGCTCCCATTTGTTTGGTTATTTTTTTCTTTGCTTCATGGCACACGCTATTACTCAACTCAAAAGGCAATCAAATAACTCACCCTCCTACTCTACACCATTTCTATTTGGCAAATGGAGGTAAATTTTATCCCACATCCTGGGAAAATGCCTCATATTCACATGAAGGCATCCTACATCCCAATATTTCCAGTTTCAATTATAATTGGAAAACTAAAGCAAAAAAAGCCAATGGGTTATTGCTCTGGGGCAGATACATCAGTGGATGTGTGATTGGAGTAGCTGCACACACCAAATTAAATTTCCAAAGCCCTGGTGCCATTTTGTTTCACACAAGAATCACCGCAAATGATATTATCTCCTTAGGCATAATTGAATCAGATAGGATTGTTTTGCCTGAAACATGGAGAGGTCACATGGGGGTAATGTCTTAATCCTTCTCCAACACATGATTAACGCCATACCTGTGAAATTGTTGCACATCTATGCAAATAGCACTCACTGTAGATTCCACAGAGAAAATTACATCTGAGTGTTAGGCACAAACACTGCAAGTGTATTATTTAAAGGGACCATCAGTCA
>JARFYF010000017.1:26120696-26132018 GCA_030265395.1 Rhina ancylostomus | reverse complement strand
CACACACACACACTTAGAGAAAGCCAGGCAGGTGCACACAGATAAGGAAGCCAACCATGTCATTGGTGCTTTTTGAAAAAATGCTTCCCTTTCTCTGACAGGGTCTGCCCTGCAAACTTGAGGGGTCCCACTTGGACTTAGACTTTACCGAGCTGGAGAAGCGGATCTTCCTGATGGGCACAGCAGATAACAAATCCCATGAAGATACAACAATGGATCTGACGTACAAGAATCTTATGGCTGTTTACCATCCTTCCCTCTCTCACTGAAATGATTGCTCACTCCAAATGTATCTGCTTGTGTGTTGGGCAAATAGGTACATGCAAGCAACATAATGATGTTCTTCTATCTTTTTCATAAAGGCAGGCTGTCTGGAAGACCAGAAAAACTAACCACACCTCAACAATTAAGACACCAGGAAGCGGAGGAGGAGAAGGAAGAGGCAGGAACAAGGGAGGCTAAAGAAGATATGGAGGAGGAAGAGAATGTTGTCTTTGTGCCTGATAGCACTAGGCATTAGCTCAGATACTGAAGCAGAAGATACTAGGTTATGTGTATACTTTCCATGAAGAGAAACTCAGGGACTGGAGTCAGGCAAGAAATGAAAGCAATCCCATGTGCCAGCTCACCAAAGAGAAAGTCCACATCTTCATACTCCCCCCAGTGATCCAGATAAGAACTACAGCAGAGAAGCACACACATGAAGGCTCAGGCAAATGGTCGGTGAATTGCATGGCCTGGCAGGTAGATTGTCCAAAGTGACAAGAAGTATGGAGGAGTTCATCACCAGCCAAGCATGCTGTGGCACCCATGCGATCGAGGCTCATCTCCATGCTGTTCTTCTTCACCCTACTGCTTGCCATCTTCCCCCTCTTGTTTTTTGTGGTCCTTCTGTTCATAAAGGTCCTCAATCAAAGGCTGGCTCCCTGTTGAAAAGGTTGTGCAGGATGCAGCAGACATTGGAAAAGTATGAACACATAGAATGGTGCAGGCAGTGGAGTGGCAGTTTGAGGAGCCCCGTGGTATTCTCCATCTGTTCCTAGTGGTGCCATGGTTTCCACTTTAGCAGAGTTTAACCAATACGACTGGACCAAGCCAAGGAACAGGAAGATAACCTTTATTCAGCCCTTGGAACAGGCTGCTATTGGAATATGGCAAGTGAATGGAAAGGTTGCCAAATAATGAACAAGTCATGCAACTTTCCTTGATACCTCATGTTGACCATCACAATTTGAACTTTCAGGCAATATTAGTCCTGATGATTCATGAAAAGTTCCAGGTTCAAGTGGGGAGCACAAAGCACATTATGAATGCAGTCGTCGCCTCCTGAACTTCAGAACGTCCACAGTACTGGTATAGCCACCCACTCAGCCAGCATAATATTATCTGCTGAAGGACAAGCAAGGGTAGCTCCCTTTCGTTGAGTAGAAAGCATCAGTAACTTCCCTAATGCTGTGGAGAGCAGCAAACTTTGAAATATGGCATTGATCAGCCACTGTTGCCGGGACGCAGCTCCATGTAGAGTCTGTGGGTTTGAAGCATAAGCCCTTCTGGTCCTCTTACTGGGGGTCCTTGACACTCTGATATCTAGACTCCAGCTCCAGCTCAAGCAGGACACCCAATGGGATCATTGCAGAAACATTCATTGTAAGAGTGATGGAATTGACAGGAAGCCCCTCTAAAGTCATTAGATGCAGTGAGCAACCAGCAGTTAACCTCATGAAAGTTCTGCAGCAGACTGCAGAGGTTTGAAGAGCATGTGTAGGTACCTCTTTAAATCATGCTGCTGGACAACAAATAGTGCCATGGAAACTTGACTCTCCTGCACAGCAAAAAAGGCTTATCACACACTGCTCCAGAAAACCAATTTTCCATTGTGATACACACAGAAAAAAATAGCACTATGTGAATGAATTTTGAGGCAATTATTTTTATGAATTGGACTGCTATAAATTTTATATGAAAGAGTTTTTTTACTTTTCATTAATTCTTTGAATTAACAAGGAAACAATATATATTATAGATTTTTTAAAAAATATGAAATTAAAGGCTATAAATTATAACTGGTGATATTAACAGATAAATTTGACATTTCTATCCTCAGTGTTGATGGAGGCATTAACCCATTTAAAATATTTATGCTTTAAGTATTCATTTGCCCATTTTGACACCAGTATCTTCTAGCTGTTGAACTCTGCAGCATACTCAAATCCGCATTTGTTCAAAAAATTATTTTGAAAAATGGTTAAGAGAGGGAAATGCAGAATCAAAGAATTAGAGCAAATATAAACATGTAAAAATTATGAATAAGCTACTCTTGTGACCAAGGAGTAGTGAGTACAAACATAAAAAGATAATTATAGTGCCCCACATATCTGTTAGGCTATAACTGGCAATTAGGGACTGCAGTGCCTTACACAAGGTATTTTTGAAAGGGAATAGGAATGTTTAAATCAATATACTGCCCATCACAATCTGACTATCAAAGACCATACTCGGCAAAAATCAATTTCCAGTCCTTCTTTCTTCTTTATGCCCTATTCTTTATTTCTATCATTTAGTGTGAGCCTGGGAGAAGAATGGTGCAAAAATGTTTATAAAGTCTTGATTTTAGTTTGCCAAGGGGAGTGAATCCTTACCATGTTATTAAAAAAGATTTTGGCAAGTTGATGGTTGCTGCATAAAGGTCAGTGATTTGTAGGCCGATCGCAGTAATTTTCTAGGTTTTGGCATTTTGAAAGCGCACACAGGACATCACTTCAGTAAGCTGACCTTGACAGTGAATTGGATAAATAAACCTTCAATTTACCCCCTTCTGCTCAAAGCTAGCCTAGCTGATCTCTCTGGAGCCTTCACCTATCCACATCGTTCAACTCATTGCAACTTTCAACTGATGCATGTCTGCAGCTTTACTCTCCTTGTGACAAAAACCATCGTACAGTCAAGCTACAGCACTTGACTTTAGAAAAGTCAAAGTCAATAGTGCTAACATTGAAATTTTAATGCATGTTCCATCGTTACCCATCATCCTCTCTGCATGTATCCCAAGAGGCACTTCAAGTGAGAATACCACTCCATAACAGGTAATGACGTGGCATTTAATGATACTGTCCAAAGTGATCCAAGTCTGCAGAAAGTAATGTGTGCTCATGTACCAGATAAGCATAGCTGAATGTACCAGAACAGCAATATCTTTCACCAGACTGTCAGAAGAATAAAATGTGACATATGCTCTGCCATTGTACCTGCCCTTTCATACTTTACCATCAAGGGAAAAAAAAGCATTTTCAGACACAGCGCACCAAAGAGTGGAGTGGGTTCAGAAAAAGGCGGATAGCAACATATCAGTGATTAAGTATTCACAGCCTCTTTAATACTCCAGTGCTCTTGGATTCACTACTAAAATCTGTGAATTATACCTCATTGAAGGATGTCCTTAATCGACTCTGACATGTTATATTGGAGGCAGAGAAAACGTTTCAGTATGATAGATAAGGTTAAAAGAGCTAGTACTGTGATCATTTACTCTGGTGCCTAGCAAAAAATCTAAAGCCAAAAACCATTTCCATCATTCATTTCCTGCTGAAAAAAAGCCATATCTGACAGTCTGTTAAAGCTGATGAGGCAAAGTGAACACATTCAATTTTCTGTCAAAGTTATGTTGTTCGTGTAGATAAGAAAAAGATTTTTAACATTATACAGTATGCTCTAAGGATTGAAGCTGAAACTAAACAGCCATCAGGATTGTACATATTATTTCAAGTTGAGGTTGATAATAGTCTGTGCAATTATGAAACATATTTTTGTAAAGCATATATAAAATGTACTGGATAGCAAACTGAATAGAATTCCACTGGAGAAAGTCCAATTGCAGCCTTTGTAATCATATGATGTTATTTTAGTTTTGGCTATATTGTTGGTTGTGTGTTGCATTTAAAGTCTAATACATACAGAATGGAAAGGTCTCCATTATGTTTAAGGTATGGATATTTTGTCTTAACGTTGTAAAAGAACAGAAGCAAAATAATGTTTGTACAATTGAAATACTGGATGAACATTTAAAAGTACCACCACTGTTTAGTGTTGGTAAATTGAGAATGGGCCTAATAAAATGATGTAGTTGCATACTTCAGCTCAGGTTGGAAATCCCAAAAATCCTTGCTACAATAAAAGCAGGAGTCTATATTTTTCCCAAGGTACCAAGATCTTCTATGGATCCATCAAGTGATCCTTAAAGAAGGTAACTAACTAAGCAGCTGATTTGTTGCAAACATAAATATCTAGAAATTGGACCCATTTGCACAATTTGCACTTTTTATTGTGTTAGTGATCATTACTGGGTTGAAAAGAGACCATCAGGTTATTGGCTCAGGCACTTCTGGTCACAATTCACTTTAACATGTCTGGCAATTGGTTGACACCAGACACACACCTAATGAAGCCATCTGCTTTCTGTGTTGACCAACAGAAATTGGCTGTTAAAGCTGTGACTTGGTGTTTTCATTCCCTGTAAAACATGAAGCAAAGCAAGTGTTACCGCAAGTTAAAGGGACCCACTAGTACAAGGATGTTTTCCCACAGCCTCTGTCACGCTCATCTTTCAGTGGTCTGCTTTTGTCTACAACATCATTGACCAAGTCTATAGCATCCTTCTATTACACAGTACATGATGTTGCAATCACAGGCCCCTTAATGAGCCCACATCTTATGGTAGTTTGGAACTATTTGTGGCACAGGGACCAAGGCAATTGTGATATCAGGAAGGGTATCATTCACAGGTCAAACTGGAAGATTAAGTATTAGCATCAATTGTTTTGTATTTCAGTCAGAGTATGAAGATACTGTATATGTGCTTTATTATAGTGTCACCTCTGGCTTACCTGGTAGTGCTCTGGACCCTGAGTCAGAAGGTTGTGATGTCAAGTCTTACTTCAGAGATTTGAATACAAAAGTGTATGTTTGTTCTGCTGTAGGTGATTTCCTTTGGCAAAGATGTTAAAACAAGGCCTCCTCTACATAAAAGACATACGGGGATATTTCAGAGAAGAGTGGAGTTGGTGAAAGGGGTTGGGGTGTGGGTGGTGATTTATCTCTGGAGACCTGGCCAATGTTTATCCCTCATTCAATATTAAAGCAGATTGTCTGGTAATTACCTGTGAGAGTTTGCACTTTGCAAATTGGCTTTCACATTTCTTGCATTAGAACTGTAATACACTTCAAAAGTACTTAATTACTGTAAAGAAAACTGACAGGGATCTGAAAAGTGCTATATAAATGCAAGTCTTTCTTCTTATATACAGTGCCCTTGAACTGCTTTAAACATACATTTTGGCAGTCCGTATTTTACAGCTTGCTGTCCATTCACAAATACTATAAATATATTTTTTTGCTAAAATAGTTGGACAGTATTTTGTGATTATAGCAACATACTATGTTACTTTTGGAACTGCTAGTGAGGCTCATTAAGTGGTGTCTGTGAACTGCACAAATTGTGGGTTGTCATTTATCTTAACTATCCCCTTTCAGTCTTTCTTTAAGGTGTAGTAATGTTCAATATAAAAACTTTATTTTTTTAGTGATCTTTGACGAACTTAATCTTTTTGTGCTTTAACTTTCTCCTGATTTTCTCTCTTTGGCAATTATATTTAAAAACTAAAACACACTCAAAGTAGCATAACACTTTAAATAAGCAATAACACCTGGATTTAAAGATTCTTAAATATAGTGCATACAAATTACAGTTTAGTTTTTTTGTGTCAGTTTACATCAAATGTAAAAGGTTCCTGGACTATGTTATTGGGTTAAATCTTTATCCCTAAAAAGCCAAATCCAGAGTAAAGCCAATTCACTTTGCAGATAAACCTGGAGATTTATTGTTGAAATGCTCTTCAGAATGAACATGCATTCTTCATGTCTGCATCATAGCAGAAGATAATTTATTCTATGGACATGAATGATAATTTCACTACCGAGCAATATGATAATTCACTCCAGTGAAATTAAAAATGATAATTCACTCCAGTGGATTACCACTTAATGGTCCAGCGCACTTCAGATTGTGTTTAAAACTGAAATGGAATCCCACATGGAACAAACAGCATATCACATCGCTGATGGTGCATTACTGACGTCTGCCTGCAGTGCCTCTAAGTTATGAGTCTTTCACTTGAAACATACTTCCACCACTGTCATATCCTACATAGGCTTTCTTACTGCAAATTGTTTAACATCCTATTTGATTCTTAGCTGTCTTCTTCGAGATATTTTAAAGAGATTTTGCTCAATCCAATCTGCTATATTTTCTTCCACATACTTCTGTTGCTATGGCCTTCAGTTCTCATATGCAAAGAATATTTTGAATCTTCACAGCTTCATTTCCACCTGCTGGAATTAGTCTAATAAGAAATAGATGTACTTTTGAGGGTTTATTTCTATCTATGTTTGGAACATTTCATATGTGTTTTCTGAACTTCAAAGTAGCTAAACTGTTAAAATTCAGCAATATTAGAAATAAATTCTCATTATGAAATGATTTGGAAGCACACTCTAAACTGCAGATAAAGACTTCCCACAGCTGTGTTCATAAAAGATGGTCAAGATAGATATGAGTGTGAGACCAAGCAGCAAAACATTTAGATATTTAGAAGAAATCATAAACTGTTTGAGTCAAGCCTGAGAAATTCACAAATGTCACCTGAACTAAATATGCCTTGACAAACACCCCTACATATTTGTAATTCATCTATAATATTATAAAAAGATAATCCTAGCATACGTAACATTTGAGTGTTACACCTATATTTTTGTACTTAACTTTCAGATTCCCTGCCCACTGTAATGTGAGACGCCACTTCCTTTCCATACCCTTCCAGATGCCTTGTCCACCATGCTCCAAATCCCATGTTGAACAGTGGTCCCTGAACCCACTTCCACTCCCACCCACTACATTTTGATTTTGTCTCACATTGCCATACACTACATGGAAGCAGTCATTAGGCATCATCTGAACAATGCGTTTTATGTAACTTGAATCCTCATTTTTTCAGAAATTTAGGAAAACACAGAATACACAAGATTTGAAATTATCATCAGAAATGGAATGCACAACTGTAATTTGCCTGCATCAAATTCCACTCTCAACTAATTTAACAGAGGGTAAATCAGTCAGTAAAAATAGCTACTAAAATAATGCGGGGTAACTTGATATGAGTGCATTAAATATATGCACAGCAGTGTGTTGTCAATAATTTCCAGTTGTACATGGCATCCATTATAATGTTCTCCATACCACAAAATAATTTCCAATGAACACTGTCACATTTCCAGAATATTTTAGCATTTTCTCACAGAAGGATTTTGAATAGAAGTTACATTTAATTGCTTTCTTTTTAGGAAACAAAGTACATTCACAATTTAAAATAAGAGGGCACTGTAACAAAGGACAGCTGAATTGCTGTTAAACAAAATTTTGTGAAGAAGCAACATCAACGTATATATGACACGGCAGTAAATGGTAAACACATATTTGATCATAAATACTCAGCAGCATAACCCATATTTCATATTTTCCATATTGCTATGCATGTAAGAAATATTCAATCCATCAAGTCTTTGCCAGCTCACAGAGCCATTCCATCCCCTTCCTAATTTCCTTGTGACCTGTTCTCTCCATATTTCCAACAACTTGATCATCCACCTACACTCGAGCAATTTACAGTGGCCAATTAACCTACAAACATGCACTCTTTGACATGTGAGAGGAAACTGGAGTACCCAGAGGAAACCCACACAGTCACAGGGAGAGCATGCACACTCCACACCAACAGCACTGGAGGTTAGGAATGAACCCAGGTCACTGGACCTGAGGCAGCAGCTCTACTAGTTGCATCACTGTACCACCCAGCAGTCTTTCTCCCCACTGGCTCTGATGAGAGGGTGATTAAAAAACGCAGAGGTACTCAGTCGGGTCCAGACCTTGAAACAAAGCATTTTAATGGCAAGCTTTGGTAATATTCAGAAGTTTAAAACAGAGTTGGGTTGTTAGAAGTTACTTAGTTCAAGACAAATGAGACAACCTACTGATATGGGAAAGCCTAACACATTTGTTGTATTATTATGCAAAGTTATGCTGATTGAATTAAGTAAACCCATTGTAATTGCTGCTCATCATATTTATTAGACGTCCATCAACATAAATTAATAATTCAAATGTGGCATCTTAATTTTTACCTCATTAGAACTTCAAAATAATTGAAGAAATATAAATGGGAAAAGTATGAATAACTAGTTTAGGTTATGAAGGGATATTATTATTACTCACCTGAATTATGCTGCTATGTAGATGCAATGATGCCAGATATTTAACCCAGATGATATCTAAGTCATGACTGTAAACTGAAATGTTACAGTGGCGCAGCTAGTAGAGGCACAGCCTCACAGTGCCAGAGACCCAGGTTTGATCCTGACCTTGGGCACTGTCTGTATGGAGTTTGCACATTTTCCCTTTGACTGTGTAGGTTTTCTGTACGGACTCCAGTTTCCTTCCACATCCTGAAGACATGCAGATTGGTAACTGATGTAAATGTCAATTGCCCCTAATGTGTAGGTGAGTGGTAAAATCCGATAGAAGGCGAAGCGAATGTGGGAAGAATAAAAAATGGGATTAATGTAGGATTAGTGCAAAATGGGTGGTTGATGGTCAGTGTGGACCCAATGGGCTGAAGGTCCTGTTTCCATGATGTATCTTTCTTTGCCTTTATGACTTCTAACATTTGCAGTGTTTCTGTATACCCTGATGATTTGAAATGGATTGATTGCAATGTACTTCAGTTAACCTAATTCCCACCAAACTCAGCATCCTATATGAACCTGAGCTGACCTTCCCATTCAACATTCTCCCTATAAGAAAGATGACCTCTCTAATATTGCTCATTTCCATCCCTGCTACAGCCAGTTTGCTGCACAAGCCCATATTTATGTTTCTGTGAACACTAGACTATTTCAATGATTTCCTGGATTGAATCCTATTTAACACCAGTATAAACTGATATCCTATCCTATACCAAGTCAGCCATCACAAGTGTTATTTGTTAAATGTTGCATATTATCTACTCATCATTAAGCTATTCTAGAACTAAACCAATAAACTAACAATAAATGGCCAATCTGTGCTGAACTAGTTAATCTCATGGGGATGGAGGGGAATGGAAAGCAAACATCAGCCTCTATATCCTTGATTTCAGAGGGGAAATTGGTTAAGCTCCTCACCTCCAGTCAGAATCAGGAATCCCTATTGCATGAGTGTGTTTGTGGTTGTTAAATGAAGATAAAATCAGGCAAATAGATAAATGGTTATTTAGAAAGGTACTCAAGGGAACAGAGTGACTATGGAATTCTACTTCACAAAGAAGTTACCCAGTTAGAAGAAAATAAATTAATAATGGTCAGTCCTAGAATGTAATTTTTCTCATAATGTTTTCTTTCATATAATAAGCTGCCAGTTTCATATATGTTGTCTTTGAAATGGTGTTTGGTGAAAATTGGTGGGTGAATCAACCAACAGTATTTTCATAAAGCTTTTGATAAATGACAGTGTAGGGAGGTCTCAGAAATAAAAGAATATGAAAAATTGTGTGGACAATGTTGGGGACTGGCAGTGAGTTACACTGAATGCTACATGGGAGTTGTTCCTACTTTTAAGCATACTATTGCTGGGTGTAAATCTTTATAGGTGTGAGGGTACCTTTAAAAACTGGGTATATCAGTTAATATGCCCTTTATACATTTATGCACCAGACACTGTGTTGATAGCTCTACCTCTGTTATTTTTGCTTATGCAAGCAGCAACAGAGAAGAGCTTCCATATATTATGCTGGGCATAGACAACGCATGGTAAGAAATCAGACAGATGAGTTTTGTGCTTGTAAAGGAATGTGTGCTAGTGGCACTTTGTGTGCTTTGTGTTTGAAGCAATGGGTCCTTATATAGACATGTACTCCCATCCACCTGACTTGTTAGTTAATACTGCACCAACTCATGCCTTCCATGCAAACTGCAGGAAATCCCTCTCAGCTTTTTAGCCCTGGTACTCGACTTTATGCTTGACTAGATAGATGCTGTGAAAGTCTACCACTTCTGTTGAATGTGCAATGATGCTAAGAGTGTGGACTGTTTCAAACAAGTTCCTAATAGTACCTTATATTCTGTATTATGCTTAATCCATCCTCAAGGCTCAATTGTGAGACACATTGGCAAAGAATATGAAGAGTTATGCTTTAGTGATGGGGCGTGTCAGGTAGTAATTCACTTTTCCAAAAGCCATTACTTGTCACTCATATATGTAATCTGCATCTGTCATAGCTGTGTCACTCTCAGGAAATGACCAGAATTTATAGTCACTATTTTATCCTTCCCTTTCATAAAGGCTTGCTTTCTTTCTTATTAATGTCCCTGAAGCATATTGCAGTTTAAGAAGAAAATGATCAAGACTGTTATTCCCATGACTGATATTTGACCATTTTTTAATTTCTTTCTGAGTCTTGCTTAAATTAATATGTTGAATGCTTCCTGACAGCTCAGTTGTTGAATGTTGGAACAGATGAGCCACACAGATCAGAAATATTTTAGGTTTGAGGTCTACCCCACAATGAATTAGTAGGAGGTCTCAGCAAAAACATTGTTGGAACCTGTGTATGTTAAGTCTGTTCCATGAACTATATTCTTTTAATTATTTAGACTCTCCCAATGACTACAGAGTTTGTTCAGTGATGAGAGCAGCCTTTGAGAGCAGAAAAAGGGCAGCACGGTGGCTAAGCTTTACATACATCTTCGGGACATCCTAAATGCGATGTGAAAAGCACTAAATAAGTTCAGAAACAGGCCATTAGTCCAGGCAGACAATGTTGGTGTTTATGCTGTCCATTTTTCTCATTATTTGTTTTTCAGGAAGAAGGTGCTGCTGGCAAGCCCAGCATTTATTACCCCACCCTAATTGCCTGTTAGAAGGTGATGGTGAGCCATTTTCCTGAACTGCTGCAGGATTTCTGGTGAAGGTACTCTTGCAGGATTTAGAACCAATGACAATGTAAAAAGTGCGATATATTTTTAAGTCAGGGTGGTGTGTGACTTATAGAGGAATCTGCAGGTAGTGATCTTCCCATACAGCTTGTCCTTCTTGGTGCCAGAGTTTGCAGCTTTGGGAGATGCTGTTGACTATCTGAACTGCAATGCAATTTGCAGATAGGTGAGGAGAAGGTGAGGAGACATGGGATCCAGGGGGACATTGCGGTGTGGATCCAGAACTGGCTGGCCCACAGAAGGCAG
>JARFYF010000017.1:26083922-26096137 GCA_030265395.1 Rhina ancylostomus | reverse complement strand
AGATTGGGTCTTGAAAAATTAATGCAGGCAGAAAGATGAGACCATTCAAATTCTGGGAAAAAACTTGGCATCTACAAGATTGTTTATAAAATGTCAGGATAGACTGAATCAAGCACAAATTGACTTGAATGTGTTTAGGGAGGACTGCATTGCAATGTGGAGGCAGTTCCAAAACTCTGAGGATCCTCTGAAAGATATTACAGAGTGATGGATATATTAATGTCAGAGGAGGACAACACAGACAGAGTGTGACAGGACAGACTGAGAGCAATCATGTCAGAGTTGATATTCCTAACAACAATCCAGAGGAAAGGAATTGTTGACTCAAAAGGTAGTAGCAGAAAAGAAAAAAAAATCTGGCATCTCATGTGAGACAGAGTAAGCGTTAATGCGCAAGCAGTGTGAAAATAGAGGCACAAAGGGGAATCTTAAGAAGGAACCAAGGTAGTAATTGTGGCAATTGAGTTCATGGTATCCAGTATTGTACCTACACAACATTCAAATGTAACTAGATATTGAGATGAATTATTGGACTCTTGTGTTAAACCTTACATGGAGGTTTAAGATACATATAAAAGATGCTGTGAAATACGTAATACAGTGTATTCAAAAGTCATGTTGAAGCAACATTTACAAAACAGGATACCAGACCAGATGCACGAGGCCTATCGGGAGCAGTGATCCACTGGAATAACCAATACCTGTACCAGATACTTCAGAGGTGTCAAGTGCAGCTTTGCTGTGGTAAGTTAAGTAAATGAGGATACTAAGAAACTGAATGAATTCACAATTTGTTGAACTTATAATTGAATATTAATTTAACTATTTAACAGATTGCATTACACTATACATGCAAATAGCTTAACTGATTGCAATGGTTTGTTTTCTCTTTAAAGGAGAAGCAACACAATGTTTACAGCATGTGTTGGGTTCCTCTTGGTAGTGGGTTGTATCACGTGGTGTGACTCTGACACATTGATGTACCCGAACACAGTTGCTCAGTTAAGAGTTACTGCCTTCAATAAGAGAATGTTCTGGTCTGGCTTTACTTCAATCTGATTAGTAGTTTTATAGCAAAGTAAAAGTAATCCACAGACCTTATATACATATGCATATGCTTACAATGCAACCTTTCAGGGGTGTCAGGCACAAGCAAAGTTTACAATTAATATAGTTTGCATACCAACAGTAACTAAAGTTACACATGTAATTTCTCAACTGGCTAAATTACGGCAGTACCTTTGGTGACATTATTTTCATTAGATGAACTGATTTTTATATATTGTACCTTAGATTGTACAACAGCAAAAAGAATTTCTGAAATTAAGTTTTCCAACAACTCTTGGGTAATTAACACTACATGTGGCCTGTGGGCATGTCCAACAGGAGAAAGTCAGATGTTTCTGCTATTTGTGAGTAAATAGTCCTTTCTAGTCTCCATGTTGATCTGTTGCTGCTATTTTGAACAGCACTGCAAAATGAGAACTAAGGTTAACCCACACCTGTTCCAGACCTCATATGAAATGTTGTCTTCTTACTTTCATGACTTCTTCAACCATCCAGCGTTAACTGCACTGTTGAGTGTCATGGCACATCACCATAGGACCTGGATGTGTGAATGACTAGTACTAGTTCAGGCTGCTGGCTGATTAAAGCCAGAATCAGCCACCTTGCGCTTTTTAAAAGGTAGAGTATTGTGGCTGGAACTGCTGCTGGAAGTCATTCCAGAGATTTGTTAGTGCACATTGCTTGCAGAAAAGGAGAACACAAGTGAGAGTTCAGACAAAATTTTCAGATGCAGCACCAGAAACATTGGTGGATGGATTGAAGAGGGCAAGAAAAGAAGCAATCTAGGGAAATCCAAAATGCAGTGGGAGAAGATAGCTGTTGAGTTAACATGAAGAGTGCAGCCCAATGACCTGGATGCAGAGCTACAATTTCCCTATTACCCTGCATCCCAAAGGGAAGCATCCACATGCTGTAGCCTGAAGTCAAGCCATGAGATCCCCCTTCTGCAACCACTCATTGTAGATGTTAAAAACTGCTAAAAGCAGATGAAAAAGTGTAACCTGTATGTTACTCCAACTAACCAATCTGTATAGAAACCTGCATGTAATTCATCATCCCACAAAGTAGTGCAGTCAGGAAAGAGAGAAAAATCTTTACTTCTCCATTGTTAGCACTAATTTGGACCTCAAAACTTCAGCTAACATGAAATCTCGAGATCCAATTTAGTGCTAAGTGTGCCAAATCAGCAAGGCATCATATTGATGTCATAATTTAGATACACAAGAGGAGCAGATGCTGTAATCTGAAGCAAAAAACAGTGCTGGAGGAACTCAGCAGGTCAGACAGGCATCTGTGGAGGGACCTTTCAGGTCGAGGCCCTGCATCAAGACTGAGAGTGTAGAGGGGAGAGCCAATATGAAGAGGTCAGGGGGAGGGATGAGGTCAAGGGCCAAAAAAGGACAGGCGGAACTAGGTGAGGAGGGAGATGATGGACAGATGGAGCCAGGTGGGGGAGGGGTGGAATTGGGAGACAGCAGCTGGTGGGTGACTGCTGTGTCCCAACTCCACCCTTCCCTCCTCACCTGGTTCCACCAAGCGACTGCCAGCCAGTGCCTCACCTCTCACTCTCACTTCTTTATACTGACTATCTTCCCTCTACACTCTCAGTCCTGATGCAGGGTCCCACCCCAAAACACCGGCTTTCCCTTTGCCCCCAAAGATGCTGCCTGAACCTTTGAGTTCCTCCAGCACTTTGCTTTTCACTCACAATTTGGCTTGTCTGCATCCTTCCGGTGTGGCTTCCCTGTATGGCAATGAGCTGCAGTTCAAATGTCCAAGTGCACATCTGTCATCACTTTAGAACCTCCCTGGTATCGACACTGTCTAAAGACTAGGTACTATGTCTTATGCATTGATGGTGTCTATGATTAACCTTATTCAATGTTTTTATCATTCATGAAAGATTTTAATTAGATCTAATTAGAATCTCCAGAGATTTCTGCACTCAGCGATATGTACAAACCTCTAAAACTAAGACCCTTAACTCCTCCCTTGAAGAACAGCATTCTTTGTCTTCGGTGTAGGCTTTAGAGCAATACAGGGCCACAATTACCTGCAGAGCTATCATTGCACATTCTACTAGCAGGCTGACTTTTTGAGTATGATCCTCATCCCTCTCTTGTGCGAGTAAGCATTCCACTTAAAGGTTCTATTGCCTCACCATCTTGGTCTACCACTGAACTATGCAAATCTACTCCTTTATCACCAGGAAGCCACAAGATGTGTTTACAAAGTGTAAAATAAATAGCTATCACAAAAGTTATGAATGTGAAAGCTAAAGATAAATAAAAAGATCAAATTACCATCATACATTTGCTATATTTTTATCACATAATTATTGCTTGAAGTGCCTCAAAGCAATCAATGGAATTGCAGCAGCAAAGACCTAATAAGGTGATCACTAGGTAATACCCAAAAATGTATGTTTGATGGCTGATATAGAAAGTCCAGATTGGCACCATATTTTCAAGAACATATTAAACATTATGGACCAAAATTTGCTACAAAAAAGATCAATGACTGAATGACTCACAGCATTATTAATGTGCAAGTTGGTCAACAAACTATGGTAAGGAAGAGATAAATCATGGGTTGTGAATCCCCAATTGATGACAAAATGCATCATTTCATTATCAACTTTACCAAAATATTATCTTTCTCCTTGAACAAGAAAACTTCAGCAAATTTTGTGAAGTTGTTCCATCTACACCTTTATTGAGCATTATACTCGTCACTAAATCAAAGTCTCGCATTTCATAGCAGAATAATCTCTTTAACATTAATTGTTAAAATGAAAAAGAACTGTGGATTCTGGAGACCTGAAATACAAAGAAATCCAGAAAATGCTGGAAATACTCAACCTGCTCAGGAAGTATACATGGAAGGAGAAAGAATTAATGATTCCAGTCTGTGGCCCAAAATCAGAGCCAGAAAAAAGATAGAAATGGTACAGGAATGGAGCAAGCCCAGAAGCAGGGAATATGGGGGTGGTGGTGAGACAGAACAGTAGGGAGACCTGTCATAGGACAGAAGGAGATAGTGATTTAAGTGACAAACGAATAATGTGAAAAGCTAAAGGGGGTGGAAGTGAGACAAGTAAAATAAAAATTGTCTCCACCAACAGGAAATAATTAAAATACTATTATCTGCAGTTTCAGTACAAAAAATGCAGCAGTAGTAATGCTCTCTAGTTGTTGAACTTCTGGTTTAGACCAAAAAGCTGCAAGACATTTGAAACAATAACAGAACATGCCAGAAACAGTCAGCAGTCAGGCAGCATCTGAGGAGAGAGAGAGAGAGATGGAGAGGGAGAGAGAAAGTGAGAGAGGGAAGAGAACAGAGAGAGGAGGAGAGAGAGAAAAAGGGAAGAAAGAAAGAGAGAGAGAGCAGGAGAAAGAGCAGGCAAGAGATGGGGGGAGAGAAAGGGAAAAGAGAGAGGAGCGAGATTCAATGTTTCAGTTCAATAAACCTTTAAGAGGGCCAGATAGAGAGAGGCCAAAAGATGGAAGAACATGGTTGTGGATTGAAATCCACTGGGAATTCACGTTCACCCCAGCCAGAATTCTGGGGTCCTCTCTTTCAGCACACAGTAAGGCTTGATAAAAGTCTCCTCTCCTGACAGCTATTAAAGTGGTAAGTGAAGTGAGCCAATTTATTAATGGCTGAATCCCCTGAATAAAACTGTCCATAATTCTGTACCAAATAATAATTCAGCAGCCTCGTTCCGAAAGGGTAGAAAGATGTCTGAGAGTGACACTGGAAATTTTACACTGGTACAAAGACTCTTGATGAGGTAATGTAAAAAGCTATGTACTCTCTACCTAAATTGCTGAACCTAACCTGCAAGCACTGAAATTAAATGCAAAGAGTAAGAACATTAAACCCCTAAGAATTAGTACTCTTCATTTGAACAATGCTAAAAAATATTATGAGAAAGAGTTATAAATCATTTGACATTTATCTTCCTATGTTCTATTCAAGCACGAGCTAAAAAAAAAGAGTGACTTTCTTATGCCTGGCAGTTTTTGTCTGAGACACACACAATACAATTTAACCAGTCAGCCACACTAAATGTAACAGCTACAACAAATGTTAAAATATTCAGGTTACTATTTAGTTCCATTCTTTAACATTACTCCTTTGCCTTTACAGAATGATTTAATCCACAGATTCATTGCATGTTAACTTTTTTCAACTTGCATTTTTTATTGGCATAATTTATCTTGGTCAATAGTTTCCAGTTTCCAAAAACACATTTGCAGGCTTTTCTAAGTGTAGTTGTGTTAAGCAGCATATTTCAATGGGTTGATTGTTCAGGTCCCATCCAGACTTCATTGACGTATACTGGGCCCAAGGCCATACTGAATTTTTGCAACGGTGCAGCTCTCAATACACGGATGGCATCACCTCAGCATCCTGCCGATTGACCATCATGATGGCCTTCTGATGGCTTGTGAAATCCACTGGGCTTTCATATTAGCTGTGATCAGAGCTCAGGAGCTCTGCTTTTCAGCACATGACAAGATTTGATAAAAGTCTTCTACCCTGACATCCACACATGAATACCTACCAGAAGATGGAACTAGGAAGTGATCATAAAACTGTAAGTACAAAAGCAAGATATTGCAGATGCTGGAACTCTGAAGCAGAATATTTTAGAAACACTTAGCAGGTTATACAGCATGTTGAAAGGGAGAAATATTGTTAACAATTCAGATTGAACACTTTCCATTGGGACTGAAAAAAATTAAATCACCATCTTTTGTTCTCAGTTCCGAAGGAAGACTATCAACCTGAAATTGTAATGACTGCTTAAACAGCCAACAACATGAAGCCACTTAGAGAGGCGGATCACTTAAGTACAGATAACTACACTAGTTGGCAGGGTGATCTAAAATCAAAAGGCATTTTGAAAATGAACTCTGTGTGGTAAGGTGTTCAAAATTATTAAATTCAGACGGTGCCTCAATGCACATGGGTGTCCTCAGCTTTAATTATTACCAACATCTGCCTAATTTCCCTGGGTTTAGTAAGGTGTGCCCCATTTGGGAGGGGAGCAAGTATCTCATAAGAGGTAAACCTTAATCCAATGTGTAGATTTGTGAATAATTTGCTTTGAAACTTTAATGCATGCTGAAAACTTGCCAAGGGCTTTCAAGCACTCAGCAAAGCAAGAACACATTTACCAAACAACATTGAAGTAAATACCTATTTTCAAACAAATAATTTTGCTAAAAATTTTAATCTTTATGACAGGGAAAGTACTTTCATTATGCATTACAAAGTATATGCTTAATAAAAGAAAAATAATCTGAGGAAGACTTGGAATTTAAAATAAAAGAAAAAAAATAAACACCACATTCTAATAATTAACTCATTCTCAATAATGTTAATAATGTAAAGTGAAGCTGCCATTTTCTGTGACAAGTTCACTACTTTTTCCATGACAACAATAATGACAACCTCTGTTCATGCTTTGACAGAGATTTGATAAACTATGAAAAAGTGAAAAGAAAGATCTAGTGTCTCTCATCTCCTTGCTGGACGTGCTGTAAAGTCAATGAAGCATTTTTGGTGTAGTCGCTGTTGTAACATAGAAAACTATTACATTATAAATATTTATTAACTTAACAATTTAACAGTAGTATACAGAAGAATAAACCTTATTGAGAACAGTTGGCAAGTTTGTTCATAAATCAGGTGAATGTGATAGATAGAACACAAAACTTCATTAAAAAACACTTCACAATTGTATTAACAATTAAAACACAGCCAATCATCATCTGTTAAAAGCAGCTTATTAGCACATCATTAATACTCAAGAAGCCAGTACCTGCAGCTTTTTCCAACAGTAAATATAGTCTTGAAGCAATCAGAAGAATTGTATCCCCTTTTATTATATAGGCAAAGATTGTAATTTATGCAATACTTGTCCTTTTACCTCTTCCCTTCCCACCATCCAGGGACCCTAAAGAGCCTTCAAGGTGAAACAGTAATTCACTTGCACTTCTTCCAATCTAGTGCACTGTACTGGGTGCCTGAAATGTGGTCTTCTCTACATTGGAGAAATCAAACGCAGATTGTTGACTATTTGTGGAGTACCTGTATTTAGTTTATGGAACTGACTTTGAACTCCCGGCACTTTAATTCTCCATCCCACCCCTACTCTGACATACCCTTCTGTTGGCTCCTGCACTATTATAATGAAGTCCAACGTAAGCTTGAGGACCAACACCTCAACTTCCATTTGGGCACATTTGGACTTTATACTGAATTCAACAGTTTCAGGTTACTCGCTCTCTGTTTGCATCAGAATTAGCCAATTCTGCCATATTCTGTAGTATTAACTAGTTTTGCCCTTTCCTTTAGCAAGGCCTGATCTGTTTAGCATTCCCAACAGTTCTGCATGTTTACATTCCCTTTGTTTGTGTTATCTTTCTCTAACTGCCATAATTAATCCATCAACCAGGTAATTTTATCAACAGCTATTGTAATGGCAACCCTGCCCTCACTCTATTAGAGATGTTCACTTTGTACTATCCACCCCTACCCACTCTCTACAGCATTAGACTAACTTGCTTTCTTTCTTCCTCAGTTCTAACAAACATCAACCCTGTTTTTTTTGCTTTCCACTAATGCTGCCTAGCCTGCTGAGTGGTTCCAGCATCGCTATTTTTATTTCAGACTTCCAGAATCTGCAGATTTTTTAAAGTATATATTATAGTTAGTAAATTGTTGAATTTCAAATTAATTTGTTGAAATGCTTGAACCAACATACAAGTCCCTGGTGTGGTTGTCCATATGGTCCAAAAAACAATGTCCATTTCTATTTTACAAAAGATTAGTCAGGTACCATCAGGCTTAATTCACTTTCCATGCTGTATTAAATAACCTCACCTGAAACAGAAGTCTTAGCATACCAGGTCCAGAATGGTCTTAGTTTTGTGCTGAGACCATAGAACATATCAAAGAACATAAGAAAATAGGAGCAGGAGTAGGCACCAGGCCCTCAAGCCTGCCCCGCCATTCAATATGGTCTCCATTGATCAATACTGGCCTCAGCTCCTCTTCTGTGCCAGTTCCCCATTCCCCCAAATTCCTCAATCTTTCAAATATTTATCTATCTCCACCTTAAATATTTCAAATGATTTGCCCTCCACCACTCTCAGTGGCAAAGAAGTCTAGAGATTTACTACCATCTGAGAGAAGAACTTCAGTTTTAAAACAGCCAATTTTCAATCCATGCTAACTCACTTCCTCCAATACCTTGGGCCCTTAATTTATGCACCAGTCTTTTATGTGGCACCATGTCAAATGCTTTTTGTAAATCTAAGAACACAACATCTACAAATTCCCCTCTATCAAGTCTCCATGCCAAATCCACAGAGAATTTGAGCAAATTTGTCAAACATGATTTACCTTTCATAAAATTATGCTGACTAGGTTTGATTATATTCAGCAACAAGGGAGCCTCACTGGCTATTTTCCAATCTTCTGATACTCTTCCACAATTTACCTAGTTCTGAACTTGTTCAAACAATGGGTCCACTATCTCTGTAGCCACATCCTTTAAAACCCCTGGGCACAGTCCATCAGGTCCCAGCCTTTCACCCTGTGAGTTTCACAAGTTCCTCCTGTTCTTCAAGATTAATCCATCTGTTAGGGATATTTGTAGTGTCCTACATGGTGAAGACTGCTGCAAAAAATTGATTTAACATATCTGCAATTTCTTTACTTCCTTTTATTAATTCACCATCTACATTCTCAAGAGGTCCCATTCATGACCTTCTAACTAAAATAGCCTGTTCTTGGGTAGGTTCTGTAACATACTGATTTAAGAAGTAACCCATGATGCGCTCCACAAATTCTTCTACAATACCTTTGCCAGTTTGGTTTGTCCAGTCAAAGGTGTAGATTAAAATTCCCAATGACATTTGCAGTTCCCATCAAACGTGCCCTAGATATTTTCCCATTTATGCATTGAAAGGTCACGTTTTGGGGTCCCATAGACTACTCCCACCTGTGTCTTCTTTCCCCCACTATTCATGATTTCTACCCAAACTGATTCTGCATTACTATCCTTTGCCTTTATATCACAACTCAACACACTGTGATATATTCATTGATTAACAATGCTCCCCTGCCTCTTTTCTCTTTTTTACCCTGTTCTTTTGAAATATTGTACAAACTAGAATATTGAGCACCCAGTCATCATCACCGTGCAACTACGTCCCTGTAATAGCTTCTGGAGCAGACTCATATGTGGCTACCCGTGCTCTCAACTCAGCTGTCTTATTGCAAATGCCACATGCATTCAGGTAAAGACTATAGAGCCTTGATATTTTTAGTTGTTACTAACTCTGGATTTGCTCTGTGCTGCATACATTTGTTCATATTTTCTACCCCAGTCTGTCACACTTTGTCAATCTCCACCTCCCTATTCTGTGTCACTGCTCTCTCATTCCCTCTTGATCCATTAAACATCATGTTCTTGGATCTCTCTCCCCTCCAACTGAGCTTGAACCCCTATCTACAATTTTCCTTTTGTGATTCACCAGGACAGAGGTCCCAGTACAAATTGGGTGAAGCCCATCCCAATTGAACATCTTTCTCCTTCCACAGTACTTGTGCTGGTGTCCCAATTAGAATTGGAATCCATTTCTACCACACTCTGAGCAATAATTCACCTCTCTAATCTTATTTACCCTTTGCCAATCTGCATGTGGCTCAGGTAATAATCCAAAGATTTCACCCTTGTGGTTCTATTTTTTTTCAATTTTGCCCCAAGCTCCTCAGCAGAACCTCCTTCCCAGTCCTACCTGCATCACTAGTGTCTACATGGACCATGACAACTGGATCCACCCCCACCACTCCATGTGCCATGGTTCCTTGTGCCATGGTGCTGTGGACAGTTTGCACATCCTCCCTGCAGTCCCCCCACCCCATCCCCCATCCACAAAGGGAGCAAGAACCTTGTACCTGTTGGACAAGGGTAAGGGCTGAGGGATCCTCAGGAACCCCCTGGATTTCCCCATCTGCAGCATGTTCTTTTTCATAGATAGATTGAAATGGCTCCTTCATATAAACAATATTATGGTGTGGATACCTTTGTATATACACTTCATTTAGCTTGTGTGTTGTGGTTCAAATTCAGCGTTAGCAAAATGAATAGCCATTTTCAGAATATAGTCTGTATTAGATCTTAGAAAAGCAATAGACTGCCTAAATTATAGTTTGTAATTATTTATGTAGTACAGTCCCAATGAGAGGCAAGAAATGGACCATAATTTGTTTATGTGAATCTAAGCTGACTTTACAGAAACTCTCATTTATTGTATCCCCTACAGTTTCTGCTCAGGGTATGTCCTCAGGGCACATTGTGCACATATTTTTCTACTGTTGGCTGTCATCGTATTACAAGCTACAATTTGGTCCCAGGTCTGAATGAATCTAGAAAACAATACAAAATAAGCAGCAGTTTCCTGATTCTGAAATAAAAGCTGAATCAGTTATTGGAAAGATCACATTGCTGATTTACACCATTTACATTTTGTTTATATTTATTGGAAGTTGATTGTGGCCTTTAAAGTGTTCCACCAAGCACAATCTTCCCAAGCTACTCATTGATTCATCCCACTACAGGGGTTTGGAAAATGGAGCTTCACTGATGGTAACCAGAATCTCTTGAGGAAAGGGGCACGCCAGCTGAGGTCAGCCAAGTACACCCCTCAGGAAATAAAGCACAGCAAGGTTCAGAGGGGGAAACAGTGTTCGCTGACACAGTACTGGAGTCCAGTTAGTGGACACAGGAAAGGAGACCCTGCTTCCCCAGATGGAAAAAAGACCTTCAAGCAGAACATTGACTGCACGTAGGAAGAAGCCATAAAGAAGGTTAATGACAGGAGCTGAAATCCCAAAACTTTGCAGCACAGGAGTTGTCAAGGTAAAAATATGAGCACAGCTACTTTCTCCTAATAGCTACATTGACACCAGAAAAAGAACAATAGCAAATCCTGCAGCATCTTCACCATCTCAGGGCATGCTTTACCCTTACCCTATTTCCTCTTTTATCTCAGCGTAACAAATGATAACTGCTTTCACCAGTCACTCTTTCCTTTTCAGCCCTAAAGTTAATCATCGTCTCTCCCTTTTTTTAAGGAGTAGAAAGTGTAGACAGTCTTTCAGGACAGGAAGCTAACTGTCCTGAATATGCATCATTATTCCATCTGATCCTAACAAGTATCAGCTAAGAGACTGGCAGCACAAGTGCATCAGAAGATAGACTACAGGAGGGGTCTTCATATGATGAACACAGGTGCCCAGCAACTCAGAACTAAAGGGTAGAATCCATGCTGGATCTATTGCAGAGGTCTCTGATGCTGAATAAGTGGACCCAGGCTTCAGGCAAAAGCTAATATGGAATCACCAGGGAAAACCGGGTGTTCAGGCTAGCCGATTGCAAGCTTGCATTTGATGTGTCAGAACACAGAGGAGCCCAGATCTAATTTTTACATAATTGTAAATGTAAAATCTTCTATGAACCAGTGTAATTGAGTAATATAACAGAATCTAATCATTTATTTTTTTAAATTATCTTTGCATGTAAAAGTAGAAAAGAATCATCGATCTGAAATAATTTCCCTGTTCACAGGTGCTCCCTGGACCACTGAGCATTCCAATGTTTACTGTTTTATTTCAGCTTCCCAGCATCTGCATTGTTTTGCCTTGCATTTAAAAGTATTCCTTAATGTATTTAAGACTGATAACCTGGGGAGTTTTATTATTACAGCTGAAAATGGTTCTATCAGCAGAAATAGCATTTTCATTAAGGTTGTGCTGTCCTCTTACCCTAGCCTGACTTAAAATCACTGAAAATAACTTAAAACTGTACTGAGCAATTTATAATAAATTCATTGGTGTACCTTACCTCAGTCAGTTTTTTGGTAAATTAAATTCCTTTTGATATGAGGAGCTTTCAGTGCATGCCTACTAATGCCCACATTGCTAAGAAAACATGCACAATTTACACTGAAGAAGCACAATGCACAAAATCTCACAATTTTGACCCAGGGCCACAGCCAGTTCATTGGTGAACCACAAATTGGATCTTCAAGCAACATAAAAGATTCAGTATGCACAAATATAAT
>JARFYF010000017.1:26049564-26059904 GCA_030265395.1 Rhina ancylostomus | reverse complement strand
AGTGTACACAAATCTTTGAGATGGCAGGACAAGTTGAGAAGCCATGAAACATTATATGGAATTCTTGGCTTTATTACTAAAGGAACAGATTGCAAAAGCAAAGCTGTAGTGAGTTCAGGACCATTCAGTTCAGTTCTAGGCTCATTTGGAGTGCTGCCAAAGCAATGGAGAAGGTGCAAAAGTTTTTTAGAATTGTATCAGGGATGAGATACTTCAGTTGTGTGGAACAATGAGAAAAGTTAAGATCTTTCTTTTTAAAATTGATAAGATTAAAAAGAAATACTCGCATAAAATTCATAAATGTACTGTATTATACTATGTGTGTAATACTTCAACTGTAATGTTAATTCCACTGAGTACAGTGCACTAATATGATTATGGAACATGTTTAAAGCTACCAACTAAAGATTCACATCTTGTGTATTGATAGGCATGCTCAAAATAATTTTGATAGAATAAATCAGAGAAGTGATTTCAGGAGCAGATGGTAATTGGGGGGTACTGATTTAAAATAATTGGCAAAAGAACCAAAGGCAACATGAGTTAATTTTTTTTAACAGGATGAGTTATTATACATTGGAATTCATTGCCTCAAACATCAGTGTAAACATGGTCAACAGTAAGATCAAAAGAAAATTGAATAGGTATATGAAGGGAAAAAGAAACTGGAAGTCTATGAGGCAAGAGAAAAGAAAGGATCAATTGGATAGTTCTGTTGAATAGCTAACAGCTTAAGTTACCTCCTTCCATGTTATCTCATCTGATAATTTCAAGAAGAATGTTAACCAAGGGAACCAAAATGTTCTGTCCTAAACACTGAACTACAGTACAACTGGCAGATTATTTATTGTGTTACAGGTCTCTGACCAAAGGCGATTTTAAATAAAAACTATAATATAATTATTTTCTTCAATAATCCAAATTAAGATATTAAAAAATACAGCTTGGACAGCATTTGATTTAACATTTTGATCATTTGCATCCTCCATGCCTAAGCCAGAGATTCTAGGGAGGAACTTTTGTGTAAGTGAAAAGAAAGGAATGCGTGTGGGGAAATTAATGAGATCTGGTGGTCATGACAGTCAATAAAATGAAGCTAACACAAGATTGCTTCATGGAAGATAAAACTAATCAGGAACAATTTTTATCTGAAAGTGAGCTATTGCTATTTTATGCAACAAACAATCTGCTGGAGGAGCTCAGCCGGTCAAGCAGCATCTGTGGGAATAGTCGACGTTTCAGTTCAAAACCCTGCATCAGAACAGGATCTCGATCCACTGAGTTCCTCCAGTAGATTATTTGTTACTCCAGCATTGGCAGTCTCTTGAGTCTCTATTGCCATTTTATAATTGATTTCAAGGAGAGCAAAGAAAGCACTTTCAAAATGTTTTCATTGTCTCCTGATTAAAATGTAGCATCCATGTCATAAAATTTCCTCCCAGTCTTACGTCATAAAATCACCTGGAGCCAAAATGATGGGAATGCATGGAGGCCAAACCAAAAATGGCCAAAGGAGAACATTGTTTCACAAATTCCCCACCAGTCAAGTACCTCCATCTGCAGATCCCTATCAGCCTCCAGAGAACCCACAGAACTGGAGTGAACCTCAACAATGAGGAATTGTCTGAGAAAAAGTATGGTTATAGAGTCATAGAGCACATATACATGCAGTAGACGTAGTCAGTCCTGGGGCAGGAACCTCAACTCGGATAATACTTTATTGAATATTTGTTAAATATATATGCTTCATATGGGGCCAAAAATCCCGAGGAAGAACAGTTGTACAAATAAAAAGAGTAATGTCCATGAAAAAATAATGAGATCCAAAGGTCATGATAGACAATAAAATGAGCTAACACAATGCTGCTTAGTGACAGTGACTAAAGCAAAACTGATGTTGCTGTGTCTTAAAAGAACAATTTTGAACTGAAAAAGAACTAGTCTTGCCACATTATAAATTATTGGTGTATGTTCCTTTAGAATACCATATACAGTTCTAATCACTGCAGTGCAAGGAAGAATTCTACCATTAATGTAGGTTTAAAGGCATAAACAACAAGAATGACTAAGGAGTTTGAGGAACTTAATTATGACAATTGATTATGAATTTCTTTCCAATCACCACTTGACCCCATGTAAAGTTATCAATTTTTTCCTAAGACTGGTAAGGAAATTTACAACTTTTTTTGCCATTTTGCCCTGCTCTTAATCTGCTCTTACCTTCCTTCTAGGAGACCAACAACCTTACAAAAATTGAAGGATATACAGGGACACCCTGGGTTACAAATGACCTGATTTATACAAATCTGACTTTACGCAAATTCTCCCATAAATTTTTAAAGAATTTTTCAACCTGGTGACACTCATTAATAACTAGATGTAGTAAATATTCCACTAGTTTTATTATGGGTTGTGTTAGGGTGATTATTGAGTGAAACAAAAGAATGATAACAAGTGCATGCAGAGCGATATAATATAGGTAGCTGTAGAAAACAGACATTTCTGACTTGGGGAGAAACCAACCTATGAACAGTGCCTACAAACAGAACCTTTACATAACCCGGGGGTTTGTGTGTGTGTGTGTGTGTGTGTGTGTGTGTGTGTGTGCGCGCGCGCTAGATAAATCTGCAGTTCTTTTCTTATTGGTCACCTTTGTATGTTTGTGGGAATTTGTAGTTTCAATGGAGAAGTGAACTTATGCATTCACGTGACATCAGATAGGAATTGCTGTAAGACAAAGTCGCTAAGATTCATAGAGTTTACCAGCTACCATCTAGTACTCACGTGATTAGAAAATAACAAAACCAAACATGTATTTAAATTTCATGCTGATAGAGTAAAATTTAGATTTTTTAAATCCCATTTAAGCTAATTTGACCATAATGTGATCCCACAAACAGAAACAAGATAATTGAACAACTAATTTGTTTTCAGTGACAATGGTTGAGGGATGATTATTCACCATTTTTTTCTGTTCTTCTTTGAATGTGTCATGAAAGCTTTCATGTTCATCTGATAGAACAAACAGAGTCGTTGTTTAAAGTCACACCTAAAAGAGAATACCTCAACGATTCAGCACTCTCAGAACCGGCACTGAAGTATTAGCTTATCATTCCAATTATTCTTCTCTGCTTCTTTTCATTGTTATATTATTTATTTGGTCTACTGAAATTTCCTCATACTTCTTTATCTTTTCCCTCATCCCACCTATCATTCATTAAAAAAATCCTCAGAAGATTACAAATAGAGTAAGTAGCTTCTCCTTAAGATCAACATTTTTGTGCATAAAGTTCTATTGTTGTATGAAAATTTAACACCGATTTGACACAATTGTTGGATTTGCATAACCAACAATGTGATAAGTATTAAATAGAGACTAAAAAGCACAATGGGAAAAATGTCAGTGCTCATTAATGTCAAATACATTTTAAATAAACAGTAAAACATCAACAGAATGTTATTAACAAAAGGGCAGCTTTGAACCTAAGTTTATAAAGGTTTTCTGTTCAGAAACACAATTCTTCAGCTTGACTGTAATCCAGTCAGATCTGGGCCATGTAACATCTCCTTCATCTAAAATGACAGGACATTTACAGCAAACTCACTTGACAACTCATCACTGCCACATTGCTACCACACTGATTGTCCTTGAAAGCTGACCCTCATAGCTAGATGGGCCCAGTGGTCATGCCATCTCTGTCTTACTCCCAACTGCTACTGACAGGAGACATGCAGACATCAAAGGCAAGTCCTGGCACCTGAGACACTTTGTATGACATTATACAGGTAAAACAGAACAACCAGACTGTGATGCCTTTAGGCCAACAAAGCATGATTTACATTGCAACCATCAAGGTTACGCATGATTATACTTTGGGTTTCTTGTGATAACTCCTCTATAAATTAGTGTATTAGAACCGATTACATAGTATAATTACGTCCTTCCATTACTTTCCCATTAATTTTGAGCTGTAATATCGAAAGTGAAGCAGCATGTATCAGAATTGCTTTTGATGTTTGAATGGCAAAATCACAACTACTTAGAAAGACAACATTGATGTAAATTTTGAGCAATTGATGTAAAAGTGAAGAAAAGTACAAATATTCTTCAACATTCTCATTTTAGAAATCCTTGCTAGTTGGTTTGCCAGAAGAAATAATGAACATTCTCTGCATAAGTGAAGTACTATTTCTTAAAGATTTAACATTTGTTTTTGGATTTCTATAGGCAATTTAAGAAGTAGATTATATTATCCACAGGACAGACTTCTTGGCTTACCTGAAACCTTTTTATAATGGCTAAGTGTTCTGAAGTCTGAATACAGCACCGTTGCTGAAATTTGATTTGCCATCATTGTTTTTCTATGCTGGTGCATTCAAAGTATCAATACACAGGAGTAACATGGTACAATAAAATCATGATCACCATGAAAAAAAAATTAATTAATAAATTAATCAACTTTGCTGACATTCCTTGATGAAAGGAAGCAGCAGATTCAAGTATTGCTGGTGGAATCTTTTGAGCTGGTCAATTTGTACAACCATGTCCACTTTTTACACGATAAACTATTACTATAGCACTACAGTTTCGCAATGAAATTAATCCAATTTGACTAGAGCTGCAATTCAATGAAAAAAAATAATTGCCAGAAGTACTGACAAGATTCAGAAATAACCCCATAATATCTAAAATCTGATGTCAAATAGTAGACAAAAGTTCTCAGCCAAGAACTTAAGGTTTGCAATAACAGAACCAATTATGCCTATGTAAAGTAAATTACTGTTCTCTTTCAGAGATGATTAATGGAAGTATCCCATTCTGTTTTTGTAACATGATAACAAATAGAGATATTGTAATCTTTTAACACAGATACATTCCACATCTCAGATAACTACAAGTGCAAATTACATGCAAAATTTGGATTCTATGATTAAAACACAGTTACCTCAATTGATCAATTAAAACACATAAGCAACAATTTGTACAATAGGAAAGACCACCTCAGGAAAAACAGTTTACTTTATTTAAAGGTTATTCTAACCATTGAAAGAATTATGGAAGTAAAAAGATTTAACCCATAATTATTTATTAACTTTTGGGAATAACATTCACCTGCTTAACCTGTTGTCTAGTTTTGACTAAATGTGGAAATTTTCAAATATATGACCAGAAAATTTGGCATAGATATGACTTGAGAGGTTAGGTTTTCCCTCAGAGAAACATTGTACGTAAGCTAAATTACTTTTTCAAATTAAAAGAAATCATGGGTGGCATTTAACAGACTAGAATTCCAATTTTTGTTTTCATGCTTTGAAAAACTGCATCAACACTCCAGGGCACTCCATGGATTGTTTACACTGAGATCGGTAACCAGTTTTAAGTATGATCCAGAATATTACCAATTAATTTTGCTGAGGATTTAACAATAACAAAATAGGTATTTGTATTTATTGCCTTAGATATCGCCGGCAGGAAGGATCTCTCACCGGTAATAGACTAGCCTAATTTTCCAGCTATTCATTTGATTGCCAAGAAAATCTTTCAGGTTTTGAAACTGAGGTGGGATCCTTTCCACATTTTTTCTACAATCTGTCCAAGCAACAGTACAATCAAACCCCAAAGGATAAGTTATCCCTCTTTCTTCAAAACTCCTGGTTAATTTTCGTGCCTGAATGCCTTCTGGCTGCCGTTTTTGCATCTAACTTCTTATGACTGGTTGAACTCTTGTAAAATTGGAATAGAATTTCTATATTCTCCTTTCCTATTCTGCTTTTTCTATTCCTGTTTTTCTGATGGTCACTATTCAAAGAGATCATAAAATCATGGAAAATTTACAAATCTAAAGGCCAGTCAGCACATCGTGTCCATTCTAGTCAAAAAAAGAGCCATCTACTTTATCTTCATCTTTTGGCATAAAGATGTCAGGCAACACCAGCAACAGGTCACAACTCTTCAAGTACACATCCAATTACCTCTTAAATGTGATGAGAGTTTCTGCTTCTATCAGCCTTTCAGGCAGTGAGTTCCAAAACCTACCATCCTCTGGCTGAGAATATGTTTCCTCATTTTTTTCTAATTACTTTAAATCTATGTTCTCTGCTTTTTGAACCATTCTGCTAAGGGAAATAGGTCTTTCCTATTTACTCCATCTAGTCCCTTATAATGTTATACATATTAAGGAAGTCTCCCCTCAGCATTCTCTGTTCCAAATGAAACAGCTCTTGCTTATCTAGTCTTTCCTCACAGCTACAATTTTCCCATCCTGTCAACGTCCTCATAAATCTCCCCTTCATCTTCTCCAATGCAATCACGCCTTTCCTGTAATGTAGTGACTGGAACTGTACACAGTAGTCAAGCTATCATATTTAACTTGAAGTCCTTTTTCCAATGGCTTATCAAATGTAATTAACTTTTTTTTGGATGTTTAGGAACAATTTTGCCATATGTAGTAAAAGTATGCCTACATTATTGTATTGTATTTTGTAATTCTGAATAAGAGCACAGAACAAAAAATATTCAAGCATCTTTCCTTTTAGTAACTCCAAAACATCTGGAACTTCTCTACACCCACTGAAAGTGACTTCCAAGATAAAAATGCAGTCCCAGAACAAAAGCCAGACAATTGCATCAAAGAGCTATTGAAATATTATTCATGAATTCTGATTCTTTAATGAGGTTGCAAAACAAAGAACCCACAAATATCCATGCATGTGAAATGATCTGGTTGAAGAATAATGGTTGAAGACATCAGTTGTACTCCATGCAAAGGCCAGTTCTCCAATTTGCTGATAACCCTGAATTGTGTTGCTGAATGAAAAGCTGAGTAACAGCTTCAAAGAAGCTGACAACATACAAATGATAAAATATCCCCAATCGAGAGATCATTCAAAACCTTATATTTCAATGTGACTTAGTAAATTCAACTCAATTATATTACATTTGGATTTCAGAATTTACTTGTGAAAACTGAAACTCACTGGCCTCAAAAAGACATTCTAGAAATAGTAGTGATGGTGAAAGTGTAGTAAAACATAACATTGTCATGACTCAAAGCTATGGTACATTCAGGTGCATTATAGGGGGTGTGGCAGGGAGTTAAGCATTGTCAATTACTGACAGGACAGGGCAGTAAGTGTAACAGGCCCTGTCACTGTCTGCTGAAAAACAAGATAATTTGCAGTTGACAACTGTGCTCTTCTGTGCCTGCTTAACCAAATGTGAGAACGTCCACTGTTTTGCCATAGACATGGTACAACAAGAAATTCTCCCATTCCCTTGGACAAGTGATTTTATCATTTCAAACAAGCAGGGAGTAAATTGGAAATTGGAACAATGAATCCTAAATTCCTATTTTTGCTGTTCTACTGCTGTAGATATGACTCTGTGAGACTTCCACCCTGCAGTCATATCTCCTGCCGTGTCACTCCACATGCTCAAGGACTTCTGAATATGTTAGACCATTTTGTAAAAAGCAACTAAGCAGTAGGAGTTGGAAGTTTGCTGAAATACCTTGCTGCAACAGAAATGGGTTCAGGGACAAGAGGAAGTCCAAAATTAAAATGAAAAGATACAGAACAATTACTTATATTTGGTCACCAGCATTAATTGTATACAAGTGAAATGGCCACTGGTTGCATTCTCCCTCGGCACATTTAGTTTCATTGCAATCAATGGCATGGAACTTATGGTCTACTGACCAAGGTTAAGGATTGCAGTTACCTGCTTTGAATTGACTGCGGCCAAGTTGCTTAAAAGCAATCTCAGCATTGAGGGTACGTGACGTGGCAGGGCTTCTGATCATGTGGCATGGAAGGAGTGGATGGGGCCAGAATATGCCCCATAAACAAAAACTCTGAAAGTACTTTGCTAATTAAGTTATGGCCCCCGACTTAGCTCTCATTACACATGAATGTTTCTGAAAACATTCCAAATGATTCCACAATGAAGAAAAATTAATCAAACCCATAAACATTTTAAAAATTATTTAAAAACACTTCCAAATTTAAATGCATCCAAGCAATTTAAAATATCTAAAAAATGTTAGAACTTACATTAATCCTTCATAGCCATTCTCCTCTGTACCAGCTCTAACATGGCACAGATTATTCAAGCAGGATTCTCCAGTATTAATGCAGCTTTACACTTCACATGTGGATTCTAGCATCAGAGCACAGTCAAGAAATCGCCAGTGAATAGATACCAGCACTTTTGGAAATTCCTCATTCGTGCACATATGCACAGAAATCCAGAACTTGTTAGGACTTCTGCAGGGAAGTGCTGGCAGTTCTGTGCAGAACTGAATGTATTTCTCTGCAACAGCTGGCTGAATGAAACCAAAAGTAAGAAGGTGAGTACAACCTGCAGCCAACACTTCTTAAGGCTCCAGCAACAAAAGACAAATTTCATCCACTACTATACTAGCAGAGGTGTCTGCTGTCACAACATTGATTGCTAGGGAATTGATAGATTTTGATGAAATATTAAGTATAAAATGGTTTCCAATGCTCTTAAAAATGTTAAAATACCAGAGCCATGCAGCCCATTGTGAACACTACTTGTGAAGATTAGATCAGCAGGGGTGGACAGATTTGGGGGGTGGATTTAGCATAAATCAGTTCTGTCCCAAATTCTTCGCTGGCCATGTTACATTATTTTGACAGCTCCAGAGCAAAACAATTTTGGGCTCAAGATCTTTAGAAAAGACACAATTCTATTTAGATGCCTCTGATGACACACTAGGATTGACTTGACATTGAATTAGCCCCATCTGTGAAATTACTTTCTTTCACTGTTGTGGGAATTGTGGCAGCTGCCAGGGATGTGAGCATTCACTTGCTTGATTGGTTGCTGCTGGTCGCAAACAAGCTGCACACAGAGGAAGTGATATCTTTTCCTATTGACTCTGTAGTAGTTTGTTAATGAAGGGAGCAGTTTTTAAAACAGTTGTTTTGTTCTCTGGACTTGCATCTGCTTTCAATACAACAACAAGCACCTCTAGATCCAGTTTTACGGCTCAACAGTGGGTGAGATGGAACTGAAGCAAGAAGGGACCTGTGATTGTGCTCCCACTGTACCCGACACCATGGCAGAAAATCAGCTTTGCGGGGAAGCGGATAGAGAATTGAAGGTCATATTCTGCCTTTGTCCACCCATTTATTGTCCCCAAATCAAGCACACTACCACAAGAATTAGTCTATTACACTAGTGTGAATTTTTACAAGCAAGCAGTGGAAAGCACAACGTATTAATTTGCCAGAGGATTTCTCCCCTTCATCTCTTCTCTGCTGTGGTGATACACCTTACCTCCTCTGAATGTGAAGAATTTGTGACACAGTGTATTAGCTTTCACAGTGTTTCAGTTCAATTCAAATGGAGTTGTTGGTGTATTGTACTCATGGAACATGGAACAGTACAGCACAGGAACAGACCATTCAGCCCACAATGTCTGTGCTGACCATGATGCCAATTTAAACTGCATATCTGCCTGCAAGTAGTCTATATCCTTTCATTCCCTGCCTGTTCATGTGCCTGTCTAAAGGACTCTTAAACATTGCATTCGTAAGTACTCCCATTTTGCCTTTTCATTTTTTGGGGTTGAAGGGATTGCTAAGTGTCCAATATAAATCAGATAACAACAGCTGTAATAAAAAAAATATGAAACTTTATCTCTGGTCTGCAGCAGGATCACACTGACAACCATGCTTGTGCTGAAAAGTGCCAGGTAATGTTTATTCCATGTGAGTCCTCAGTAATAACCAGTGCAAGCAAGAGAAAGCTGGCATTTCCCTACATGCAACAGCATTAACAGCACCAGATGCTCAGCCATTGACACTCTGGACTTTCTATATCAATATCATGGCAATAAGAGGATAGGAAAGGTTTAGAAAGATATAGGCCAAATGCAGGGAAATGGCACTAGCTGAAATAGGCATCTTGGTGCCATGGATGAGTTGGGCCTGTTTCCGTGCTGTAGTACTCTATGACTCTAAGAGCAGCAACTCTGTGCAGTATGGTTAACCCCTTTGTCTTTCCACGTCACTCTCCGGGATGAGTTACCCATCATAATAAAGGAGTTCAAAACCATCCAGAACAGAGTAGTTTAACATAGAACAGTACAGCACAGTACAGGCCCTTCGGCCCACAATGTTGTGCCAACCTAAATAAACATTATCCCCATTTAATTTATCCCCTTCTCTACTTCACCTCCCATAACCCTTTATTTTTATGTTGTCCATGTGCCTATCTAATAGTCTCTTAATGTAATGGTTCTGAGTTCTGGCCCTCATTTGGCTCCATTAATGCCTTGTTGTCTAGCACATGGATTCCATGCTGGACTGAT
>JARFYF010000017.1:25952581-25964853 GCA_030265395.1 Rhina ancylostomus | reverse complement strand
CTAATGAAATTTAAGCTCTCTGAACTATATTCTAGAAAGACTGGAATGTACCCATCAAATTTTCACCTTTTCCTTCCAGCGGTAATCCTTCTCTTTACGTATCTCAGTAGTGCCTTCAGCTCTTACTGCATGCGATCCATTACATTTTTGATTTCATCTTGGTAATTGTTTAATTATGTAACACATCTTTTCTACATTGAATGTTACTGATTTCTTCTTCCTATTCTGCTCCCCCCAATTGGTAACATGATGCCTTTTGCTTATAAATAAAGCAATTTAAATGAATCTTAGGCAACTTAGATGATACCACAATGTGCCAACCAGGTTATCCCCACAGCCTAAAGAAAACTGGAGCAAGCTCCACAGATGCTCCTTTGGGATTTCAAATCAGCATGCAAGACCATGTAAATTTAGACAGGGCATATTTTGAGCATCCTCTTGATAACCTGATTTGTCTAATTCAAGTTCAAAGCAATTATATTTAAAATTGGATTAATCTCACAGGAGTAATAATTAGGATTTTCCCACAAAACACTGAGGAAGAAAGCTTGCCAGACTTGGTATAATTTACATCCAAAATATGGATAATGCAGTTTTTGCACATTTTACATCCAAATGTGCCTCTCTAATATCTTAAGATTTATGAGAAGCCTGGAAGCTTTGTCTTTCAATTTTCATGTTTTCCTGTAAAGAAGCATAATGGTTTATACTCATCACTTCTCAGACACTAAATCTAGAATTTGCCAAATTGTACTTCAGAACCATTATGCTATTTCTGGCAGCCAAATATCAACTGAGAATGGGAGCACATTAAAGGATTTTTACATTTCCTTTCACCCAATCAAATCTTCCATTACCCTGTTCATAATTTAACATATAGTAAATATAATTCTTAGAGGAAACACATATTCGTTTGCTTATCTTTTTCTAACTTGAATACTTTTGATGCCACAGATTTCACTTTAAACACAATTTATTCTGATTTATACTCAACAGCTTTCAACGCCAATGAACCTCATTGAAACCTCTAGGACATAAAGTGTCACCAAAAATATTTATAGATTTGTCACTTGTTATTAAAATCACTTACTACCAAATAATGCTTAAAGAATCCCAGCTAAATTATGTGAAATTTAATGTTAAATGATTACAAAATTAATAAAATATTGTTATTGGGGATATTGTTAATTTTTGTTCTCTAACATTATATCTGAAGTTTAATGAAGAAAGCATAATATGTGATAGTTTAAACAGCCAAAAGTTAAAGATCCTGATGCTGATTTCCTATGACAGCAAGAATACGGAGTTTATTCCATGAGTGTGAAAGACCAGTAACCCAACATCCCTGTAGGGGTTGATCTGTTATCAGCCTTTTGCAATGAGTGAAATGGAAAGATTTTTCATCACAGTAACTATCATTTATTCAAAGGAAGAATTTTCATGCACAGACCTTCATGCATTAAATCTGTACCTACAGAACTGCACACAAGATTGTGGATTGTGAGAAATGAATAAAAACAAGTGAATATCACTCTCCCCAAAGGGAGAAGCAGGATATCCTGCAACTCATGATAATATAATGCATAATGCATTCGACAACTAAGAACAAAATACAATTTCTACAGGCAGGCAAAGTTTTTTTTAATACTTTGGTTTTCCTCATCGGAATATATCTAAGTAACTAGCATTGAAAGGGATTTTCCTCTGACTAGAACCATCCAGAATTTCTTCTGACATTTTGAAGTAAATGTAAAATTGTGAAGGTCTACATCTTGATACACAGCCATTGTTGCTTCACTTAATAAACATGAATTTATGTAACTTTTATTTTGATAGGAGGTCCCAATGATTCACTTTGGAAGTATGGTTACTGTAATGTAAGTAAATCCGGCAGCTAATTTGGTCATAGCAGGTGCCCACAGGTAGCAAGGGATAAATAATCCATTAATTTATTGTGATAGTATTAGTTGAAATATAAATGTTGGCTAGCATATGAGCAGGATTCACAGCTTCTTCTTTGAATGTTATGGTAAGCTTCTTTATAAGCATCTAAACACTAAGGCTCAGTTTAACTTCTTATCTGAAAACCTGCACCTCTAACAATGCAGTATGTCCTTGGTACTACACTGAAATGACATGTATATTATGTTCTCAAGTGCTGGAATGGAGATTGAACTCACAATCTTCTGAATCACAAGGAAGAATACCACTACTGAGCCAAAAGGCAGTCATTTTCAATTTATTTTGAATGATGTGTTTAATAAACTACATTTTATATTGTCAGGGTACATTATCTAAGGCATTTAACAGTATTAAAGCAGCCATACCAACACATGGTTAGAATAGATAAACTTTTGAAAGTGATGACAATATCTTCAAAAATTATCCTAGTATCCAAGAGTTTGACATTACACTTATCCTTAGTTGAATGAAACATATTGGTGATCCTTTCAAAATTTCATGTAAATAATGATTTGGGAAAGACTGTAGCTGCTGTAACTGATTATATATTAAATACTTGTTGATGTCTTTTTCAGCTCCTTTGCAAAAATTATATTTTCCCTCTAAGAAAAATGCCTACTCTTTGAGAGGTATGGCTCAGACATTTCTCCTAATTTTTTATTCATATACTTGCATTCAATGCCCAGCACTATTTCCACTTAAGAAAGTAGAGCTGAAATAATTCCTTGAACTGCTGCAGTCCATGTGGTGAAGGAATCCCCAGAGCACCGCTAGGTAATTATTTCTTTAATGGATCAGATCTTGCTGCAGAGGACCTGCCACCTGCCCTCACTGCTCCAATGCCCAACTGACCTGCACTTACTTGATTCAGATCCACAAGGCCAAAATTACTGGCCAAGAGCATCAGCAAGACCCTGCATAATGCCAGCATCTTGCACAATGAAATTGGGATGTACGGATGGGCAAAGTGATGAGGATACTTTTAGAAAAAACAATCCCCCAGTTTTGCCATCTGTCAAAGCTTTCAAGCTTTTGGAATGCTTATGAACGTTGCTGAGAATGGAAAGCACTGAAAACCTATTGAAACTGAAACAAACAATTAAAACATATATAAATTATTAAAAACATTTAAATAATTAAAAGAAAAAAACAAAAACATTTGAAGCACTTCTAAATAATTTAAATCATGACAGCAAATACAAATAATTTTAAGAAATAACTTATTTTTTCATACCTTTTTTCATCACGGCCATAACATTTCTGCTTTCTTCTGTGAGCTCACATTTCCTCCACTAGGTTTGGACCCACGCACATATTCGCCATGTAAGTGCTAGGGAATTTAAACAAGCTCATTCTCCAGTCTTTGGACTCCATATAGTGTGTACAAACAGATACGCCACTGGAACCTGTCAGCAACAAGGGATTTCAATGTTTGAATACAAAGATACCAAAGTATTGAACTTATATGGGTAAATGCTTGCAGTTCAGGCATTTACCAGCAAGATTTCGGCCATCTGTAGAGAAAGAAACAGTTAACCTTTCAGATCAATATCCTATCAAAAGAACAAATGAAAGTTCTGAAATGCTGTTTCTCACCATAATGCTGCCTGGTTTGCTGAGCATCTCAAGTATTTTCTGGTTTTATTTCAGATTTCTAGCATCTGTGGGTTTCTTTTTGCTTTTCAAGATTCAGTGTGTGTTTTGATGTCGTGGTGTGATACAACTTGCTAAGGAAAGCTTGGAGTCAACTGGATTGTTGAGGGTCTAATGTTACATGTAGGCCACCCCAGATAAGAATGGCAAATTTCCTTCCCTGAAGGACACTTGTGAACCAGATAGGGTTTCAAGACAGCCTGGTAAATTCATAGCCACAATAACTAATAGTAGCTTTTTATTCCAGATTTACTTAGTTAACAGTTACATTCTCCAGATTCCACATGGGAACTCTTGTTTGTGGATCCCAAGTCCAATAATTTAATCATTTTGCATACCACTGTTTGAAATATTTTACCTCAAAGAAAATAAATTAGTTCTCAGTCTGATAATTCTTTTGATCATCTTCAAATGAAACTTAACATATGTTTGGACATTCTGAGAGAATCAATAGTTTTACGTAAACTTCATTATGAATGACTATGATTACCTGAAGCTGAAATATTGCAGTGATAGATTGAATTTTAACATTAACCACAGGGAGATCTCCAAATCAATTTTGGAAGCTCTGACATGAAATAAGCTACCTGGCTATCCTAAGCTTATGAAACATAGACTCAAACAACTTTCTGACTTAAGAAATATGTTCCCCTCATTTTACTTTCTGCAATAGAAGGGAAATCATTTTTGATCAGTGAATGTTGACTAAGAGATGTAGCACAGATCTATTAATATGAAAATCAACCTACTCCCCCTTTAAGAGAGAAGAAAAGGTGATTATAAAAGTAAATAAATGGTACTTAATAGGTAGAAACTAATACTTGTGTAGACCTGAAAAATATTAAATCACCATTGATTCGGTGAAAAATACCAGTGAAATAAAAGGAACACTGCTGGAGTGATATTACTCCTATAAATAAAAGAAAAATACACACAAAAATAAAAATGATGCACTGAAATTGCTGCCCTTCTATGCTGAAAACCAGGTCAATGAGGAGAACCAAGCACTTGTTCAGACCACACATTCTTGTATGTTATACTGAAGTGGAAGAAAAATTGACGATATCTGTCAGGTGATGTTTACATGGAAGAATACCTATCAGGAGGAAGTATTGTGCTTATCGCACATGAAATTTTCAATCCTACTCCGTAAAAATCAACACTTGGGGGCTACAGAATAGAGAATTGTGCAAAAAAAAATACTGTATGTTGCACATGTTAATTGTAATTATTCATTTTCTGAGAAAACAGTGCCATTTGATTAAAATATAAAGCCAAATTAATTGCTATTTGATTGAGTTAAAAATGTTAAATTATATAATTTCACCAGTGGTATATTCTGGTAATGTGATAACAACACCAAACAGAATGCTTCAACTCTTCTCCCATCAGTGCTGACATTTTTTTCCAGTAGATAAAAATAATCCTCACAATTCTGAGTTTGTGAAGTATTTACATGTGTCTTCTGCGTATTAATTTGACATATGTGCTATTGAGGCTGTTGGACATGAAAATGAATTTGAATCACGATTTTAGCTATAGATTTTTCAAATTGTGTCAGAGTAAATTTTTCATCACAAATTGCTATGCAATACCAGTCATTTCCATCCCTTTACAGAATAAATGTGCTGCTTTTGAAATATGGCCCAATAAAAAAGAAAATGTGAACATTTTCAGCTCTTTCCACTTTTCACTGAATATTTGTTTTTTTAACTGAAAAAATCTTTCTGCATGCCCTATAATTTGACTATTTATAGCAATTAATTCTAAAATCCATTAAAAGATCAGCCAATTAATAATCTGAATGGATCCTACACAACTGACTTCAGGCTCCTATTAGAAATTCTGCTGGACCCTTGTGTGGGCATATTGATTAACTTGCAGCGAGGAGATGTATTTCCCCTAAACTGGTGTCAGATATCTCCTCTAAGTCAGGTAATGTGGGTTCAAATATTACCAACTATTTTCCTCAGTGAAAATATAAATCAGTTTTTCTGTCCAACTAAAGCAGGACAAATTTGTCAAGGTTTGGTCCCATTTTTTCAAAGCTTGTCAAAGAGTAAAAGCCTCCCACACCTAATTAGAACAAGTAGAATGGCTCTTTCACAGATTATAACAGCAGTAAAATAAATATGATCAGTGATTCCAAATACAATATAAAGGTAAATGGACAGTTTAATATAAGTGTAAGAATTTTAAAAAGTGGATGATGCTGTTGTTCCAATATTTGCCTCCATCATGAAATAAATACTAATACTTTGAAAATTCAACAATAAAAAAAATTTTAGTTCCTTATCACAAATACATCATAACCTAAGCACTTAGAAAAGAAGTGCCAGTGTAATAAGTTAACATCTTAAACATAACATTGAAACTACCAATCCTTACATACTTCCTACTATGTTAGTTTTGAAACAAGACATACCATTGTAGAATAATCAGCATTGATGGGTTCCTCCACGGAGCCTAGGAGATAGTCATTTGAATGAAATAGATGTGAAGTGGATGCACTCCAGTAACTTCAGGTAGGGGTTCTTCATGGACTGTGTCTACCAGCCAACAGTGTACAGTGAGTTCTCCAGCATACAGGCTGATATACAGCTATTATTTTGGATTTAATTTTTTCTGCTGAATTTTATCGTTGGTTAGCAGAGAACATGGCAAAAAATCTTCAGATGCAATTTTATAAATAGTGCCCAGTTATAAATTGGTGGTTGTAGCTATTTTTTTTGTCACATTACACTCTCAGCTATGTTTGGAGATAAAACAAAATCATAATTAAAACAGGCAGTCTTTTTGATATGTTTACTGAAATAAATCCATACTCTTTTGTAAAACATGAATAAGCAGTAGCAAAACCATCAGTCTCTCATCTATCACTTCATATTGGATTTTAGTCTCAAAATATTTGAAAAGCCATGTAATTATATTGAAAAATAACACAAAGTTTGTAATGAAAAAATTAGTTCTAAACTAGAGGTTTAACGGATCAATTTTGAAACAAGTAATTGAGCCAGTCCAGTTTATTGCATGTAGCAATTAAAACATGAAAAGAACACGTGGAAAACAAACTTATTTTATACATCCTATTACACAATACTGACTCTATTTCTCTATCTTCATTATTATTATTTAAATTACACTAAATTACATTAGATATTTCAGTTATTTCTTATTTTATGGACTTCTCTCTATCTAAACTAATTTATCTTACTTGACTTTCATGCCAGCATTACTGGGTAATTTAGTCACTGATATAGCCAGTGACAGGTTTTCCCATCCCACTAGTTAACAGTGATCTGGAAACTTAAAAACCTCCACAAATATATTAACAACAGAGGAATAAGATATTTAAAAGCAACCAAACTGTCTTTGTGGAGCATAGCTTTTCCATGCATTCTGAGTCCAATCAACACTGATAGCACATCACCCGCTATAATAAAGTGATGCATTATGTAGAAATTACTTCAATACCATTTCAATCCAGTTGTTAGAAAGAACTGTAGTCAGTGTTGTAATGCTTTTAAGGCTCCCTAGACAAGAAAGCTCCCTTCTTCAAATATGATAGTGCAAAGTAGATTCCTCTTCAGGCTGATTACTTTATAAAACAGTGCATCGATAGGGTACAAGTGGGCAGAGTGTGAAATGGGGAGGACTGAATTCATCAGCCTTACGTACAAGGTAAGCTTAGCCCCAAGTTCTGCTAAAAATATGGAACTTGGGGGGCTAGAAAAAAGCAAAATGAATTTTGAGCCGAATGAGATCACTAATACTAAATTCTGTTATTTCCACCTAGAACACAACTAAAGAAAGCTAGTACTAGAATTTTAAATTGTTGCAGGAAAACACGATGCTTGATACATTCAGGCTCAGACTTGTTTATTTGACAAGTATAGGAGAATACATATCATTTTTCTCCTGGAGTTCACATGGAGAAAATAATTCTTCAAAGAGCATGCATGCATTACAGAATTCTATTGTGATATAATGTGATTGTTCCACGTGAAAGAACTGTTCGTTTACTATTCATTTACTTCACAATATCATATACTTAAGGTTATCACTGTATTTTTAGAATTAATAATGATTTTTCATCTGAAAAGTTTAAATATAGCAGCCATTAAAATTGCTGCTCCACTGAGATAATTAAATTACTTTTTGTACTGAAGGAGAGTCCTACGGATTAAGGAGCTGCCACTCCCTCCTTGTGCTTCCTTCTTCCACATGATCCAAGAGCATTATTGACAGGTTTTTTCCCGAGTGCTCATTTTGCCATCTCTCCTCTACCCAATTTCAGTTTGGAAAATGGTCATAACATTTTGTGAAGTTTGCTGCTTTGTTGGTTTCAGAACTACATTGTCAGCCTCTAGCCTCCTGGTGCAACTTTAAATACATTTTGAAGCATTGCATCTACAGCCTCAAAAGATCTGCCATAAAGCTTGGCATTTTTTGCACCTCTTAAACTCAATGCATCACTTACTACCAGGACTCTGACCTTCCTTCTAACCAGCAATATTCTACTGAGGTGACCCACAATGCCTGTTAAAGTTTACATAAGGACAAGGCCTTGACAAATGTGCTCATCAATGCTCTTCCAGTGGTGGTTACAGAACTGGACATTTTGGGCCATTAACAGGTACTCACAGTTTGAGCTCATGTCAGAAATACAAAATACAAAAGCAGATAACATATTCAAGAACTCAGGAGTAGACTGGGTCATCTCATAAAACCTATTCCTGATTTTTTCTGAAACTGTTTTCAACAGAAAGAAAAATCTCAAAGCAAAGTTCAAACAATAAAGTTGATATATATTTCTACCCTCAGAGCTCATCCTCATAAAAATATTATTTACTGCACAGATACCACTTAAACAGATATCTGAGAAGCTTTCTTTGTAAAGCTATCATGTACTTTCCTACAAATACTGTTGAGATGGCAGAACAGGAGGGCCAAGTTGCAGTGTGTCTCATGATTGGCTTTTGGCAGATTGAACAGCAACTGGACCACAGTCCATTGGGAATATGCCGAGCTGCCACCAATCACGCATTCAATAGTCATGCAATATATGGGCTTTTATTTGCTCCACTAGGTGCTCTATCATGAAAAACACTAAGTTTCATCTCATTGTCGTGTCCTGTATCAGATGTGCTGGCACATTATGTTCTCTTTAGAACTGTTCCAGCTGCTCAATAGCTTTCTCAGAAAGATAGAAATGCCCCAGGTTTCTTCAAATAATGGCAACAATGTTGGTTAATGGTTTTGTCGTCCTCTTGAGTATTATGCACAGTAAGATTTAGTGCATGTGCAAAATAATGTATATTACAGTAACTACCTTCCAGTGCAGCTTTCCTCATGTTAACACCATTATCTGTAATAATCATCCTGCCTGTCAGGTTATTGGAATGAATCCACTCATTCAACAGGAACTGTAAAAAGTGAAGGATGTTGGCAGCTGTGTTTTCACCCACTAACAGGGCGATCTCTAACGGTGCCAAAGCATGATAATCATTAGCAGAGCACCCAATGGACTGTGGTTGGAAGGTAACTTAGTGTGCAGTCAGGGACAAATATTTGTTAGATGTGCAGCTAGTCCATATGTCAGTGGTGAAGTGAGCAGGAACTGCCTCTGCATCTTTTATCAGTGAAAGTATTTTATTTTTTATTTACAGCCTGATAAATACTTGAAATAAGTGAACATGAAAGGCAAAATGTAGAAGGAACAGCATAATCTGAGTAGAAAATAATTAATCAATTTCTGAAAACTATCTACTCTGCAGCAGAGAGTATTTGGAGGTCAATAGTTATCGTTTCTGCAACCATCTGTGTAATCTTGGTAACAGCAGGATGGTTAACAGAGAAGTTGGTTTTAGACTCCAGAGACGATTGAATGGTCAATTATGATCAAATACTCTTCCAAGGGAGCTTTTGGGTAAAAAATAATGAAATATTGTTTTAAAAGAAGGAAGGGTGTATAGCATTTGAACTTTTGCTAATGGTAATTCCTCCGTCATTGTGAGAAACATTATCTGAAAACCAGTGACCACTAATTGAAGATCAGTACCACTTTGCCTTTTTTGTCTCATTCCTATTTAGATTCAGTGCAAGATGAAAGTGTCATACAACTGTGTTCATTCCCAAATTAGCTTTAAACTTGCTTCTGCTAATGTGTTTGAAAATGTCAAGAGGCACCTTTCAGTTCATCATCAGGCATTTATTTTTGGTTTTAAATCCTAGGAAGGGAATTTCGTTCCTCAGTGAATAATACTGACAATTTGAACTTTATAAGTTATAAGACTTTTTTTAAAAGGAAAGATGATAGTAAGTAAGAACATTTTTGGACATTGGTAAAATCAGAAACAATTTGGATACAGCAAGATCCCATAAACAGCAATGAGTGTTGGGTACATCAATGATAACAATAATTAAACAATTCATGCAGTAGGTGCATTCAAGCTGATGCATAGATCAAACAGTTGATTTTCATTTCAGTCAATTATTTATATTAGTTTATTCTTATAATTCATACACAGAGGAAATACATAGGTAATTCAGAAGCTACATCGCAAATATCAATCTCTCAAAAGAAAATCAAGAACTGGCATCAGAGATATGGAAGGTCGTGCAGTAGAAGTATGAAACTCCAGTTTCATTTGGCTGCACTATTTTTTAATTATAATATCAGAAATGGTTTCTAAAATACCTAAATATGTGAACACCTAATAAAGAAGAAATGAGATTAAAGTATCAATTCCAGTGAATGGAAACTGCTTCTCTCTCCAAATATGCTGCATGGCCCACTAAGTATCTCTAGCACTTTTTTGTTTTAATCCCCACATATCAGTTTTAATATAAGATCATGGAGTAGAATTTTCCTCAGTAGCTTTTGGACTACTGGCCCAACAGAAGGGCCCATTTTTAGTATTAGCTTCCGTTAACATACAAACAGTGAACACCAGACATCAAACCAGTAGCTGGGGGAAGACTGTTGACTCTGGGCTATGTCTATCTTCCTGCCCCTCGACTGAAAAGACATACTTGGATTAGGTCTGATCAAGGATGAAAAAGTAAACTAGTTACCATGGATTTCTGGAGTTTTTTCATATGACCTCCTACTCATCTCATACATCTATCCTAGCACTGCACTGCATTCTCACATCAATTGTAAAGTAAACAGGCTCCTAATGACCTAGTCCAATGATGCTGGCCATCAATCAAACAATATTTATATCTGCCCTTCAAAATTTATGTGAACAAAAATTGAACTAAATCACTCTTTTTTTGGGTTGCACTTGCAGTCCAGGAAATTTACTGCAATTCCAGATAAAACCTGGAGGAATAGCAACCTGATGTTGTAATGGTGAAGTTCATTTTGTGAAGTACAGAGGAGCTATCCTTGTCTTACTGGCCACACAATAATACATTAAAACTAACTTTCTATTCTCACCGGTTGGCTGAACAGTCTGCTGGAATAAACAGATACTTCCCACAATTGAGTCTTATTAAACCAATCAGGGACCTATGTATGTTATAGAATGTCAATTTGCTGATTGATAGATTTATCATGTGATGACACAGGCACTCCAGTTGCCCAGCAGAGGACCTATGCATATAGTGTTGGCTACATCATTAATGGGCTGAAATGATAAATCCAATGCTCCAACAGTAGTATGTGCATGAATGGTAATGGTTGCTTTAAGGCTGTCACCATTTTATGTATTTTGTTATGTGTCTAAACAATGTGTATTGAAAGTTGCAAAGTAAGTCTTTGAATAGTCCTTGAATAAACTGCACATACAGTCAAACTCCAACAATCTGGCACCAGATTGTTTGGAAATCCTGACAGTCTGGCATCTGATCATTCATTAGTCCGGAATGTTAGCTGGGGGACCAGTGTGCAAGCCGGGTGAGTGGCCAGAGCTGCAGGTCCAGAATGCCATCCAGGAATCTCTGTCCTGAATGGCTAACCCTTATTTTGAGACAGTAACCCCCTGGTTCCAAATAACCCAGCCAAATAGCCATCTTAAGCCTTTAAGAATTTTGTACCTTACAATGAGATCACTTTTCATTCTTCTAAATTCAAGACAATATTGGCCCAGTCTGCTTAATCGCTCCTCATACCTACCATCCCTGGAACCAAACCACTGCACTCCTTTTATTGCAAGTATATCCTCTTTAGATTGCACATTTACATAACATTCCAGATGCAGTCTCATCAGAGCCCTATAAAATTGGAGTAAGATGTCTCAAGTCTCTTGCAATAATAGCCAACATACCATTTGCTTTCCTGATAACCTTCTGATCCTGCTTGTCAAATTTCAATGATTCATATACAAGGACACCCAGATCCCTCTGAGTATCAACACCTTTCAATCTCTCACCACTGGAAAAAAATAGCATCTTTTCATTTTTTCCAACAACATGATTGCATATTTTTCCAAATTACATTCCATTTATCATGTCCTTGCCTATTCAATTAATCTCTCCTTATCCACCTGAAGCCTTTCTGTATCCTCCACAACCCCACACTGCCACCTAGCTATACATTGTTAGCAAACATGGTTATATTACTGATACACAAGAGTCTGCAGATGTTGGAATGTAGAGCAAAAAACAATCTGCCAGAGAAGCTCAGGGTGCTGAGCAGCATCTGGGGGGGT
>JARFYF010000017.1:25868534-25883042 GCA_030265395.1 Rhina ancylostomus | reverse complement strand
TTGGTATATTGATGCTTATTTCTGATGGTCAAATGACTTCAGCCCTTGTCCTGAGGGCAGTGCTATTTGAGGCCTGTGGTCTGGCATGGATATCACCCAGGGCCCTTCTCTGAAGGTTTTGGGAGGGCTGCAGCCACCCACCCAATACTGCCTGAGGCTGGCAGTGTAGAGTCTCCCAAAGTGTTGTAGACAGGTTGTTGGCTCCCAGTGCATTCTTTCCTGATTGATGGACACAGATTCATTTTCAGCCCGAGAAGTGACTCACATCTCCATCACAACCAGATGTTTAACATCCTTGATTCTGTCAATCAAGAGGAATTGTGGAGAAACCTCAAATTTAACTGCCCTCAGAAATTTATCTTTGTTCCACATGTGCTACCTGCAATTCACCTTTCTAGCTGAAAGTTCCACCACAAACCCAATACCAGTGCAGACTGGAGTCAAACAATCTCAATCTTCCACATCACAATATTACACTTCACCTCTACCCTGCTTCCTGCTTAATGTAGCTAATCTACAAAATGGATGAGAAACTGTTCAACCTCTGTTACCTTCACTCCAGAAGTTAAGTTACTTCAACTTCCATCATCAAACTGCAGAATACATATTACACTTGCATATATTCACTCCCTCAGGCCAAGTTCCAAGGCATCATTGACATGAAGGAATGGGCTAAACATCTGGGGAAAAAAAAGGTCCTTTACCAATAGCACTTCCTGGTAACACTGGTCTATAATGTGACCCTGGAAAAAAATGATCAGATTTCATATCATAGGCACCAACTTCCACAAAGGCAAATAAAATTCACCATCTTCCCAGCACAGCCTTCACCTATCAGTGAAGAAGAGTGCTCAAAATCCAAGATCTTATGTCCAGCATAAAGCTCACAGCCTACCAGGCAGCAGAGATCCCTGCCTTGCTGTATGCATTGGTGGCATGGACTGCCTACAGCAGGCATCTCAAAACAATGGAGAGATATCATCAACGCTGACTCTGCAAAATCCTCCAATTCCATCAACGTCACATTCCCTCCAGGCCAACATCCCCAGTATTGAGGTGTTAACTGCACTCAGCCACAATTTGCGCAAAATTTAGCACAAGTTTGACAGCTTCATTCAAGAACTAAACTAAAAATAACAAAAGTAACATATGGATAGAGAAGAAGTATGAAGTGGATATTTTGTTCTTGCCTTTAGAATGGAAAAGGAAAACGGATGGAAACACAGAAAACAAAAACATAAGAAATGTGCCTTTTATTCAGAGCAAGCTCACACAAACAGCAACATTAAAGTTACCTGGGTGGTTTTGGAGTGTTGGTTGAGGCATAAGTGTTGACCAGGATGCCATGTCCTCTTCTTTAAAATAGTTTTGGGGAAACTCTTAGGTCCACCTGAGAGCAAACAAGGTCTCTATTTAATATCTAATCTGAATTATGTCATCTATTATACTACTGCATTCCTTTTGTTTCCTGTTGGAACACTAGCTTGAATATCATGCTTAAATCTTTGAAGTGGCACTTGAACTCCTATCCCACTAACTCATAAATGAGGGTGTTCCTAACCAATGTACAGTTAACATTAATAGACAGAATCCCCAACACTGCAGAAAACATTGAATGGAATGCAACACAAAATTACCAAAACAGAGTGAACAGATTCAGAAGAGTTTGGATATTTTAGGTAATTGAACAATTGGAAGTATAATTTAATGTCATCAAATTAAAATTATTATCAAAGAAAAAAGAAATCAAAAAGAATGAAATTTTATTTGGGAAGTACCAGTTTAATTGTTAAATTGCAGCCAAGTGCTTGGCTTCAGTGAGCAAAATAAGTCAAATAAGGCACTCTGCTACATTAGGAAAAGACTGGAGTATAAATCAAGGGAATGTGTATTGCTTTATAAGACACTGATAGACCACCCCCACCCCCAAACCACCATCTAGAATATTATGTTCAGCTCTGATCAGCTAATAAAGTGAAGGAAGAGATGTTATCTGCTTGATAGCACTGTTGGCGACTCTCTCCATCACTTGCTGATAATTGGAAGTTGATTGATGGAGTCAAAACTGGACAGGTTGGATTTCTCCTGCTTTTTGTGGAACTGACTTACTTGGTCAAATTTCCACCTTGTTGTTTAGGTGCTGCTTTGGTAACTGTGCTATGTCTTGGTCATAGGTGCTGTTAATTCCAAAATGCAGTTCTTCAGCACAACAGCTGGGACTTTACTGGAGTTTATATTATTCGCTGCAGCCTATGCACTTAGTTATTTCTGGATGTCACAGGGAAATAATTTCATGGACTACCACAAACGCACATATTTGGTGGCAATCTCAGGAGTAAACCTAGAAGGATCATCTACTTAGCGCATATGGCTGAAGATACAAGTGTTTTACTTAGACTTTTTCACTCATGTTGGGCTCTACTATTTTGAGGAATGATAATATTCATGGAACCTCATCCTCCAATTGTTTCATTAGTTGTCCAACACTATTTATTACTGGAAATGGTATTACCATCCAATTTATTGATAATGGTACCTAAATCCTGTCTAATTTTATTTTTGTTAATTTACAATCTGCAAAATTAGGCATTCTTTGCATTATTTTGTTATGTACATATCTTCTGACGTTACATTGGCACATCTGATCATGCAGGTGCTTTAAATTATTTGTTATCAGCCATTACATATTGTTTGAAGTTGTTAGTTCCTTCTCAATATCACCCTATCAAATAAAATTCCAAATTCTATCTACAAAACATTCAGCACAAGTAGGGTTCTCTGGGCAATGCCTTTCCTTTGAGCGAGATTTTGAATCACACCAACTTATATTAAAGAGCTCTTGATTTCATTTAAGTGATGACACCCATACAGGCGGTAAAGCCCGTATATCTGCATTAGAATCCTATAACTTAAAGCACCTTGGATAATTCAAGATGAATATTCACAAACTGAGTTGATCTCAGCAGGTTACGAATAGCATTTTAATTCATTTATATAATTTGGCATTCTTGTCCATTAAAACCATAAACTTTGAAAATTGTGCCTCGTCATTTTCATCCATGGAGGTGATGCATCCAGGTCCTTGACTAGTTCATGTTTTTGTCCTTGACACCAATGGTTTTAGCTTTCGGTGGATAATTTAACACAAAAAAATACTAAATATACTTCTCCAGACTTTTCTGTTTAAGTAAGGTAAGGCTGTTGGTTATCATTACTAATCCATGTGTGCAACACCAGGTGGAAATGGGTAGAAGATGAGATACAACTGTCCTGCAGTCACAGGCAGAGTTCGGAGCATGCCTCTGCAAAAAATCTCAAGTAAACTGATCCAAACTGGGATCCCGATCATCACACCCGCAGGTTGTTTCAGCAGGTTGCCCATGAAGGATTAGTGACCAGAAGTATCATAAGAAATATTGAAAAAAATAGAAATAGTTCCACTTTCATTGGATGAGAAATGAATAAAAAGTAGGAGAGAGAAAATTGACGAAGGAGATCTCACTAAAAGCCTCTCCACCTGGGGGCATCCTCTAATCAATACCAATCAACAGCCAGGAGGACTCTGCTTGCATTGTGGTGTGACCCTTTAACCCTATTTCCTGGGGTCAGAGTTGTGAGGAAGTGAGGAAAGGTGCTACTAACCAAGGAAATTTGACTCCTAACGTTCACTGTTCCTAAAACAAAGAGGCACTGTTTTAGAAATTGTGTTAACAGGTTGCGTGATTTGCTTTGCAGATTTTAGATATATAAATAAGCTTGCTTTTTTTGTTACTTTTCCTTTTGGCTCCTGTTTCTCCCTTCATCCCCATTTTCTTTCCCTTTTCCTTGTGTTTCTTTCTCTACAAGATTTGAAAGTGAATTCATTCATTTAGAAACTGGACCATGTATTGCTATGCTTTAGTGCCCAAATATACGCAGCGATGTCCACCAGTGTTCAACACACACCTGGGCACCTTTTCTGCAATTTCTGTCGATAGATTCTTAGTTCATGGATACTGACAGACTCCTATGCAAAAATAAGATTCCGCAATTTATGTGGGTCTTGTGGCAGACTGAGCACCTCGCAATCTGTTGGCCTCTGACCATTAATCTGCTTGGCTGACAATCACACTGCATACCCCCAAGCACCACAATCAACATGTCAATTGTTAAGCCAATACCCTTTGACCTCCTCCCTCTCCAATGCACTGTTCTTTGAATTCATCCACAAGCCAAGCCAGTTACTGACTCCTCTGCAACAATACATGGAAGGATCCCTCGCATCATAACCCCATATCACTCCCATTTGCTGACCACCCCCTCCCCAAATGATACCTGGTTGTCACTTCCACCTCCTGATCCTTAATCCTTCCCAAATTTCCAGGCCTCCCTTCCACTTTTATTTCTTCATGACTAAGGCTTTCCATTATCTGCTGCATGGAGCAGGTGAGGGAAAGGCACATGATTGAGTAAGCCTGTTCGGCAGCATAATGCACCTTGAGCCTTGCATATTACTGAACTCTGTAGCAGCAGCCCCACAAACAGTTTGTTGGTCTGCCATGCACAACTCCATTAATGTGCCTTTCCTGGTTTAATTCAATTTCTCGGCCACTCATATTTATTAACACTTCATTCTCACTCCTTGCACTGTTATTGTTCTAATCTTTCAATATGTTTTGCTAAGCAGATACAATTGCTTTTTTGTTCACTCAGTCGGTTTCCCTTGCTATGAAGTTATCAGTTGTGCATTTTTAACAACTTGCCACAAAACAATTTAAATATTTAAATGTTCAAGAGCAAGTTTAACTACCAGCTGAAATTTGAACATTGTTTTTATTCAGCTTCAATAAAGGCTTTATGCATTAATTATATCTTCATGTATTTACCTCACTATTAACATAAATTTAAATGATTCTGTGGATAATTTTCTTCCACAGAAAAGATGCAATTGTTGCAGCTGACAAAAATCGAGGAATATATTTGTTGTAATGGCAACATAAAAACTAAACATGGTTCACCTTTTGTTAGCCATTAGGAGAAAAGCTATTCAACACTGCTGACTATTTGTGTAGTAAATTGAACAAGATGTTTTTGAATTTTGCTTATATTGTCATTTTTAGCAAATAATGAACTATAAAAATAATAAAGCACAGTTCATGCAAGGAATATGATTCTAACTTTCAACAAGATAATTTCTTATTTTTCAATTTAGTATAAAACTGAAATCTGATATTATGTATACTTACATACTAGAGTATTTGATTGCTATTTTGAACAGGATATGTACTGGAAACTAAAATGAAATTACTACTCTCGAGCTTCAAATTCACCTATGCCAGTTCTTGGTTTAAAATCATTGTATAACCATATTTCAAAAAAATGACATAACCTAATCATAAAGGAATATCTCATAAACTCTCAATAGAAATACAAGATTTTATGATATCTAGTTCTCACGTTTTCTCTTTCACACAGCAAGTGAGATATTTAAGGATTATTGTGGTACTCAACAAGAAAAACAAACTCAATCTAAAATCATTAACACTGCTGTATTTTTCTTATTTCTTCCTTGATAATTCTGAGACTTAATGATCAATAGGTAACTGAAGTAGTAATATGAAGGTGTTCAAAATTATAAGATATCCTCTATTTAATAAAGCTAAATATCAAAATACCAGAAGAAACATAAAATGAAGTCATTTGTGATCAATATAACAGACAAAAGCAAGTACTAAAGAAACGTAGTAGAATAGAGATGAGCTATTTATAAAGACGAAGCAAATGAGAAATGCTAAGAATTTATAGTTATGCTTCCAATGTATAACAGCAAAATATTTAAGAACACTAGAAGCAGGAGCAGGAGTAAACCTTTTAGCCTGCTCTGTCATTCAATAAGATGATGGCTGATCTTCTAGCTCTATGCCACTTTTCTGCACAAATCCCATATCTGTTAAATTCCCTTAATCTCTATGAATCTATTGATTAAATGCATTTTCTTGTGAATTTCATGAAATAATAGCACTTCCATTACATACATACAAGGTAGTATGAACTTGCATATGCTGTGCAATAAACAGGTTGAAAGTGATATTAGCCCAAAAACTGCTTTGGGAGGCCAACAAATTGTATTTGCATTTGGTTAAATTTGCACTTACCGTATTACCCAGCTATTTTGCTCTGCGAACTGTTGGAAGTTCACAAACAATAGGGAATAGCACCCTCTACAGGACATGTCCATTCAGAGGGAACAGGACAAGCAACCTTGTATCTCCTCAACCAATCAAACTGAAAGTTGTGAAATGAACAGCACAAGGCATGGAAAAGGAAATATAGCCCAGAAATTATTCCCTGTTTAGAATAGTACTGAATTTCAAAAGTGATGTAGAATGCTCAGTCAGTGCTGTAGTAACATTTTCTAGTTGTGTAAGGTAGAATGTGGTTTAGCTGCCAGTAAATCACAGTTAAAATATCTTTGAAAGGGCACTTTGACTTGAAATAATTTAGCTTTCTATGGAGGGAATACTTCAAATTTACTGTATAAGTGCAGGAACTTCCTCCTGTTCAATGCATTCAAATATTAAGCCAAGGGCATAGAGCCACTTTCACAAAGCTAGTATGGAGTATCTCTAACAAAGACTTTCTGATTTCCCCACTTAATCATGTACCTGCCCTTATCTGAAGTCATTGTGACAACTGCACATAAATAACAGTATGCACTCTTAGCTCTGCCATCATCTTGATGGCAATCTTGGGCCTAATTCACAACTAATCACAAATTTTCATAAGCATTCCTCTCTTTTAAAATGTAAACATTCCCAAAGTTTATATTATTAGACTGTTATTATTAGCAATGGAGTTTGTAGGAAACAGACAGCAAGTCTCTTGAACTAGTTGGAAAAAAGCCAGGCAATGCTTCAATCATAGTCACTCTTCTGTATCACAACATGAACACAGTTCATTGTGACAAATTCTCAACCCAACAAAACACCTCAGGGCAAGCTAATTGTACTAATTTTTCTTGACAATTCATGTAAGATATGTGCAGAAACAATGCTATCTGTATTGTGTAGAAACACTGCTGTCATTATTCAAGATGATGACATTAGAACAATGTATTTTTATGTAACTGTAATCAATCTTTACCCTTGAGCCTTGTCATAAAATACTACAGAAAATGTTGCGTGACCTGAAATTGAAACAAGTTAGGCCATGTAGAAGAATTAACAAATCTGTGGCAAAAGCTAATAGATTGGATTATTTTACTAGGAAGTCATAGCATTCAATACACCTCCCAACCTTTAGCTTGTATAAAACTAATCATCTTGTTTAAAATTATTATTTGACATATTCTTGCTATAATAGTAACAACTGGTGAACTTGATCAACATGAAAATTTAACACAGAATACATCCATTAGTGTTTATCAGATTAATGGGAGCACTTATTCAAAGAAAATATTTGTCCAGACACCAATTCCTGCCAAACATGTCAAAATAGTGGTTCACAACATGATAGAGTTAAGAGACCATTTTGTCTACCATGGAGGATTCCCCCATAGAAAAGCTTCTATTATTTGTTGATGGAATTAAGTAATACTTCTTTCAGATAACTTGTAAGATTATTACACAGATTATTTGATGTGTTAAATTCTGTCTTTTTTAGTATAATTTTAAAAAATCTCTATTTATGATGATGCATATTGTCTTTAGTCACTTTGTAATTACAAATTGAAGAAAAAACTGATAAACATCTCAATTTTAAAATCCACAAAGATTTAGTGGTACAGGGTTACATATACATAGAAATAATTCAATCAAGTGAATGTATCAAGATATAGAGAATATCAAACTTTGGCTAGCTCTAGTCTTCTTCATTAATTTGTCAATTACATAACATATTGTTCAACCACAAATATTTTAAAAGGTTTTACATATATATACACATTCTACTGAAACTCAATGTTCATGCTTAAGCAAAAAAATGCCATAACCTAATTACTTGAAATTGAGGAATTCTACTCACAATGGAAATTCAGTTTGATGCTTTACACAAAGATTTAAAAAACTGTTTAATTTCCCTAATTCAATTGTTTTATAAATAAGCTGCATAGCTTGTTAGTAAGAAAACAAAATGAGAAGTCTAGTGTCTTCTAAACTGCAAAAATTGCCATTCCATAACCAACATTGTACTATTGAAGATTAGTAAAAGGTGAAACATTCCACAGGAATTTAATCTCTTTTGCATTACAAAAGTAAATAACAATGAAAAGTTCAATACAACTAACTTGGAGCTTATTCATGGTTTTGGCTACAAACTTTGAATTTTTTTCCCCATAGATTTTGGCCACAAATAACCACCTCAGCCTAAACTTAAGGAGAGTGTGATGAAGGTAGTGTTATATGAGCATTGCAATTAAAATGATTAAGTCTGCCTACCATCATATCATGCTTCATATTATTTTCAAAATTAATTTATTTGATAAAGAAAAAAGACGTGATAGGAACAGCAGGTCATTTTGGGGTCTGCAGCTAGATATATTTATGTATTTTAATAAATGCTTTTGGAGCTTCTTAATTGTATTAATTATACTTATTCTAGTCTTGTCTAAGGAGAAGCCTCAATGATTTCAGCTGGTACTGTTGATTTCAGTGACATTTAAAAAAACTGACCTAGAAAACACAATTTAAAATGGAAATGAAATGTAGGTTTGATAGTTAAACATAATATTAAAAATAATGACTTTGTGGAAGTGTTTTCCAAGCAGTAATCTCATTTTAGGATTCGGATGTTGATTGTAAACCACTCAAGCTTGCTCTCACAGTTAATGACATCATCTGATTCCTCAGAGATTACTGTCTCATAATAATCACTAACAGGTATCCATTATTCTCTTAAGTATTTATTAAGGCTCTGTGAAAAAATTAATCTAGACAGAGGCAAAAGAATTACTTTATTAATGGGTAAAAAAATCAATACCTCACAGTCTTGCACTTTTATAACACTAACTCCAAATTACAAAATAACTTAAACCATTCATAAACCAATCAAGATTGTTTATTTTGGCTAATGCAACTGAAAGATTACTCAAGGTTTATAATGGTTTAAATACAGTTTATTCAACCAATTCTTTAAACTCAGTATAAATGAAAATTTGCTAAATCCCAAGTTAAATGTAGCTTTGTGATGCTCCAAAATTGGATCTGTAAACTCAAATCAGAGACTCAACCTGAATTCACAGAGGAACTTGGGAGGAAAACATATAAGTCAGTTCCTTACTGCCCCACTCAGATGCAAAATAAAGCCAAAGCAAATTTGATCATTATTATGCTACCAGGCTACTTCTTGCATTAAATTTGCAAGAATTAGCTGGGAATCAGCTGCTAGCATGCAGAATATAGAAAAAAACAATGGCACTCAAACATGTGAGTGTGTGGAGAAATCAGGGGCAGAGTTTTTTTTAAATGGAATTTAGGCAAATGAAGCCTGGAAAGGTATTGAAAGAAATATTTCCTTGACTGGCAGTGAGAGGAGCCCACTCCATCAGACCATGCACAGCCAGGGCCTCATTCCAACCGCACAATCCCCTAAGATGATCGTCCACCTCCTTACAACATTTGCCAAGAAGGTCTGGAAAAGGATGCAATAGTCCTTCTCGGTTTGCCCCACAGCTCTCTGATCTACGGGCTGTTCGCAGGGACATATACTGAGACAAACATCAACTGCTGCTAGAAGATCACCAGCTTGGTGAAGAACACATTTTGGTCTGCCCAAAACTTGTTGATCTTTCAGTAAAGAAGATGTCAGCAAGTAAACGCTGCCAACTGGCACATTCAAAGGTGCAGGAATACCTGACGAAGGATACACCAAAAACAGTGTAGCCACCGTCTAAGATTCTGGCATTACTGGACATTGAGGGGCTGGGCCCTGTGTTATAGCCTCACAAATGCCTCATAGATGCATTGTTTAAGGAGGAAACATAAGTGGTGTTGATGCATTGTAAGAGAATGTATTGAATCAATGATACAACAATTTCAGAGGAAGACATATCCCAGATATACTTACTGTATATATTATGAATGAAGTATATTTTTGGAAAAAAAAATAAGAAGTTACACATCCCAAACCTGTTCCGACCTGCTTCAGCCTGACAGAGAAGCCATAGTGGTTTTCCTGTTCAGAGCTGAGCTTGATTCGATCCTGATCAACATATTTAAAGAAAGACCCATTGAATTCAGGCAGGTATTTTTGTTTCCTGCTCAAATGAGCAGTTTAAACATCAAGATTGTTGGAAGCCAAGCATGAAGGTGGCAGATAGGGCATACATTCAGGCAAGGTTAATATCCCACCCAAGTGATAAGCATTTGAAGATGCTGCAGTTTTCTCTGCAGCTAAGTTGAAAGATTCACCATCAGAGCAAACATATGTTAGCAACTAAATGCAAATAAGAGCAAATAAAAAATATTTCATGTTTACATATTCAACTATTAATGTGCAATAACTTGCAATGCATCATATTTTTATTGATATATATTTCTCAAAAAAGGTCATTGTAATGAAGAACTGGAAGACTGGATATTGTGACTAATTAACTTCATAGCGCAAGTCATGGAGTAGATCCTGAATAGATTGAAAAATAGATCAAGCTGCTAAGTTTTGAATTGGCACAATATGCTGAGTTAATGCCTTTGACATAATCAAAGAGCTTGGACAGGTTTGCCTAGAAATTGGGTTTCACCCATTTTTGATAGAGTTAATGGGTAATAAGTTTTACCTTGACGTTAAATCAGATGTTACCAAACAAAAATGGATATTTGAGTTACTTGCCCTTTAGAAAATCATTTTCAGGTTTAATCCCCTTCAGAAATATTAAAACCTAATGTGCTTTCACAGACATCAATGGCTTTCTAAGCTCATAGCCTGTCTTGAAAAAGAATGCAAACAGATGGAGCAAGGATGGCAAATAGAGCAGGAGGGGGAGAGGATGGGGGTAAATCAGGGCACGGGTTGGTAACTGGCACAGCAAAGGTGGGCCACACCATACCATGGAGTGAGCTAATTGGGTGAGGTGCCACATCTTAGCAATAGCCCTGATCTGACTGCTCTACAGTGATCACTGAAGACACTGGATGATGGGAGAGTGGATGGTGGGAGTGGGTAACAATGCACACATGCAAGCCAGTGTGCAGTGTTCATCGGTGGGCAGCAAAAGCAGCATCCAATCCATAAATAAAGGCATCTGTGACTAGAAAATCAGTGGTTCCCTGCAATGCATTCCAAAAAGAAGGGACTTTGGGGATGAGGCTTGTTGTGGGTGAGGCTTTTGGGCAGGACTTGCTGTAGATGAGGCAGCCCTGTGTTACAGAAGGTCATGAGAGCAGCAGACCATCAATGAGTCAGTAACCAGTGGATGTTGTATGGAATGGTATAAATTAACTAAAAGGGGGAAAGGAAAACATAATATAAGATCAACCAATTTTCTATTTGAGAAGTGAGGCAGAGGAAGGCAGAGACAGGGATGGCAATTCAAAGGATCCTACAGCCAATTGTGCCTGTAATAGCTCTTTAAAGAGCTCTTTGAAATTGCAATTGATGTCAGCAAAAGACATTTCATGTCCAGTATCTTGTAGATCAGAGCAACTGGGCCCAGCATCACCTGGGCAGACAGCAATGGGAGATAAGTCCTTACCCAAATCTTCCACCACAGCTTCCACAGCACTTCTCCAGGTTATCAAGAGTAAACAATGAAGTCATTGGTCATCCCTTTTAAGGAGTTGCAGGTACTCTGGGGATCCCTGGCTCCATCCCATGGCCAATTTATGGAAAACTGGCATCCTGTATCACTGTAGACCCACCCTACCTCCCTCTCCCATCCCCAATCAATTTTGCTCTTGGATACAAGAAGTCCTGTATAATACAGGACTGTTGCCAATTCTATTGAAGATACTACTGCTTCAATAGTGTTCAGCACCTTCAGCAGTGAGGTTTTTTAATACAGAAAGGAATTGTTAAAGCGTTTATTTTAACTGTAAGTTACAAACAAAATAGTCCAACATCCCCACTGACTCCTGAGAACCTCTGGCCCATGTCTGCTGAAGGTGGAGTAGGAGCATTGGATCTGAAAACTTTGAACTGTGCATTAGGAGCTCACAAAAGCCCTGCATAAGCAGCAGGAGCACACAACCTCATAAACTACCCATCCATCTGCCCCATTAGCCACCTCCTGCCCCATCTGTTGAAAAGTCAGGTCCTAATTAGCCTTCTAAGAACCCACAACACCAGAGTGAAAGTTATCCTCAAATCCTGAGACACCACCTAAGAAGAAGAATAACGAAGGTCACAAATTGTAATCTTCCAATCCACCATCTGTCAGTGAGTAATTAATGGGAGCTGCGTATATACTTACGTATGGAATGATCTGTTTGGATGGCCTGCAAACAAAAGCTTTTCACTGTATCTTGGTACATGTGATAGTAATAAACCAATTACCAGCGTTGATGATGACATCATATAGGCAAAATATGACAGGAAAAAAATTGCTTTTTTCAATTTCCTAATTGGCAGAAATTGAAAAGGAAATGGGAATAAAACATGTGCAAAACATTTTTATGCTTGATTTACAAATAAGGAACAGTGCAAACATATCACGTTTCTCGCCAACTATTCTTTAGTCACAGTCACTGTTGATAGTAATGGTGACACAATATGCACAGCTGGCACAACTTTTGGTCTCAATGGCATGATGAGAACAGGTGGTACGAGCGACAGATGCCACACGTTTACTTTCACTGACAGTAGTTGTCTATCAGTATAGCAAGAAAAGTTCATAGAATCATAGACATCACAGAATCATACAGCATAGAAACAGGCCCTTCAGCCCACCTCATCCATGCTGACCCTGCTGCCTCTCTACTCTAATCCTATTTGCCTGCATTAGGCTTATATCCCTCTATTCCTTTATTATCTAAGTACCTATCTTTTAAATACTGTGGTTATATCTGCCTGCACAACATCTTCTGACAGCTCTTTCCAGACAACCACCACCCTCTATGTGAAATAATTAACCCTCATATTTTTAATTTCTCCTCTCTTACCTCAAATCTATACTATCAAGTTCTGGACTCCCCTGCCCTGGGAAAAAGACTCCATCCATGCTATCTATGCCTCACATACTTCTATACACTTCTCTCTGGTTACCCCTCAGCCTCCTACGTTCCAGCAAGAATAAATCCAGCATATCCAATCTCTCCTTATAACTACAGCCCTCTATTTGGGGCAGCATCCTAGTGAATCTCTTCTGCACTCTCTATATTGCTACCACATCCTTCCTTGTAGTGGCAACCAGAACTGTACACAATAGTCCAAGTGTGGTCGAAACAATGTTTTGTGCAGATGCAACATGACATCCCAAATCTTACACTCAATGCCTTGGCCTATGAAGGCAAGCATACCAAATGGGTCCTTCACTAACCTATTTTACCTTGTAGCCACTTTCAGTGAGCTACAAGCTTGCACCCCAAGGTCCCTCTGTACATCAATTCTCCTAAGGTCCCTGCCACTTACTCAAAGTTTTACCAGAATTTGACTTCCCAAAGTGCATTACCTCACAATTGTCTGGATTAAATTCCATCTGCCACCACTCCACCCAACTTTCCAATGGATCGATATCCCTTAGACAACATCTTCAGTATCTATGACTCCACCAATTTTTGTGTCATCTGCAAACTTACTAATCAGACCACCTACATTCCCATCCAAGTCATTTACATTATGTATATTACAAATAACAAATGTCTCAGCATTGATCCTTGTGGTACCCCACTTATCAAAGGCTTCCAGTGGGTGCTCAGAAGAACACCTAAGACAGCATTCTCAATAAATCAGTAAATGCCTAGGTAATACCATCTTTGGCATTATAAGCCACCAGAACTAGAAAATTCCAATAATTATCGGCAACCAAACCTTTCAGTTTCGTAAGACTATAAAAGAAAGCACTTGTTACTTATTAGCCCTCTGTCATTTGTTTTATTATTTCTCTCCACATCTAAAATCATACTTTGATTGCAGGAAATGATCTTATTCTTTAAAGGTGGATAGAAGCTAAAATCTATCCAGCAGAGGCATCTTAGAATCCTAGGAAAAGTGTGTATTGACACAAAAGTTCTGCTGAATTTGCTGTTCACGTTCCTGACTTTCCAGCAAGGAAATGTAGTGACCAGCATGCTTGGCCCTGAACATCAGCCACCGGAATTAAATACCCACACATTAACAGACCAGTTAATGCCAATAGAAACCCCTGGAAATTAAAAAGACCTGGTATCTGTCAACTTAAAGCTTCAGGTAAGGCTATTGTCTGTTTCCTCACTGTTCTACATTTTCATATGAGTCAACTTGCATTCACTTATTCTAATTTTTCTTTTACTAATGACATGTAAAATTGATTAAAACAGATAGGCCACTTAAAATGTCATAAAATTCTCCTGGCTTTTGTTTCACATTCAACAGAATGCTTCTTTTCATTGCCAAGATGTG
>JARFYF010000017.1:25834977-25846215 GCA_030265395.1 Rhina ancylostomus | reverse complement strand
AGAGATTGTTGTATAGGCATATGGAAGAACGTAGGATAGAGGGATATGCGGGAGGAAAAGGTTAGATAGTGTGAGGTGTGGTTTGATGGATGGCACAAACAAGGTGGGCCAAAGGGCCTGTATTGTGCTGTATTGTTCTATGGTTCTATAGTTCAGTTTTTAATGAATGGTGAAGGCAGATGTGCTCACTATTGTTTATGTATACCATCAGGCATGCAGCATATACCCAAAAATCTTAAATTCTTGTCCAGGATGTGCTGTTTGATCGCCAGCTTTCCAATATGGTAGTAAGTCTTACTATTGAAATTTATTGAATGGCATGAGGTTGCTGTACCTTCACATTCTCTTGTGTCTCCATCTCTCTTACTCCACTTGATTTGACATTGAATTTAACAAACTTATTTCTTAGTCCTTGCAAAATTATTTCATAATCCTCCAAATTTATAGTTATATAGTTGTTTCTGTTCTTCACACAGATGCCTTGATTTTCTATGTCATCTCGCTGCAACAATATAGACTTACACTTACAACAACCTGCTATGCAAAAATTTTAAAATCCTGAACATGCAAGCATAAGTCCAATTAATGTCAAAATGTTGTCAAATGAACTGGCCCAACAGGTTATGCAAAGAGATCCAATTTATTTTTTTCTGGACAACAATGTAAGAATTATACAGGACTACAATAATTATGATATTACGAGGGATGAAGAGGAATAACAATTGAATAATATTCATCACCTCAGTAATGACAAGTCTCAGGTTATGAATCTAAAATGAATACCACATCCTGACTTGAAAAGACTGTAAATAAAAAAAGATCAAAATAAAATCCACGGTAGTCATTAGTATTAGAATCTGTTTAATTATAAAATGAAATTACTAGTAATTCATTCTGCGACTAAGGTCCAGAAGTAACATGCTGATTATTGAAGGTAGATGTTTAACACATCTTCACATGATGTTTCTTTATCTACTATTTTAATGGAGGTCTTAGTTTAAAATGATAGCATATAGCTCCTATTTTTATGCAGAAACTGCACATAAGAGCTATTTCCCTGATCTTAACCTGAAAGTGCCCATTTGCTTGAAAACTTACCCACTGAGAAATTGGACTGGGCACATCTAGATGATATTCACTGATGTTATTCCTGCATCATCTGATGCTATGATGACATCATCAATAATCGCAACAGTTCCTTGAGCACTGGAGCACTAATGTGCAAACTGAGACCATTTTTAAACTTTTACTAAAACAAGGAACAAATCCCACAACAAATTAGCTTGGAGACTTGCATTAAACAGTCCCAACTGGGATATTGATGTATTACTATCTTCATGTGCCTGCCTGAATTTTCAATGCTATTCTATTTTATTACATAATTGCTGTGTCTCACAGGGCTTATTGCAGACTTTGAAAATCAAGATATGCTTTGACCTTGGCCTGAATAATGAGCTCATACCTTGTAGTGGCATAGAGGCCACTCATGTTGTGAATGGAAAAGTTAAATGAAGATATTTAGGGATTTTATTTACTTCCGTTAATATTAATGCTTTTAATTAAGTTACATTCATAAATTGCATTTTTAAATATTTGTTAAGCTTCTATTGTTTTAAATAATTTAATATGTAACATTATTTAAATCTACTTGGACTCCATATAAATGCCTCTGATTATCAGAGACATTTAGAGACATGGAAAAGGTTTTTGATGGCATGAACTGTCCAAAGACTATCTCAAAGTTCTGCAGGTGGAAGCCTCAGGTTCCAACACCTACGGTTCTGTTACCATTCATGGACTGCTCCATTTCATCGGATGGCTGCAACAGCAAAGCCTCGTGTTCAATTTAAATCTGTAGGGCTGCAAAAGGCTAGCAGAGCCACAGAGGCAAAGGCAATGTTGGGCCAGGTCAGGCACAATCCAGCTCAATATAACCACTTCCACAAATGACACTATAGTACTGATTAAGGATATCAATACTAAGTGAGTAATCTTCACAAATCTTGACAACCTTAAACTTCAAATTGTTCAGCTGTTCTCATAGATTTGTACAATGCCAATGTGATAAAAAATTAACAGATCTTGCAACTTAGTAGTTATTGGGGCAATTACTTTTATTAATGAACCAAATGGTTTCAAATTAACAATTTATGAAAGGAACTTTAAATACATCGTCCAGAGATGTATTTAAAAGCTGTATTTATAAAGTGCTCTTGAAGATCGCAAGGCAAAATATATGCATCACTAGAAATTTTTAAAATAAATATGTGATGGTTTATGGAAAACAAACCATTAAGAAGCATGAGCAGAGCAACTCATAAGGAAAACATCCCACAAACCACTTGATCTACATATGCATTGTCTGTGCAGTACATATTGATTATAACTGCTTTTAAAATGCTATTTATTGGTACATGCAGGTGCTTACCTATTCCTCCCAAGATATGATATTAGATATGGCTACTTATATTTCACTAGAAGAACAGAGAATAGATTTTGCAGATGAAATTCTGAAGTAGGGTAACATTATTCAGGTCTTTGTTATCTATAATCTAAATAAAGTTGCCCGACAGGTCTTACAGCTTGCTTCAGAGCTTCAGAAATGTCTTAAGCACTCCACTTAAATGCCATGAATAATAATGTTAAAAGCACAGACATCACATCTCAAGAACCCAGTATGGCAGTATTACAGGCATATTTTGTGTCATCATGTTTCAAGTCACAGTTAATCTTTGCGTAATTTTGGACAGATTTTCTGTATGGATCTCATCTTTTGATGTTAATAATATTTAAGTGGTCACTTAGGAAAGCATTAACCACTCAGTATAAATCACTGATCTATATGTCACAACTATTGCAAAATAATGTATATGGAAACAGCATGATTGATGTGGCAAAAGAACGCTTTGGCAACTTGATGCAATATAAGAATCAACCAAACTACTGCCATGCCATCACCTTAAGGCTATTGCTGATTTGTGCTCCTCATACAATTGGTTCTCACTTATAATAAGGATGATAAACTTGTGAAAAAAATTACCAGTAAAGGAGATTAAACCAGATAGTATATACTGAAACAAAACATAATTCTGAGGAGAGAGTTGGAAATAAGGGGGAAAATGGAACACTTTTGGAAAGAATCATTTTTTTGGTAATTTGGCAATTTTCTAGCACCTTAAACTTCTTTTAAAGCTGGATTATTTGCCACTAAAAAAAATTTAGCTTGGCTCCTAACTGTGAATCAGAAGATTTTGCACTTAATTGCACTCAAGACCAGGGTTAGTTAAGCATCATGTTGCATTAGTAGACATAGTGTAGGTTAACCATTTCAGCAATTAAGGTGGACCTTAAATATCTCCTGGCACAATTATAAGCAAAGCATAATGTTGTTTGAATGTTCTAGCCACCATTCGTCCTCCAGCCATTAACACCAAAGACAAATTCATTCTGCTGACTGTAGAAGTTTTCTGCTGGCAAAATGGTTGCCTTGTTTGTCTAACTAATTAAAACCACTTTAATTTATCATATGTGAAACACTACATGGTGTTTATAAAAGTGCTGAGAATGTGCTAAATCAATGCAAGACTATCCTAACATTTTGGATATACTTGTCTTCTGAGAATAGAAATTGAGAGAAACATGTTACTAAAATCCTTATCAAATATACACACCAGATGGTCTTATTTTCATATGTGATCATCTATCTATTGTGTATTAAAAATCCAAATATTGTTAAAGATCTGCAAATATTCAAAACAGACCTCTTTTCTAAAGGAAATCCATTTTTCCATAACATTGTCCAGTTTATTAAACCATTTATGCAATTAGATTCAAAACATAATATAATACCTCTATTTTACTATGTTTGTGAGTAATTTATGATAAAGCAAAATTGAGACTGCCTTCAAAAAGCAACTTGAGTTAATTTTAAATTGTGTAAAAATCAAAACTTTCTGTTCCATTGGTGATCCATCTAATCAATGATAGATATTCAGGAATGATTATTACTGATCACAAGTCAGTAGTTATTTCTGACTATCTGGTCTGGACAGGATTCCACCAGGACAGGGAAAGGAGAAAATAATTCAATAACAATGAAAAGTTAACATTGTGGTCTTTGATATTACAGTAAAGCATTCTAATTTAGGTCAGCTTTACTTAATGTTTGAAAGTAAATCATGGATTATTAGCACTGTTCTTCCCAATGTCTAAAGAAATTCACATAACATGTTTCAAAACCATCTTATCAACTCTACCCAAAATATACACACTTGAACCCTCTATTTTTGCAAGCTACTGCTACAGCATCAGCAGTGTTTTCTTTTTCAAAGCCTTTGAATACGTTGTTGCCTCCTAAATCCTATCTGTAACTCCATGTTTGAATTCCTCCAATCAGGTTTGCACTCACATCACTGCAACCACATTAATCAAAATCACTAATGACGTTCGCTAATGGCAATTAAAAACATCCCTCTTAAGACTCGTACAGTCTTTGACAGAATCAACCAAGCATCGTCCTTCAACATCTATCCAGCATGTTCCAGCTAAGTGAGACTGCCCTTGATTATATTAGTACTTACCTATGAAAATTATAGCTGTAGAGCTTCCAGCAATGCCTTTACTTCCTATTACCAACTGTTACTTCTGGACTTGCCCAAGGTCCAGAAGTAACAGTTCTTTCCCCAAAGGTTGTGTCTTGATGATCTTATCCAAAAACTCAGTTCCAAGTATTCATAGGGAAGCAGGACCAAGGTGGGAATGGTTGGCATGATCAAATAATCTATCAAGGCCAGGGTGACAAAGATCCTGCCCTTTTTTTTTAATGTATTTTCTGCTTAGGAGGTGGCCAAAGAGTCAACACAAAGGATAGCCAGCAACAGGAGGCAACAACCATGGCAATAGTTCCTGGTAATCAAAGGAGGCTCTGATTGGGACTGGAGAAGGAGATGGCCCATCAGGAATACCAGGTGAAATGCTGATCTCGGAGGCAAAGATGAACACATGTCCCAACAAAGGTACTAACCTTACTCTTTCTCACCTCCTCATTCCGTCTTATGGATTCAACAGTTTCCACTTCCCTTTAAGTGCTGCTGTTCATGACTCCAAGAAACCTTGCAGCCCAGTTAGCTATAAAACAGCTCCCAACAGCACTGTTAATTGAAAGTCTCACCTCTCTCTGGCAGCACATCCAGATGCCCCAAAAGCACCACACAAATCTACCTCTCTAGCACTTTTTCTACCTGTATTAAATCCAATTATGTAGCTTTCAATGATGCTGAGGCACTATATGAAAGCATTTCTTCTGTATTGTCAGCCTGCTTTCTTGACCCAACGCTAGCTAAGGAAGTTCCTTTCACCAAATGTTCGGAAGATCAAGATCCTTATCTAAAAATAGACTGAAGAGAGTTGACAATGACTGCTCTTGCCATTAAGGGATCATTTAACTGCATGTAATATCAAAGTTTGGTAATAAAATTTAAGTTAATGGGAATAAAGACATAAAACTGTCCATTGCCAGGAGTCATACTTAACATAAACAAAACCGGCTGCAGCTATTGAAGGCCAATTCCAAGTATCTCAGCCCCAGAGCCTTGCTATGTTAGGTTCCTCAGACCAGTGTTTGAGCTCCAACAGTTTCATCAATAAGCTGTTCTCCCATCACAGGGTAAGATGTGGGGATATATTCACTAAAGAGTTTCACTTACAATGCCTTGGATAACAAAGTAATCTCTCCCTGCATGCTGGAAAGGTCTGTGAATGCAACTGTGTTGCAGCTCTTCCAAAAGCATGGAGATAATATATATGATCATCTCCTGAACTCACAAATCGTAAACAAAAATGAAACAAATTCACTCTTATAATGCCGAAATAAATGGTGCCGTGGAGCCCTGTTTCACGGTCTGCATGCAAACTGAGAGATGGTTGTTTGGAAAAATGCTAACAACTGCGTACTTGGGTCTTGACTCCTCTCGAAAACTTATCTCAATCAGACTCAAAGCTCAAGATACTCATCAAGTACATTCTTTTACCCTTCAAGCAATGATACTGCTGTTTGGTAGATCTGACAGCTTCCTGCAATAAAGTCCGAAATAATGTCTCACAAAATAATTTTGGTGTATATTACATCATTTTGTTCTGAAATAGGAACAGCAATATGGACTTCACCATGATGAAAGAGAGGGCACAGAAAATGGAAGGCTCTAACAACCAACCAGTGAGTCCTTTCAGCAGCTGCTTATTGAAGACTTCCCCATTTAAATTATGGCTGATTCCCTTCCTGTTGAATATATCTGTATCAAACTGTCCACCCTCAGATAACCTGCACATAAGAAAGATCAACATTTGTATTCAATGCAACTATCAAAGCAGGATTATAAATTATTACAAAAACAAAACATCTCATAAAGGTTTGTTATCCTCACTCTGGTGTTTGTCCATTGTGCCTATTCTCATATCAAGTCTAATCCTTGTATAATCCACTTCCACAATTCGATTCCACATGTGGTGTGGAAGGCTGATATGGTTTAGTCAAAGGCTGTTAATTCCTAGAAGCTCTGGCCTGGCTGCAGGCTGTAACCGTTTAATCAGTTATTGGGTTACTGTGTGCTGTGTGTGTTGTTTTCTGAGGGAGAACACATGGATGCTGGACGATGTAGGATGGTGCCAAGCTGTGCAGAATATAGAAGGGAGAATAAGGGGTATGTTTTTCCTGGCATCTGAGTAAATTTGTAAAATGGATTCCTTCCCTTAAGGTAAGTCTTTGGAATAATGCTATTGGCAATTACCTACACAGGCACCTCTCTCCATCACTGCTGGCTAATTTGACAAGGCAACCAGGTTCTGAAGGAGAGGAGGAGGACCTCCTTATAGTTCTTTGTTTACACCAACAGCACTTTCACAAATGAACTGAAGAATAAAAGACAACATCATTGTTGTACACTACTTAAATACTACTACTACCTTACACTCCCATTGATGTAAGACCAAAAGTACAAACAGTGACTATATTGGTTTATGAACCACTCTTTGTCATGCAGACCTCGTTAAAATATACAATTACACTGTTAACTTAGGGACATGCTGAGAGCTGCTGAGGATCTGATGTCATGACAGAAACTCGGCTTTTACCTCCTTATTGTTTAACTTCAGGGTTTTGTGCTAATTGCACAGCATTAGGTGTGATGAGGAACTGCATGATGTGATTGCAGGTCTAGTATTTTAAGGGCCATTCTAAAAATTGAATTTGCAGAAGCTTGGAACTAGAAACAAAAGAAAAAATACTCTCAATAAGGAATCAGAACAAAACCTTACCTGCCTCACATTATGTGCTGCTAGAGGCCATGAGGGGCCAGAAATATATATCCTTCCCAAACCATGAGAGGAATAAACCTGTTGACACAAAGAAATAATGGCTGGAAGTAACCAAGGAGGTCAACAGGAGGAGTGTTGTGCCATATTGTGGATTCAGTGCAGCAAGCTGCTTAATGACCAAACCAGGTGTGGAAAGTTAAGTGCAGTTGCAGATTCATGCACATCTTGCTGTGTGCATCATCCCATCACCTCAGTCTACTTGCCATGCATACTTAGTCATATCACTCCATGCATTCCCTTACTTTGCTTGTGTATCTCTTCCTTCTTTTCCCATGTGTTTCTTCATATTTCCATCCGCAACTGCCACTCATCCTCATCCTTATTCACGTTCATCCACCCCCCACCCCATAGTCATCTTCTCCAAGTGCTCAGCATCAATCAGTCTGGTTTAAGAACCACTCTTTTTCATGCAGACCTTGATGCCACTACCATCATTCCTAGGATTGTTCTTTCTTTGCAGCAGTGGTTGACATGAACACTGAGTGAAATACGATCATGTTCCTAATAAGTTATGAAATTTTTACCTTGGGTGGACATAAGAGATGACAGTTCCTCAGAGGAACTAATTCATTCTGTTAATGTATAACTCATGATTATCATGCACCAGCTCAGAGACTAGGAGGATCAGATGATTGGATTTTCACTTGGACAGGCACACTTCACAAGTGAGTAAGAGTAAGCGATGGTAGACGAAAGACCGTTCAAAGACAGTTTTGAGGCTGCAGCCTTCTTTAAGCTTTCCACAGCTGAGACTGATATACTGACAGGCCCTACAGACACATTGACTGCAAATCGCGAGGTCACAACACGTTACAATGAAGGGCATTTGCATAGACACAACAATCACAAGTGGATGCATGCCTGCAGCATGCCAGTGCAATCTCTGGATGCTAGCATATCTGCGCACGTTAAGAATTATGACAGGCAACTCAGCCTCATACTTATTACAGTGCCACACTGATTTGGCCAAATTACTCTTATACTAAAAGACAGCCATGAAGTAGAGCTGGGTTAAAGGAAGGATGGTGCTGAAAGAAGACTCCATTCAAGGTATACCACTTTTCACCAATTGTTCCTCTGAACACCAAAGTCAGTCCCTGACATCCTGCCTTATGTCCTACTGACTGAGTCAGCCCTTACACAGGGGCAGGTGGAACAGCCTTTAGCAAAGTATTCATAGGCCTGAAATATTTGATAGCCAAGGCTGTATTGGCAGCTTGTGCATGGATTCAGCAGGTTGCCTCAATATCTGCTGAAACCAAAGAACTGCACAACACAGAAGAAGGAAAGGATTGGGCAAAAAGCATTTGTTGGATACAACCTACCTTTCCCAAGAGAATTGTGCACAAGCAGCCTAATAAATAGCAGTTAAATGCTGAAACTAGCTTCCTGATAGACATGTACTTTCCAAGTTTTCATCCCTTGCCCACACCTCTTTCCGTGTACTCAAGGTTTAACTTCCACCAGTGCTCTTAGTTCTGAAGATGACTTACAAAATTGTCACTGTATAGCTTGAATATCAAGCAGCAAATAGTAACATTTCACTCAAAATTTGAGGATTATAAATTGAAATATCATGAGACTATATCTTCTTGCATTTCTTTTCTACACAGTGCTCCGAATAGAGCACTGTGTCTCAAAGTGGAAGAACAACTGGCACAAAACTGCTCATCCTTTCCAAATCATTGCTCCTGCCAGGTAATCATGTTTATGACGTATGCGTGGCCATTGTGCAATAGTATTCCAGCTAACTGTTCCACGACTGGTTAAATGTGGGAAGCAATACTGGTGGGAAGAACAAGAGCAAAAATATTTAAAACATGCTGCATATTTAGTTATGACTCAGTTTTCAGCTCTATTGATTTTTGTGTTATCAGAAAATGAAAATTGTAATTTAATCTTTATCGAAAAAGCATATTATACATGGTATGACTATCAAAAATCAGAAAAACAATAGCTATAGGAGTCCAAATGAATATTCTCCTTTGTGGTCCTAAGATCTAAAACGTATTACTATCCCTCTGAGGTCCTTGTACAGCTGGCTGTTTTATACAGCCAGATGGAGGTAGATACATTTCCCAAGTGAACAATTGTTTTCATTCTCCTCCTGTGCCACCAGAAATTATAAGTGGAAACTAAAACGCAACTAAATACCTTCAATCTACTCTTGTGATCAGTGATAAATGCAGCTCTACATGCTAAAGGTCACTGAAAGACTGCACTACAATAGACTACAGTCTAATCGTAACAGAATGTGGTTATACTGCCACCAAGTGTCATAAAATAATATTAGCAAGAGGCTTTTCAGCAACAGCACACAGTCCAAGATTTTTAGTAACATACAACACAGGTCTAATAATGAGAAAAAAAACTATCTCTTTTCAACACACAGGCTGATTGTATGCATGTATGTACTGTTTGAATATTAACCAGTCAGATATGTATCTATTATCCAAATGCTGAGCTATAATGCAACCATGTTCAATTTTTGCTCCATCTAATTAATATACAAATCATTAAAATTAAAGGTCAACATTCAATCCCATCAGTTACACCAAAAATACATCCTATTGTGGATAAAAATAAGTGATGCTTACTTGTGTAGTTTCTCAACTCATTCAATGAAATGCCAAAATTAATCAACAGACTTAATACTGTCCAATGTCTCTTTAACCTATTCATTAGCTCAGTGGGTCGAGCAGCATCCGTAGGGGAAAAGGAATTGCCAACATTTCAACTCGAAATGAGGTCAGAATGTGGCAAAAATCAAGATAATTCAGCATCCAGAGATTAGATGGTGAGTTTTATCCCCCCACTTAATAGAGGTGTCTAAAGCCAAATGGCAAACAGTATGTTTAAGGTGAGGAGTTGGAGATTTAAATAGGATTTGAGAAACGATTTTTTCATCCAGAGTGTTGGAAATTTGGATCATGCTCCCTGTGGGGGTGGTGGAGGCAGATACTAATACAATATTTAAGAAGTATTTAAATGAGTACTTGAAACAATATGGCATAGAAGCCTATGGACTGAATGATAAAAAATTGGATTAATATGGATAGGTACTTCTTGGCCAACGCAGGAACTCTGGGCCAATGGGTCTTTTTCTGTTCTATATGACTCTATTACTCTCTGACTCTAAAATACTTTTACCAACTGTTCCCATCCTTAAGTGATGGTCCCAATTTTAACGGATTTATGGATTCCATTCTGACTGTCACTTGTGATTTCTGATCGGTGCCTAATGAAATTAATAACAGCAAAATTTGACGTTATTAATTTCTTTGGGAGCTTGATGTAATTTTACCTCAGAGGGAAATTTCACACAGTGGCCAACTCACAAATGATATTGGCTTCAATATAGCATGACTTATGGATTTAAATTTTAAGAAGAACTCACCTCCATTAATATAGATCAATATGATTTCCATTTTTTTCTGACAATTGAATGCCAGAACTAGTTGGATCTTCAATGAGTTCTGGCATTCAACAACAGTTTCTTGCACATTTCCCATCTACCTTGATTCCCTTGGTATCCAAACATCTTTCACTTCTGAGTTCATTACAATAGCAGTTCTGAGGAAGGGTCACTGGTCAGAAATGTCGACTGGTTTCTATTTCCACAGATGCTGCTTCACTAGCTGAGTTCCTCCAGTGTTTCTGCTTTTGTTTCAGATTTCCAGCATCTGCAGTTTTATTTGTTATCTTTCATTTCTGACTGGAATATAGGTACATGGTGATTATGTAACCAAAGCCCTCCAGGGTAGAGAATTCCAATGATTCAAAAATGTTTAAGTTTTCCTCATTTCAATTATATATATATATATATATATATATATATATATATATATATATATATATATAAATATA
>JARFYF010000017.1:25821610-25834889 GCA_030265395.1 Rhina ancylostomus | reverse complement strand
AGAGTCACTTAAGAGACTCTTAGATAGGCACATGGATGAAAGAAAAATAGATGGTATGGAAGGTGTAGAGAGGAGGAGAGATTGAATGTGGATAAGGTTTATAATAGGTTGGCACAACATTGTGGGCCGAAGGGCCTGCACTGTGCTGTACTGTTCTACTATCAATGTAATCAGATCACTTTTGTATGCCCTATTTAAAACATTGACCAAATTTATTTAATCTTTCTTCACTGAACAATCTACAGCACATTTCAGGAATCAGCCCACTAAACCCCTTGTTGTAACCCCTCAAGCTCAAATATATCCATTCTCATAAAGAACAAAATTGTACACAATACTCCAGGTGTGGTCAGTAAAATTTGCAGATTTGTAAAGGCATGTTAAATGGGATTTCCCTCCAAATTACACTCCAGCTTGCAGCTTGGAAATATAACTGTCAATGTCACTACACCTAAATCCTGGAACTCCTTCCCAACAATACAGTGAGAGTACCTTCACTAGAATAGCTCATGCTGTTAGGAAGGCAGCTCACTACTATTCTCCCGAGAGTTATTGGGGATGAGCACTAATTGCTGGCCTTGCCAGTGACACCTTCATTTCACAAATAAATTTTAAGAAATCTGTGGTGCACAGCAAACTAACATGTCTTCTCAAGGACCCATCACTGCAAGAGACGTTATGCATTAATGCACTGCAAAGCCCTTCCTCCATACATTCTGTGATTGTAGAGTGCACAAAGTACAATATGTTTGTCATGAATGCAGTTCAGTGGTCAATAATGGTCTTGAGAGACTGCCCTGGGTGGGGGTGGGAGAGGAGTGGGCAGTCAGTCTGAGGGGGAAATAGGAATGTTGTGGGTTAAGTACTATACAGGAGATTCACAATCAGCTCCAAGGCACACATTGAGACTGAAATCAGGTTCAGGGAGTCGGAGACATGACCAAGTGCATCAAATGGAGGATTTAGAGAGAGCCATCACAATAGTTATGCTTTTAACTTAACAGGAATGTTGGTGAATTGCCAGTGCTTAACTCAATGGCCTGACACCTACTCAGGAGGCTTCCCTTTATCTGACAATAAGCCAGGCTATACAGTACATGCTGAGAAGACCTGCTTCTGCATGAGTAGGTCACATGTGTTTGCAGGATGTGTGCACTTGGATGAAAATCACTGAAGTGGCATCTGGTATGCACCACAAGCTGCTGGACGCCATGCCGCATGCCTGAATACCTCTAGTGCATTTACAAATGAAATACATGAAGGATGCAGAAGGAAAATCAGGGATCTCAATCACACACAATGTCTATGATTTTCTAAACACTTCCTTCAAAACTTCAGTTGCATGGCACACATAAAGATTGAGTTATGTTCCAGAAGTTTTAAGTCTATATATTTATTCTTATTCTTCAATCCTCTTATAATAAAGGATGGCATACCTTTCATTGTTGCTTGGTGTAACTGGATGCTAACATCCTGTGATTCATACTCAAGGACATCAGATCTCTCAACATCAAAATTTCCCAGTCTGTCACCATTTAAAGAAGATTCTGTTTTTCTCTTCCTCCTACCATTGTGGATAACTTCATTTTTCTTCACATTATATTCTGCCTGTCTCATTCTTGCCTCATCATTTGGTCTGTCTACAGCCCTCTGTAGTTTATGCTTCCTTCTGCTTTGTATCACAAAGAAATTGTACATGTTCTGAAGTAGGGTTTCTGGTCTGAAACATTAGCTCTGTTTTTCTTTCCAAGTATGCTTCCTGACCTGCTGAGTGTTTCCAGCATTTCTATTTTTACTTCATATTTCCAGCATCTGCAATTCTTTTGATTTTCATTTTTATATACATCTTACTTGATTCTTAATTAAGTCACTGATTCAATTGTAAGTAATTGAGGCACGAGCAATGTTTCTTGCATTCCAAATATACCACAGAGCTTCCAGATCTTTTTCTTTGTCATTTGTTTGTCTTACTCATAGAATAAGCAATCACAGCTTATTATGGATACTGTTTTTGCTTCTCCATTCAGGAAGATGAAAAGCTTCCTGAGGCTGAAAGAGCTGCAGCCTCAGCAACACAGGAAAGATTCAGTTGAGATGTGGTGAGGAAGTTTGATCATCGAAGGCCTTAGCCAGCATGCTTTCTACAAAGCATGTGAACTGGAACTCTGTTGCAAAAGCAAACCCACAAAGTCACTGTAGTTGGCAATATTCAGGATGCAGAATGCTTATGTCATATGAGAATGCAACACTCAGGCTGAAAACAGATTTCGCTATACTTAAATGAAAACAGAAAGTGCTGGAAACACTCAGCAGGATAGGCAGCACTGCTTCCAGTAGTTTCTGATTTTATTTCAGATTTCCAGCATCTGCAGATTTTTGTTGAATGTCCCTTACTTAGCAGAAATGTTATGTAAGATTATCAATACACCCGTAGAGCTACTTGATGGTAGTATTTTGGAGTGACCTACAAGGACTCCAAGGATGTGTTTTCTGGAAACCTGCACTGCTGAAATAGATCTGGAGGAAGAGAAAAGCAGGAAAGGACTGCACCTGGAGGCTATATAGCTACAGAAGAATAATATCCTAAAGTCAAGATATAAACATAGATTTTAGATGCAATCAAGTCTTGTTGAATTTGTAGTTTTCCAGTGCTTCATAAAGTAGTTAAAGGACCTGTTCAAAAACAGCCAAACTTAAAAAAAATCTAAGCTGGTGAAATGAAACCTACTTAAAGCCAAAGTTTTGCTTATTTTATTTTGATTTTGAAATTCTGAAAATACTTTAGTTTAAAATTTGTCCTGCACTTGGGGGGGGGGCGCAAATATAATTATTAACCCAATATATCTTAACCTGCAAATGATAGTTTCCAATATTAGAGTAAAACATTAGCATGATATTTTTAGGTCCTTTGTCTTCATGGATGCATTTGCCATTTGAGATAAATGGGTGATCCTTCCATTAAAAAGTAAAGAGGAATGATATCTAGGTAATGTCCAAACCTGCCCTCAGTAACTTAATCTGTTGTAACAGACACTTGTTCCAGTATCCAAACGGACTGATTGACTAATACTGATAACTTCCAATTTCAGTGAAAAAAGGTGAATTTTCTTATGAAACATTAAGAGGTTGCCATGTTGTTTGAAACACCACTTGTCAAATGAGATTAGGACAAACTGGAAGGCCAGCCTATAAGATCACAAGAATACAACACAAGAAAATAAGATAATAGTAGCAGGAATAGGCCATCAGGCCCTTCAAGCCTGCCCTGCCATTCAATATGATCATGGCTGATCTATGCTGGCTCAACTCCTCTTTCCCCATACCTCTCTATTCCCCTATCTAGCAAATATTTATCCATCTCCACTTCAAAAACTCATAATGATCCAGCTTCCATCACCAGCCAAGGCAGAGAATTCCAGAGATTCACCACTTTCTGCAAGAAGATACTTCCACATACCTCAGTTTTAAATAGCAGTCCCTTATCTTGTAATTACATCCTCTTGTTTGAGACTTCCCACTAATGAAAACATCCCACCATCTACCCTGTCAAGTTTGCTTAGGATCATATATGATTAAATGCCATCCCTCATTCCTCTAAAGTCCAAGGAATACAGGCCCAAACTATTTAATTTTTCTTGGTAGGACAACCCTCTCATCCCAGTAATTAGCCTGGTGAATCTCTTTTATACTGCCTCCAATGTTACTATATTTTGTTTAGGTAAGGAGAGCAAAACTGTATTCCAGGTGAGGTCTCACCAACATCCTGGACAATAGTAACAAAACTTCCCTATTTTTAAACTCCAACCCCTTTGCAACAAAGACCAAAATGCCATTTGCTTTCCTAATTGCTTGTTGGACCTGCCTGTTAGTTTTTTGTGATTCATGCTTTGGAATACTTATGTCCCTCTGTACTTCACTCATTTGCAGTCTCTCTCCATTTAGATAATAATCTTCCTTTACATTTCTCTTACTGAAGTGCATGACCTCACATTTCCCTGCATTAAACTCCATTTGCAGTCTTGCTCTATCTATCTGCATCCTATTGCAGAATTACAGCATCCTTGTCACAACATGCTCTTCCACCTATTTTCATATCAGCAGCAAACTTGGAAATCTTACATACTGTCCCATCCTCCAGGTCATCAATGTGAATGCTAAACAATTGTGAGTCAAAAGTTGATCCCCGCTGTACTCCACTAGTTAATCCTGCCATTCTAAAGAGGACTCATTTATTCCAAATGTCTGTTTTCTATGAGGCAGCCAGTTTTTAATCCATTCTAACACATTTCCTCCAATACCATAGGCTTATAATTTATACACCAGACTCTTATGTGACACTTTGTCAAATGCTTTGTCAAAGAGGATCAAGTAAGAATCCTTCTAGCATAACATTCAGCCTCCTACCACGAGGGCTTCTCCAACCAAGCAGAAGAGGAAGGGTGGAAACTAGGTATTGTTACAGTCACAGTAACAGCTAATGTGAGTCCTCCAGTAGGATTCCAACTAAGCGGAATAAACAGGATTCCAATTATACAGAATCATAACCATGCAATGCAAAAAGAAACCATGAGAGCACAAAACAAAAATAAAAACAAACCAATCCATTACACAATAAAATAGTTTCTACAATGGATAAAATCGACTCACTGGACAATTAAATATTTAAATTAAGCAAAAAGGGTTAAATGCCACAGACAGACTTTCCATAACCAAAAATTTATTTCTGTTAGCTCCAAGCTCTCAATCAATGCTCTGAAAAACTCTGCTCAACATTCTGAGGGCAATGTTCCTAAACCTATATGAGTATACATGTATCCTGAGGGATTTTAGAAAATACAGCTTTTGCAGCTTAGGCCACATACAGTTATTAGGATTGGCTCAGAAATATAATAACATTGGAAAAAAAAGAAACAGCATTGGGAAAATGTTGTCATAATACTAAATTATTATATAAATATAAAAGGAACTATATCTGTGAAATATTTGCTTCCAGAACATCCCTAGATGATAACTTTACTGTATTGTTCTTATTCCTGAGAGATCCATAACAAAATCAGATACGTCACATCAACACATGAATCAAACTGTAAATGCATGTACATGTTAGAAGCAAGGCTATGTTCCTGGGAAAATGTACTGCAGGATCATAGAAGTGCAGTTTTCACTCATAAGCTGTAATTGGTTGTGTAAATTGTTTTCTGGAAAATAAACATCAAAATTACATTTATTTGATGAGGTTAGCTTTTTATATTTTGTACTTGAAACATTTACTGAGAACTACTATATTTCTATTTCATGCTGTGCTGTAGCTTCTATTAGAGGTACTTGGTCAATCTACATGATTGCTATTAAAAGCAATTAGTAACAAGTCACTATCATGTTCAAAAGCAAAATATTATTTGAAAGGAAATTGCCTGACACCATGATTAACTCTCTTTATTATTTTGGTCTCAAATGTTTTTTTCCAAACATAAAACATTTTATTGAAAATTTTGTGTTATTTTAATATTTAGAAGACATTTTTAAATAATCACCCACAATAATAACATTGGATTGCAGTGTAAAATAATTCAATTAACTATGCCCTTATGTGAAACCTTTTACAAGCTATTTTGAGGAAATGTTCTTGTTAAAAGCAGATTGTTACCAAGTACTTGATATTCCAGATATTGCAATTTTCAATAACTGCAAAAGTTGTAATTTATTGTAAGTATATTTTCAATCACTTCAAAACAACCATAGCTTTCACATGATTTGACTAATTCACAAGGTCCTGCACATTTATGGAGATGTCTTAAATATGATATGCTAGCATATACAGCTATTGATGTATATGAAAGAACTAGAAAATAGTGTCTAACCTTCTATCAAAAGATGCAAGGACAAATTTTCAGAGAAGAGTGAAAACAATAACTCCTCAGACATGCTATATGATAAATTGAATGTCAGATGTAGCAATACTATGAGCAATGTGTGTATCAAATAATGATATACATCCTATATTAAAATTTTGCATACATCAGATATCATTATAAGAAGCTGGAGCAGGGGTAAGCCATATAACACCTAAAGCCCATCCCACCCTCAATAAAATCAGAAATGATCCACTACTTCAAGTCAATATTTCAACCCATCCCCAAATTTCTCTATTCCTTTATCATTCAAAACTCTTTCAATCTCATTTTTGAATATAATCAATGACTGAGAATCTGCAGCCCTCTGCAGTACAGAATTCTATGGATTGATAACCCTTTGCCCTCATCTTCCTCCTACTTAATCCTTAACCTGAGACAATGGTGAGAATTAGAAGGCATAGGTAATTTTCCCTTGCTTGTCAATGGCTTTTAAATCCACTCTTTACCATCTGGATTGTGCAATTTACAGAAGGAAACCAACTGGAACCCTTGCAACAAGGTTCTGTGTGCTAAAATGCCTTTTGCAACATAATAAGGTTGTGTCAGCCACCCAAATAAGCTTCAACAAAAAAACAGAGAAAGCACCTGATGCCTGGCCAAGTCACACCCACTGCCCTGATGCAGGGACTCAACCTGAAATGTCATCAATTCCTTTCTCCCCATGGATGCTGCTCAACCTGCTGAGTTCCTCCAGCAGTTTGATTTTTTACTCTAGATTTCAGCATCTCTTGTGTTTCCACTGCCTTAGTTGGAATTGTGAAATCTGTCAGTCTAAATGCTTCTGGCATCCAAAAGCATACAAAATGTAATTGATTTTAAAATCCCAAAATGAAAACACTTAAAACATTAAAAATTTCAATTAACAAATACTTAACTGAGTCTCACAGAAGTGTTCCCTTCCATCAAAACTAATAATAAAACAAACATTGTACCTCGACCAATCTAGCACAAAATCTTTGTGCGGTTTGCTCTCAATGAGTGAGGAATTACCACATCTGCATATTCCCACTCTGCAGTGTCAAATCAAGTCTGAAGATATGCATGCCCACACCAAAATCCCAAAGTTGTTCATAGTTAAATGGGAAAATGTCAGCAGCCACATAGGGAAACCCCAATATTTACGCATAGCTCCTGGTTTCAGATTCTTCAAACACCCACCCCGAGATCATATACCTTTCAAAAAGGTCACCTTTCATTCTTTTAAACTACAGTGAATATTGGTCCATCATATTTAATTTCTTCTTCCAGGGTAGATTTCTTGAACAAATTATCATTGAAAATGAGGAGGCATTAGATGTCTTAAGCAGGCTTAGAGGTGGCTAAATCCCCAATATCTGATGAGATGTGTCCCAGGATGCTTTGGAAGGCAAAGGGGAAGAGTGTTGCAGTTCTGACAAAAATTTTCAAATCTTCTTTGACCAGAGAAGAGGTGCCAGATGACTGGGGGACAACAATTGTTGTGCCCTTTTTCAAGAAGGGCAGCAGAGATAACCCAGGTAATTATAGGTTAGTGAATCGAACATCAGTGGAAGGTCAATTATTGGAAAAAAATCTTTTTGGAAGGACAGGATTATTCGCACTCAGATGGATTAATTAAGATAGTCAAAATGGCATGGTGAAGGGAAATCCTGTATGACTATTTTGAGGTAGCTAAGTGTGTTGATGGGGGTAATGAGGAGAAGGTGGTGAGGTGGTGTAATTAGTGTTTCTGCATATTGATGTAGTCTACATGGACTTTGGTAAGGCCTTTGACAAGTTCCCACCTGACAGACTGGTACAAAAGCTAAAATCCCAAGGGATGTAGCACAAATTGGCAAATTGCATTCACATGTCAGTTGGTGAGAGGAGGCAGAAGTGACATTAAGAGATATTTTTGCAATTGGGAGCCTGTGACCAAATGCTAAGAAAATGTGCATTGTTGATAGCAAAGAGGGTAGTCTCCAACTGTAGAATGATTGATGAATTGGTAGATGGGAAGAGCAATGGCAGGTGAAATTTAATCCTTAAAAATATGAGATGATGTATTTTGGGAGGACTAATTAGAGTAGGATATACATAATGAAGGACAGGATATGTCCAAGAATCCCTGGCGACAGCAGCACAGTAAGGTGTTTAAGAAGGCATAAAGGATACGTGCCTTAATTGGTCAGGGCAAAGACTAAAGGAGCAGGGAGATGATGGCACAACTATGTAAACCATTAGTTAGTCCACATATGGACTACCGTATGCAGTCTGGTCACCACTCTATAGGTAGGATGTAATGGCACTGGAGAGGGTATTCACCAGGATATTGCCCGGGATGGAGTTTCTAAGCATAGTCTTGGTTTGTTTCCCTTGAATCAAAAAAGGCTAATAGGGATCAATAATCAGAAGGCATGGGTTTGAGGTAAGGGATAAGAGATTAAGGGGGGATTTGAGGATGATTTATTTTTCCCAAAGGGTGATTGAAATCTGAAACACACTGCTTGAGGAGGTGATGGGGGGAGATACTCTCACAACATTTATGAAGAATTTAGATGAACATTTGAAACACCATGGCAGAGAAGGTTTTGGGCCATGTGCTGGAAAATAGGATTAGTACAGTTAGCTACTTGATGGCAGGGATGGGCGTAGTGAGTTTAACGGTATATCTTCCATGGTATACAGCTCAATGACTTCATAATGACTTCTTCATTGATAAGCCACTTCTTTGGTGTGGAGTTCAAAACTGCACATAGGACCACAAGTATGGCTCTGTCCAAATCCTGTATTGATGCCACAGAACTACTTTATTCTTTTACTCCAACCCCATGTAATAAATGCCAACATACAATTTGCCTCGCCAACTACTTTCTAAACCTGCTAGCTTGCTTGCTGTGTTTAATTCACCAACACTTGTAGATCCCTCTGGTACAGCAACATTTACTAGTTTCTTACCAGTTACAAAGTATATTTGTCTGCCGTTCTTCCTACCAAAATAAACTGAATCATATCTTCCCATATCTTACTCCATTTGCCAACTTAATACCCACTCATTTAACTCATCTGATAGCCCTTTGCAAACTCTTAATGACCCCTCAAAGTTCCCTTTCCCACATAACTTTGTATTATAAGCAAAATTGGATACACTTCAAATTTTCTATTCATCTAAGTCATTGGGATAGACCATGCTGACAGCTAGTCAATTATTTCAGAGAGAATCAGTACCTTGGTGCACTACTCACGCAAGTATATTCCCAGCTAAAGTGCAGACGTACAGCATACACGAGAGGCCTGGTGCAGGTGTATGTGACTTCTCACTCAGCTTTGAGACTTACCACTCTGAATCTAGGGGCAATTCATAGCTTACAGAGTGAAGGGGAGGGATATGCTTCTTGCCTCTCAAAAAGCACAAAATTAATTAAAAAGATAAACAAAGTTAAGCAGTTTGTTTTTTTCTTAATTTATTCCAATTAATATTAATGTTTTAATTAATTGCATCAGTTAAATGGGTTGTCAACTAAGTGAATTTCTTTACATTTTCATTAATAATTTTTTTAATGATTTAGAATTTTTCCAACTGTTTCTGAATGCCTCAGATCTTCAGAACAACCACAGCAGGGTGTTGAAAGCCGTGCAACTGCAAATAATTAGTGCAACTACAGGACTAGTGTAGGGCAGGTGGTGGGAGGCAGGGGCTGACAGTTAACACAGAGTATAGGTCAGATTCAGTGCATACCTTACTGTCATACCTATTGATAGTACTTATTGATATGGATTGTAAATAGCTAAAGGTCCAGCATTGATGCTTGTCATATCCACCCTCCCAGTAGAAGTACACCAACCTGAACTTGATCCATTAATTTCCAATGTATTCTGCTCTTTATCCTGTTTTCCAATTACGTTATCCCAAAATCTTTCCATCCTTATTTTGTTTAGCTACGTTTTATGCAATAGCTAATCAACCGCTTTTAGAAAATCTAGATAGATTTCACCTACCTTCTCATGTTTACCATGTTAGTTATAATTTTGAAAATGTAGTAGTTTAATTCACGTCACATAAAACCACATTGGCTAATCACATGATAATTTTTGATGTGTTACATATTAAGAATATTCATCTTAATGCGTAGCGAATGCACATTCCTAATTTGGTAGTAGAGAAATCATACTAAAAAGAATATCTCAATGAGGACAAGCCTAGATAAGTGCAATATATTATCACAAGAAACTGTAATAAAGATCCCTTAAAACTTATGTTGCTAACATAACTGAATGACTTCTACAATATTGTAAACAATTGGAAATGAGACATAGGAAAATAAGCCTCACTGTAACTACCAAGATCTCCTTGTGGTTCTAAATTTTAGAAACTCATGATAGGTGGAGGTGTGGCACATTTAGTATAGGTGTCTGAGATGAGAGATAAATCTGATAACCCCTAAAACAGCCACTGCAATCACAAAACATGGCTGACCTGTATCTATTCGACCCAATGCAGTCAGCTCAGAAAATTCATGCTGCAAGCTCATCAAGTTGCTTTTAGTATTCAGCTGTCACTAACCCTCCACGATTAATTGCATTAGTGTTGGAATGGGTGATAATTCTATGTGTGGCCTGCATTGGCTAAGCTGGTACCCCTGAAAAATTACAAAATTGACATTTTTTAGTTAACCACAGAACTCGCACGATTATCTTAGCGCCCGGGGAGTTGAATCCAGATAACCTGACCCCCATCACAAAGGGTGGTTGGGTGTTTGTCGGCGGTAAGCAGAAGTCTGAGAAGTAGCTAAAATGGCAAATGTGTATGTCTGTGCCATGCTAATGAGGAATCTCTGTTAATCCTAAATACAGCATTGCAGCAATGGCGAGAAGGGAACTTTAGATGTGATCTCAACTTAACCTGAGTCACAACAGGAGAAATCCTGCAACCAATTTCTGTAAGTGTCACAGAACCTGAGATGTGGATTTATATGCAAAAGCAAAAACATGATAATTATGTGTTGCCTCACTAACCGTGTCAGACATCAGTCAGTTAAATTCTCATAAGCATCACATATCTGTTGAGTAAATAGTAAACATCATCAGTTGACATTTCATTATACCAACTGAAGAAAAGCAGATTGTTAAATCTCCAACAAATTAGTATGAAAGAAATCTGGAAATGGGATGGAATCCAAATGGAAGATGTAATCCTTCAATCAGATTTGCAATTTTCATTTCCTGTTTGTAATGAAAAAAAACAAAAATAAGTCTCGACTGCACATAGGTCAGGATGGCTAAAAAAGTTCACTTTCACATATTGCCATGTTTACTTGCCTTGTGCTCAAAGAAACATCAAACCAGCTTAAATATCTAACTTTGCACATTTATCTTGTTCTTCTGTTCTTTAAGGAGGCCATAGAAAAACACCTTCTTCATTTAATCCAACAATGTGTTGCATATATAAATTTTAAATTTAGTTCTTCTTTGTTTTACTGTAAATTAATTCACCTTTGTTTCCCCTGTATCACTTTTATGAGGGGAGGTGTGTCAGTGAGTGTCATGCAGTGTGTTTGGTTGATGTGCATACTATGGTCGAAGAAATGGCAAGGTAAGAAAACTGTACTAATGGCTGGGCACTGATGTTTGAGGAGAATATTCTCTGATCTGTGGATTACAATTCTTATTATGCTCAGTTATTGAATATATTCAAGGCTGAGCTTTTGAATTCTACAGAAATCAGGGGATCTGGAAGTCAAGGATTTACTGTATTCTTATTTTAATCACATAATGGGTCCAAGATGTCATTTGATCCATTACTGGTCCTATTTCTTATGCTGTTTGTATTGGAAGTATCTAAAATAGCTGAGTGTGTTTCTGTTTACAAAGTTAAGGAATATTGCCAAGTCTCTAAATTGAATAATATTAAATTTGACTTTGATTACTCTGAGAATTAAATATTCATTTAGAAATGCAACTAAAATAAGAAACATATCTCAAACTACATTTCAATCATAAATTGTGATTCTAAGTTATATATTTACCTCACAATTTCATACTATAATTGTTTCAGTCAAAGCAATTGTGTTCTGTTAGTTAACTAAGGGCATGTAATGGACTTCATTGGCAACAAATAAAAATTTTCTTTGACACAACTGATAAATGTCTCTAAAGTAAGTTTAATCAGGCAAAATGACTATTTAGTGAAAGTGAAGCAGGTGGGGTACTGAGAACTCAACAGGGCGAAACAAATAATGATTAATATTACTTCAAAGACAAAGAATGATTACAGAAATTTGATTTACCAGTTCACAGTTAGTAGTAGTTTATGAGGTTTTACATAAAATTATCAAGCTCATTGGTATTGCTTGGCCAGCAATGGAACAACCTGTGGGGTTTTAAGCCACATGGTTGAGTAGTTAAGATGAAAAGCACAGTTCACTGAGTAAAGGAGGATTAGGGCACCATGATCAGAAGGCAGATTGGAATTTGGGAATTGCATGGTTCACTGGTGAGGAAAGTATAATATGATTAAGTGAGTTACAGCCACATGGTCATAAGGATAGCCTCAGGATTTTGGTGTATGTGTTTGTTTGAGTATCTTCATTGTGCACATTGCATCTTACAACATAGAGAGAGATTGTTAAGACGATTCTATCCTTTTACCGCACCCCATTTAAATTATTAATTTCAGAATATTTATTCACTTTCCTGTTAAAACCAACACATGCTCTGCTTTTACCATCTAACCTAACCCTTTTGTAGTTGTGATGATAACCTCAAATTTGACTTTTGGTTAATATTTCATTGCTATGTTACTCACATGTATAATTCAGTATACAGCAGGTTTTTAATCATATATTTAAGGTACAATAGTTTTAAAGCAGTAGTATTAACTCTCTTTCACAGCAGCAGATAAATTCTGGTGATGTATTTGATGATCAGTACTTCTGTGGTCTTAAAAGAAGAAAAGTTTTTAAGGTCAAGAGGTCAAAATATGGTTATTTTGGTAGGTCAAACATGTTGACGGAATATCGTATTAATGGTAGGACACTTGGCAGTGTGGAGGACCAGAGGGATCTTGGGGTCCGAGTTCATAGGACTCGGAAAGCGGCTGTGCAGGTTGACTCTGTGGTTAAGAAGGAATATGATGTATTGTCCTTCATCAATCAGGGAATTGAATTTAGGAGCCAAGAGGTATTTTTGCAGCTATATAGGTCCGTGGTCAGACCCCACTTGGAGTACTGTGCTCAGTGCTGGACGCCTCACTACAGGAAAGATGTGGAAGCCATTGAGAGGGTGCAGAGGAGATTTACAAGGATGCTGCCCAGAATGCGGAGCATGCCCTATGAAAGCAGGTTGAGGGAACTTGGCCTTTTCTCCTTGGAGAGACGGAGGATGAGGGGGGACCTGATAGAGGTGTA
>JARFYF010000017.1:25804538-25816245 GCA_030265395.1 Rhina ancylostomus | reverse complement strand
TAGCCACTAGTTTGGCACCATTCATCACCCCAAACATTAATTCCCTCTTTTACCAGTATACCCTGGCTATATTATGACTATGTATGTACTGTGTTAACTTGTCGATACTTATTCGAAGGAACCTTCCAAATCCTCAATATCCACTACATAGAAAGGAATAGGTACACAGGACACCAAAACCTACAAGTATCCCTCCAGATCAAATACCATGGTGATTTAAAAATATCCAACCTTTCCATCACTGGACTAAATCAAACTCCTGGACCTCCCTGCCTAACAGCACTGTAGAAGTAACATACACCACATGAAATACTTTGGTTCAAGATGGCAACTCACCAGCTCTTTCTTATAAGCAATTAAGAATGGGCATGTAATGCTGAACTTGCAAGGATGCCCATATCTCACATGGAGGAATAAAAAGAGTCATAATTCCTTAACCTTATTTTACTTGTAATGTGGACTGATAACTAATAATTGCATCTATTTGCACAACAGACCTTCATTATTTTATTTTTTTCATCATGCATTAATGATTAGAATGGAGTAACAAGTTACATTTCCAATTTGCAGATGACAAAAATTAAGAGTTAGAGAGTGCAGGATGCTATGTGGATGGAAGCAGGAAATTACAAAAGGGATGTAGGGAATCTCAGTGGATTAAAAAATGGCAGGCGGAGTTCAATGTGAGAAGTGTAAGGTCATCTGCTTTGGAAATATCTATTTTCTTAATGGTGAGAAACTAGGAGCTAAAGGGATTTCAGTATCGTTAATAATTGGTTCACAGATTAATAAAACATAATCATTTATTGCCAGTGGAATTTAATACAAAAGAAGGGAGGTTATAGAGGCCATTGGTGAGACTATATTTGGAGTATAGTCTGGTCTTCTTATTTAAGGAAGAATAGTGATGTGTTAGAAACAATTCAGAGGTTTACTAGGCTAATGCCTAGAATTGACCAGTTGTCTTGTGTGGAAAAGTTGGACAGGCTAGGCCTAAGTTTGCTGAAGTTTAGAGGGGAGAGGAGACCTGATTCCAGAGGTGGTGCCTCAAGAAGGTGGCATCCATCATTAAGGACCCTCACCATCCGGACATGCCCTCTTCTCATTACTACCATCAGGGAGGAAATAAATTTTTTTAAATTTAAATTTTTTTTTAATTTTATTTTTTTAAATTTTATTTACAGCATGCTAACAGGCCCTTCCAGCCCAACGAGTCCACGCCACTCATTTTAAACCCCAAATTAACCTACCCATACGTCTTTGGAATGTGGGAGGAAACCAGAGCACCTGGAGGAAACCCACACAGACACGGGAGAACGTACAAATATAGGAGCCTTAAGACCCACACTCAATTCAAGAACAAATTTTTCTCCTCCATCATCAGATCTCTGAACGGTCCATGAACCCATGAATACTACCTCATTGTTCCTTTTTTGGCAGTATTTACTTATTTTATAATTTATAGTAATTTTATGTCTTTGCACTTTACTTCTACTGCAAAAGAATAAATTTCACGTCATATAAGACAGTGATAATAAACCTGATTCTGATTCTGAAACATGCAAGATCCTGAGAGGTCTTGACAGGGTGATGAAGAAAGGTGTGCCTGGAACTAGGCATCACTGTTTAAAAGCAAATGGTTGCTCAAATAGAACAGAGATAAGGTAAAATTATTTTTCTCAGGGGTTCATGAGTCTTTGGATCTCTCTTCCTCAAAGGATTGTGGAAGCAGAGTCTATGAATATTTTTAAGACAGAGGTGGATAGATACTTGATAAACAAGAAGGTAAAAGGTTACCAACAGGAGACAGGGATGCGGAGTTGAGCTTACAATCAGAGCAGCCATGATCTTACTAAATAGTGAAGCAAGCTTGAGCAGTCAATTGGCGTAGTCCTGCTCCTAATTTGATTGTTTGTATGCAGAATAATAGAATTAGAAGTTAATATTAAGGATATAAAATTTCAGTTACATAAAACTTTAATTAAAATTCATAGGGTTTAGTTTAGCTTTAGACACAAAACCTGAGGAAGGTTGTACAAATTTATCTTGTATTCTTTTCTGTTTTGAAGCTTACTGGGTGATCTAATCAACGGACTTAGTAAGCTAAATATACAGATACAATTTCTGCTTGTACATAAATTGACATAATGAGCCCAATATTTAAAACAAAATGTCCACTGAGAGTTAAATCAGAAATCACATTGTCAAAAAAAGGTTAAGGCAACTCCTTCTCGAAAAAAGTTCTCTGAAACTAAGTGAATATTTAAACTTTCAAACAGGGATTGATACTTTTCTTAAATTAGAGTTTCATCCAATACAGAACAAAAAAAGAATAAATAGTGTGGAGGTATAAATCAGCAAAGATCAATCTGAATAGTGAAACAGACTCAAAAGGAAAATGACTTATTCCTGTTTCTATTAGGCAGGCTTTGCTTTAAAGGCTATTTTCTGTGCCATGTAGCAGCAGCAACGGAATAACACAATATTTTACATTAAGTTAATCTTGTGCTAAATCACATAATAGAAAATCTCAATCCATCCACCACTTTCTTTCTCTCAGATTCTTGGGCAGTCCAATAGTAAGAACCTGCTATAAATAAAAAAGAAAAGGAATTCACTATAACATGAATTTAACCATAGAAATACAAAAATAACTCATAATAATCCAATAATCAAATAATTCAATGGCTTCATTCCTGTTATCAGCCAAGAAGATAAAAAAAGAAATATCATAAAGTATACCAACAAGCTTCACTACAGTCTATTAATTCCGGGTTATTTTTCAATAGTCCAAAATCAGTTTCAAACAATCTATCAGTAAGCAATAGTCTCCATTAGGTAATCTAAAATTAAGTTCAAGCTTCCATTTTTTACATAGAACTACAGAAATAATAGCAAAATCTATGGAATTTACATCTTACAACATAACAGGTCTTTGGAATTTGAAACACATTTTTCAAGAAAAGCATATTAAAAATAACCCAAGAATAACTGAAAAATTACTTTAATACCTCAATAAAAATAACACAATTCAAAATGTTCTCAGGGAACAGGGTTCGTAGCTCTAGGCGATTGGATAATGGCTAAAGAAAGTATATAGGTTGTCACTTCAGATTAGAGACCTGTGCCTCTGTGTTTCACTGAATGAAAGGCATGTCTGGTAATATCAGGTACAAATATGAATTTAATAAAAAATATAGAATAAGACCTGTGCACATTATATATAATATATACTATATATATCCTGAATAAAGGACAAAATACTCATACAAACCGACAAAATAACATGGTTCAGTTACTACTGTTGTTATCACCTATATTTTATATTTTAATCATATTCTTGAAGGACTCCTGTACAAAGCAAACCTCTAGGGTATGCAATAATTCCAGTGTAAGAACCCTGACCATTTATGCTTTATTTTACATCGAGACAAATTAGCAGTAAAATAAAACTGAAGCACAGCACTCATTTTCGTTCTTCAGTTTTGGATTCTTCATTAAACAAAATTGAAGGTTTTTGTATTCCTTCCTTGCTCTTAATGGCTTCAGTCTTAATGAGTCACCATTAAATTGACTAGTTCCACAATTTCATTGTGAATGGTTTCATAGATTGACAATACTCATTCAAATTGCTCAATAAAATAGTACCAATCTCATTCTTCACATACCTTAGCTCCTTTTGGAGCCTTGGTAGCATCCATATGACCCCAGTAATGGATTTAAAAGCAATCATTTGAGCTCTATTCAACATGTAAAAATTACATAAAGTTCTTCTTAGTCAATTTGTTTTTCCCACCCTTCCAATATTTTGAATTTTTGCAGATGACATTATTTTTTCAATAAAAACAACTGATTTCAAAATGCTACTCTGAACAAAACACCATAAACTGTTTATGACCAACTGTCATGTTCTTAATTAAAACAATAAATCTAGAACACAATATTTGTGCAGCCTCTCATTTGATCTTTGCCACTTGCTATCCTCTACTTAAGTTGCTATGTTACCACTGAAAACTATCAGGCACTCAGCAAAAGAGGAGCTTCTGTAACACTCTTAGGTTTTAAAGCATATGAAATAGCATTTAAAATAAAATGACAAAAATATGACACTATCCTTTTTGGTCATGATTAATTCAGTTTAAGTGTTAACATTTGTCATGAAATAATGTTGATCTAAACAACTGCCTCAGTTATTTTTCAATGGAAGAATTTAGCATTGATTAATGTGCCTCCATCAATAGAACATAATTGATAAAATGTCATCTAAAATATATTGACAACTATAGCCACAGGATAATTATATGTGATATAAATACAATCATCCAAAATGACTGCAATGGGACTATTGTACAACATCCTAACAGATAAACACAGCATTTAAACATATTTGTTTTGTTTAAAAAAACTGTTAGGAATAGAATAGGCTTAATTCCAGGAGATCAAAATAACACCAAATAAAATAAAATGAAATTATTTAATACTTTGGATATACCTTTCCATTTATTTGTTGAGTGCAACAATTGCCATATTTAATGTGTCTGTATTAGACTTCACTGGATAGTCATATGTAACATGGAAGAAGCATATTTGCCCAGAAATTCAATGGATAGCATTATGCAATAGAAAATTATTTCATGTTCCCCACACACCCCTCAACTCTCTCTCCACAGTGAAATTCATTAACAACTACTCCTGGTCACTCCACATCACTCCAGAAATTTCACCAGGCTCTGCCGGCTTTGAGTTATCATTGTGCCCCAGTCATACGCTCTGCATTAGAAATGCATGGGATGACAACATTTTACACACAATGTCCTTGGATAGCCCAATATCATGCAGTCCTGGGAAAACCACAGTCTACTGCAGCCTAAATTTAACATAGATCATAGAACAATACAGTGCAGCACAGGAATAGGCCCTTCAGCCCACAATATTGTGCTGAACTAAATAAGCTAATGACACCTAATGCCTTCTGCCTGCACATGGTCCATATACTTCCATTCTCTGCATATTCATGTGCCTATCTAAGAACCTTTTAGACATCTGTATTGCATCTGACTCCATCACTATCTCAGCACTGCATTCCAGGCACCCACCACTCTCTGTGTAAAAATCTATGCCTCTCACAATGTTATAAACTTCTACCAGGTCTCCCCTCAGCTTTCCCCACTCCAGAGAAAACAACCCTAGCTTGTCCAACCTCTCCTTAAAGCACATGCCCTCTAATCCAGGCAGCATCCTGGCAAACCATCTCCATAACCTCTACGTCCTTCCTATAATGGGGCGACCAGAATTGAATGCAATATTCCAGATGCAGTGTAACCAGACTTTTATACAGCTGCAACGTAACTTCCTAAATCTTGAATTCAATGCCTCGACAATAAAGGCAAGCATGCCATGCTGCTTCTTTACCATCCTATTGACTCATGTGGCCACTTTCAGGGAGCTATGGACTTGGACCTCAAGATCCTTCTGTACATCATCGTTGTTAAGGGTTCTGCCATTAACTGTGTACTTCCCCTTTAAATTTGATCTCCTAAAGTGCAACACCTCACTTTTGCCCAGATTAAACTCCACATTGCACCCCCATTCTGCATCCCATTAGCCACAGTGCAAATCCTGATTCCTAAGCAGGCTACCCAGTATTCCCACCCCCTGAAACTCTGATTCCACAACATTGTAGTACCACACTGCACATTTTTAGTTCCAAGAACATGTACCACACTGCATACAGTCTTGGACCTAGTGCAGAGATGGAGCTTTCAGCAAAGAGTCAACAATGAAAATGATTATAGAGTCATACAGCACAGAAACAGATCCATTGGTCCACTGTGTCCATGGTGGCCATCAAGTACCCATTTATACGAATCCCATTTTCTAGCCCTTGCTCTGTAGTCTCTGATACCTCAGTGAATCAAGTGCTCGTCTGAATAGTTCTTAAATGTGGTGAGAGTGCCTGTCTGCACTATTCCCTCAAGCAGTACACTCCAGATACCAATCATCCTCTGGATGAAATAAATTCTTCTTCATATCGTATGTCAATTATCTACTCCTTACCTCAAACTTACACCCTCTGGTCATAGACACCTCTGTTGAGAGGAAAAGTTTCTTACTATCTGCCCTATCTAAGCCTCTAGTGATTTTGTATACCTCGATCAGTTTCCCCCCTCAGCCATTTCCACTCCAAGGAAAACAAACCCAGCCCATCCAGTCTCTCCTCATAACAGAGATGCTCCATCCCAGGCAACATCTTGGTCGACCTCCTCTGCACCCTCTCCAGTTCAATCTCAGTCTTCCTAAAAGTGTGGTGACCAGAAATGCACATAATTTTCCAGCCACAGCTACTAATATCTTGTTTAGTTGTATCATAGCCTCCCTGACCTAGCCAATTCTATGCCCTAGCCAATGAAAGCAAGTATCCCATATGCCTTCTTAACTACCTGGATGGCACAGTAGAAGGGCAGTTAGTGCTGCAGCTGCACAGCTCCAGTGACCCAGGTTCAATCCTGACCTTGGGTACTATCTGTGTGGAGTTTGTATGTTCTCCCTGTGACCCACATGGGTTTCCTCTGGGTGCTCCCACTTCCTGCCACATCCCAAAGACAAATGATTATTTAATTGGTGTCTGTAAATTGTATATAATTATTTAATTGGTGACCATATAGGTGTGTGGCAGGAGAATTGGCGTGAATTGATGAACATATAAGAGAGAATAGGACACAGGGAAATAAGTGGGGGGATGGAATCAATATAAACGCTTTAAGGGCTGGCAAAGACTTGCTGTCTTCCTTTTGTGTCATAAGAAAATATCAAAATATCAAATATCACCTTATCTATCTGTACTGCCACTTTCAAGGATACTTAAACTAGTATACCATAGTCTCTCTGTTCCTCAATGCTCCACAGGGTACTACCATTCATTGTGTATGTCCTACCTTTATTACTCCTTTCAAAATGTATCATCTCATACTTATCTGGATTAAATTCCATTTGCCATTGGTCTGGCTATCTTACCAACTCATCAATATTACCCTAAAGCCTAAGGCTATCCTTCTCACTATTAACAAAACAACCGATTTTCATGTCAACACTGAATTTAATAATTGTAGTACACCACTGCTCACAAGCTTCTATCACACCACCATCCTCTACTTCTTATTTCTAAGCCAATTTTGAATCCAATTAGGCACCTTGCCTCTAATCTTTTGATGCTCCACTGCTACACCCATCTGGCAGACTCTTTGGGGAATACCAATAGTATTGGGCAATTCTTTCTTCAGTAAAACTATTAGCTTCCTTTCTATTAAAATTTAGAAGAACCTACGATATCGTTTTTAGTTTGTTAGGCTGCTTAAGATATTCATGTGATATCTTTCAAGTCATTTGTACACATTGACATAAAATGTCTTTCTTAGATATATAGGCATTTGACAGGATGAAAATCAACAGGATGGAAATAAATTAATAATGTGTAAAGATATGTGACATATTCCACTAGTGCTAAGATTTCAACTTCGATAAACTGGAAATGTCAGTTATAAGAAAATATACATCCTGCCATCTTTATAACTTTATAGATAGCTCCAGAAAATTCATCAACTCTTTTCGTCTGGCATTGCTAGTATTATAGTCTGAATGATCAACAAATTTGCCATCTCGCAGGTGAACATCAGGAACTGGACAGTGAGCACTTAATACAAAAAGCATAACCCAAATACTGCCAATATAAAGTCAGTATTTGAAAATTTTAAAGCTATCAAATCAATTCAGTGTTGAAAATAAAAACAATAGAAAGGGTCACTTGGCCACGTTAGGTTGAGCCAGGTGTAAAGATGTATGTTATTTTATTTTTTTCTCTTCACCATACTCTATGAATTGGAGATGAGCTCTTTCTTTTAAATAAGTTATATTAAAGCTAATGGCACTTCCTATTTTAATGCTTTGATCATAAAAGAATATACTTAAGTTACAATTTATTTCAATAAGGATTATTATAACTATGCCCATTATGAAAGTCCAGATTTATTATAATTGGTGAAGGAGCACTGGGCAACTTGACCTCTCCCATTTCATTTTGGAGAGCAATCCTCTGAAAAGCAATCCATATCCCTGCATTTATTTTCTTTAAGTATTTATCTCCAGGGCCTCATTTCCATGCTTTTATTCTTTTGCCTTGCTGAAAATGGAAGGTGGCTTTGCATTCTATATTTTCAAATGCACGGATCCCATTTGTTTATTTTATGCTCGTACCATGTATCTGCATACTACATTTAAAGTATTTGTTGACTTTATTTGATGAAACAATTAATGTTTGTTTTATTCATCTGGAGGTACACTGAAAGTATCATGTTGCTTACATTCAGTGAAGATGATATGATCTTTGAAATTGTGTGTCCTCTCATTCCAAACTCAAAATGTTCCACTGGATGACTGCATAATGTTCAATTCCATTTGCAATTCCTCAGTATATGAAGCAGACTGTGCCTAAATGCAGCAAGACTTAGACAATATTCAGGCATAAATTGATAAGTGACAAGGCAATTGGACTAAGACCTCCTTCTGATTGGAAACAAGATGATGACAAACAAGCAGAGCCCAGAAACCTTTTTACACAATTTTGAAAAAGTCCAGTACAGTTGAAAACAGGCTTTCCCTGGCATTGTGGCATATTGTTCTCCTTCCTGGACATCTTCAGAAACTTTTCTTCTGTCTTAACACTCTTCTTCCAATGTCAAATTTACACAAATGATCTCAACGAGTGCTTTCACTTCCAATGTGATTTTCAAACTCAATGGAATGAAAAACTTCAATTGTTAATTAAACACAGAGGCACCAGATTTTACTGAGCCTGTTTCCCATGAGATCAAAAAGAGCTAATGTTCAGATGGCAATCGTTGACCCCACTGACAGCTGGATCTCCTGCAACCTCAAATACAACAAGTATGCCTTGACTGATTTACCCATGGAAGTCAAAGCCACAGCCATTCTTAGCTTCCCACCTGCTGACCTGTACCACACCTCACTGATTGTTGTTTGCTGCTGAATTAAGGATCACCTAAACTCCATACTCAAGGATAGGAAGCTTCATTTACTTTTCCTTCTGACCATAGGAGCTACCTTGCTCAGAGTGAGCAAGGAAAACTGCCTGCATTCAGACTTCCTCAAAGTGCAGGCATTTAGAGACTGTACTCATGTTCTTTCAAAGATCTCCCTGACTACCTCCAACCAGAAATCCCATGTTGTAGCTCTAGAATGTCTTCTGTCCCAGCATTCTGCAGGGATTATTTTTCACCAGCCCATCCAGATCTATCTGACCCCCTCTCATCATTGCAGTATGTATTCATTCAAAAGTAATGTAACCTTGTAACTAAAAGGGTGTTGCTTTTATTGCAGCATGCCTTTTTAAAAACTGATTAGAGATATTGCATCTGCAAAGCTATGTCAGAATCAGATCAGGTTTATCACTGACGTATGTCATGAAATTTGTTGTTTTGCGGCAGCAGTACAGTGCAAGACATAAAAATTACTATAAGTTACAAAAATAAATTAAATAGTGTAGAAGAGGAATAATGAACTAGTGTTCATGGGTTCATGGACCATTCAGAAATCTGATGGCAGAGAGGAAGAAGTTGTTCCTGAAACATTGAGTGTGGGTCTTCAGTTGTGTGCCAACAGTTGTGAAAACTAGCTGTGCTGAAAATGAAAATTATTCAGGGAAACCAAACATTACAGATCTGTAATCCTCACAATTGAAAATCTTGATCTTTATGAACTTTCACAAACATTTGGATAGTTGCTGCTGCTGAGGCAACAAAATTCAATTCCACTTGCTACTCCTTGGCAAATGAAACAACCCATGACTGCCTGCAGCAAGACTTAGTAAGCATGTAGGCATGAGCCGATAAGTAACAAATAACGTTCACACCAAAAAAAATGCCAGGCAATAACCATCTCCAGTAAGAGAGAACGTAACCACCTACCCCTGACATTCAAAGACATTACTATTATCAAGACCCCACCTCCAACATTGACTAGAAATATAATTGGCCTGCTACATAAATACCGGACTACAAGACCAGGTCAGAGGCTGGGTATCCTGCAGCAAGTGACTTCTCACACCCCAAACTCTTTCCACTGTATTAAAGGCATAATTTCAGGATCATGATGGAATAGTCTCCACTTATCTGGATGAGTGCAGCTCCAACTACTTTCAAAAACCTTGACACCATTCTGGACAAAGAAGCGCACTTTATTGGCTCCTTATCAACCATCCTAATTAATCATTCCCTTCACCACCTACACAGTGGCTGCAATACATATCATCTAAAAAATGCACTGCAGTTACTCACCTATGTTTCTCCAACAGCAGGACCAAACTCAAGATCTCTATCACCAAGAGGGACAAGACCTCATGCACATGGGAACACCATTAAATCCCAAGGTTCCTCTCCAAGTCACACACTGTGCTGATCTAGAAACAGTTCATGGTCTTCATCTTTGCTCCTTACCCAACAAACACTGGAAGTACCTTCACCAAAAGGACTGCAGTGGTTCAAGAAGATGGTTCAATGCTACATTCTCAATGACAATTAGGGATGAGCAATTATTGCTGCCCTGGCCAGCAATGCCAAAATCATGATAAAAATATGAAAAAGGAACAAGTACAAGGTAGGAAATATTAACATTATCAAAAAGATGGACTTCCTCATTGATGGAATTCATAGCAGCTGTTACATGGACAAGTGACAATTACTACCTGCAAAATACCATTATCGTTCTCATCACAGAAGGCAGAATGACTCAACCTGCAGTTACTTTCAGTGTCAGTGTCATTTTCAGCAGAAAGGGACAAAGCCACCTTTCCCCTTACCAAGTTTCTAGGAAACCCAAAATGAGTGAAATTGGCAGCTCACAGACATCAGTAAGGATGTAAAATTTGGATGTTACGATTAGCTTCAGCATCAAAGACATAATAATCCAGATTTAATATATGTTCTGAATTATCATTTGAAAAATTATACATTCTACTTCTGTGGTTACTGTTTGTATCATTCTGCTGAAAAAGCAGCTTTCTCTACAACTTATGACATAATGAAAGGGAATGAACCCCAGTATGAACTGACTGATTTGCATTATACTGTACATGCCAACTTTATGACTAGTGATAAGTTTCAAAGTTTATTTTGTGAACTAAGAACTCAGCTAATTTTTTTCAACATTTTTTCTACTATCCCACAAATTTGCAGTCTAAGAACCATCAACATTGTTAGGTTTGTTTAACATTTTGTGACATTACAAATTAAAAATACTTACTAATACCTAATCCTTAACTGCTTTTTTCCATCTGTTCTAGACATTGTAGGTCCAGAAAGTATTCCCCTGAGAAATTCTGTGTAAGTAAAATTACTAATAGTTCTTCAGGATGTGTGGAACAGGAATACTTTAACCTGAACTTACCCCCATGCCCTGCAACTTTATATTAAAACATCACCATTTCAACAACCTAGTGTCTGAAGAATATTGGCACAAGAATCTTTCAGATTCAATATAACTCCACTAATCTGCCCATTAACATCTGTCTATCATCCAAGAAAGGTCAGAGAATAAGCTCTTATATGAACAAATGCTATTAACAATAGGGCCTTAATCTTAGTCAACATTAAGTATTTCACATAAATAAATAGTTTTATTTACCAGAGCTGGTCTT
>JARFYF010000017.1:25738690-25750892 GCA_030265395.1 Rhina ancylostomus | reverse complement strand
GAAGAATGAGGGGAGATTTGACAGAGGTTTACAAAATTATGAGGGGTATAGACAGAGTAAATGCGAGTAGGCTCTTTACATGTAGATTAGGTGAGGTAACTACGAGAGGACATGGCCTTAGGGTGAAAGGGGAAAGATTTAGGGGGAACATTATGGGGAACTTCATCACTCAGAGAGTGATGGGAGTGTGGAACAAGCTGCCATCTGATGCAGGCTCACTCTTAAGTTTTAAGAATAAGTTGGATAGATACATGGATGGAAGAGGTCTGGAGTGTTATAGATTGGGTGCAGGTCAATGGGACTAGCGGAATAAACTTTCAGCACAGACTAGAAGGACCAAATGGCCTGTTTTCTGTGCTATGGTCTTCTATGGTTCTAACTTAGGCAGCCTAGTGGCAGCATGAGAGGTTTGTTTTAATGTGCTTCCTCATGGAGTAGACCTGTTCTACAGTCGAAAGGGGAAATTTTGACTTCAATTTATTAATCAGGTTTCATGATCTATCTCAAAATCGCAGCTGTTTGTAGATTTAAAGATGATCTCCATTCATGATACTAATCTGTTGATGCTCACTCCAGCTTTTGAACAGAGAGGCAAAGAACCTTAGCAATAGTAACCAATACTGCTGTTTAAATGGAGGTATCTAAAAAGTTGAGATGCTTTTTTATATTTGCTTCATACAGTTCAAATTTAATCTAAACCAATGCCTTAATATTATTTTGTGGTTATCAATTAAATACGAATCTGAAGAATATTTTAGTGAAGTATTGTAACCTTACTGAATTTATTTAATTTTTTAAAAATTTGTTGTACGTGCAAATACTATATTGTTTAAAGATTCTGTAATCTGGCACAGCTGATTGTATTGTGTTAATTATTTAGATGGATCTTTTTATCTAAATAGTGGTGTGGAAAACAACTGGGAAATGCCTGCTTGAGTGATTATCTCACTTATTTTAAGGACAATCCTCTGACACCTCAATACTCTAATAAAGTGTTGGCATATTTACCTACAGGCCACCCTGGGTTATAAATGTCTGTTCTCTGAATGACCCCCCATAATTTTAAATTCAAAAGTCTGACATACAGTTCGTTCCTACAAATGGCAGAACTAGTTTACTCTCTCTCTCTCTCCCTCCACTTTTAGTAATTGTTCTTTCTTATCAGCCATGTGCTTTTGCTCTAGTAGATTCCAATACTGTGGAGGTATGGTGACCATATCAAGTGATTTTTCTGTATTTCGCAACTTACGGACAAAATTGACTTAAGGACGTCTGTAAAACAGAACCTGTTTGTTACCTGGGATAACCTGGATATGCTGGTTTTTAAATTCCAGTAAATTAACTTAGACTTTTCCTCCAAATTATATAAATGAAAAGTGTTTTAAACTTTATATAATTTAAATATAACCAGGGAACATAAAGCTGCATTATTTTGACAGTCAAGATTATTGAAAAATTGCTTTACAAACCTGGTGAGGGGGGTAGGTTCAGAACAGATGTGAGGGGTAAGTTTTTTATTCAGAGAGTGGTGGATGCCTGGAATGCGTTACCTGATAGAGTGGTGGAGACAAATTCATTAGGGGCTTTTAAGAGGGGCTTGGATGGGCACATGAATGAGAGGAAAATGGAGGGCATTCTGTAGGTAAGAGGGATTAGCTATGTCGGGACAACATTGTGGGCCAAAGGGCCTGTTCTGTGCTGTACTGTTATATGTTTTAAGCCATCAAAATGGACCTGCAATTTATCCTTCTGTTATATAATCTCTATACAGTCAGAATATGGCTTTATGCTTGTCGCCAGATGTTCAAAGAGTGCCTGTGGTATAAAGTGAGGAAACAACTATCCTTGTGTTGTTTACTCATCGTATTTGATAATCACCATAATCCACAGCCAAGCACACAAGCTGGTCTTGTCACCAATTTTGCTTCCATTATTGTTTATGCATCTCTCATGACTAGCAATGCATCATGCCCTAAAACATGAAATGTAGGTGGATGCTACAGACCTGGCTGAAATTCAAACCAGATTGTAATATAGAGTTTTATCTCATTATTAAAGGTGCTGTCTTGTTGTTTTGAATCAATATGTTAAGAATTTTTGCTGAGATAAAAACAAAAAAATGTGAATTGATTTGTCTGATTTTGTTTCTTGGTAGATGTTCTCTGTGTGGTTATGAGTGTAGCCATCCACCCTCATTGAAGTCACATATGTGGAAACATGCAAGTGACCAAAATTATAACTATGAGCAAGTGAATAAGGCCATAAATGAAGCAATTTCTCAAAGCAACAGGTGAGAATCAATGCATTTGATAGTTCAATTTCTCATGGACTCTGTGGTGAGAATTTTTTTTATTCACTTAAGGGATGTGGGCTTTGCAGGCTGAGCCAGCATTTACTTGCCCATTTGAGAGGGTGATGGTGAGCTGCCTTCTTGAATCACTGCAATCCTGAGGTGTGGATATACCCAAAATACTGATAGAGAGAGAGTTCCAGGATTCTGACCCAGTGAAAGTGAAGGAATGGAAATATATTTCCAAGTCGGATTTTATGGAGAGCAACTTCCAAGTGGTGGTGTTCCTGTGCTTTTGCTGCCCTCATCCTTTTAGCTAATAGAAGTCATGGGTTTGGAAGGTGTAATCTGAGGAATGTTGGTGAGTTGTTAACAGTGTATCCTGTAGACAGTACATACTACTTCTACTATGCATCAGTGGTGGTGTGAGTGAATGCTTGTGGATCAGGTGCCATGGTTGATCCCCTGGTTTGATAGTAATGGTAGAGCCAGGGATGTGCCAAGCTATGAGGTTGGAGATTATGGATGATACAGTTTTGCTGCAGCTGTTGGCCCACAGCGCCTCTTGGATGCCCAGTCCTGACTCGCTAGATCTGTTCGCAGTCTACCCCATTTAGCATGGTGGTAGTACCCCACAGCACAATGGAGTGTATTTACACTGTGAAGATGGGACTTCGCCCCTGCAATGACTGTGCCATTTTCTCTTTTACCAATACTTTTGTGGACAGATGCATCTGTGATAGGTAGATTGGTGAGGATGAGATCAGGTAAGTTTTTCCCTTTTTTTGGTTCCCTCACCACCTGCTGCAGACCCAGTCTAGCAGCAATGTCGTTTAGAACTTAGCCAGCTCAGTCAGTAGTGGTGCTACTGAGCCACTCCTGGTGATGGACATTGAAGTACATTTTGCGCCTTTGCCACTCTCGGTGCTTCCTCCAAGTGGTGTTCTACATGGAGTTTCGTTGGTTCATCAGCCAAAGGGAAATGGTAAATGGTAATCAGCAGAAGGTTTCCTTGCCCAAGTTTAACCTAATGTCAGGAGACTGATTGATCAATTAGTTTAAATCTTTGTAGTGCTTGGTTACAGTATATTTGTACAGGTGCTAATTTTGATTATAAAACTGATTTTATGTAGGAGAGGTGTGCCATGTTTTTCTTGTTGGGTGGGCGAGGAGATAATTCACTTTTCTAATATCAGTTTTTTATTATGGGTAGGTACAGTGAAACTGACTATTCAGAAATCTGATGGTTCAGTATAATCTCACTGAGTGCTGATTCCCACAGTCCCTTTAACACATCTGAGCCTGGTTCCCACGCTCCCTTTCATTCACCAGGATCCTGGTTCCCGCACTCCCTTTAACCTGCCGGAGCTTGGTTTCTGCTTTCCCTTGAAATTCAGTTGGTTTTGTTTGCCACACTCCCTTTAAACTTACTAAGTTCACTTGAAAAATTATTGTTCTACTGTGTAACATCTTAAAAAGAAAAGTGAATTGAAAGTGTTCTGGAGTATTAATCAGAATAACATCAATTGTCTGGAAAATCTGCCAGTCTGTCTCCATCAGGCCCTGACCATGCAAGGTTACAGGAGTTTTACAGGAGTAATTAAGAAGGCAGACTCCCTTCTTACAATCTTTAAATTCCAAAGGGTGGAGCTGCAACTGCAGTGTCACAAGGCAATCATATTCAGAAATGGACAGGTCATGTATTTTCTGGTACAACAGAATTAACATGGGAGAAAGTTATGTGTGAAATGGTGTGGGGAAGTATTTCCTTAATACTTTCTTAGTAAACTTATTTACTCTGTTTATGTATTTTATAACAAATTCTTAAATTATTTTAGGTCTCAGGAGCCCCAAAGAAAACTTTCAGCTGAAGAAGTTGAAGAAATATCACCACCACCATCTATTCATCCTCCTCTAAATTCTGATAAACTTGTGGCAACTCCAGAAACAATGAGCCACGTTACTGGTGGAAACAAAAGCACTGAAAAATATCAGAAGTTGAATTCAGATGTAAATGTGAACAATTCACCGGGAAAAAGTGAAAGTCAGACTCGTTCTGGCGCAGAGTACTGTGTCTTATTATTCTGTTGCTGTATCTGTGGATTTGAATCCACCAGTAAAGAGCTGTTGATGGATCATATGAAGGAGCATGAAGGCGAGATTATTAACATCATCCTTAACAAGGACCACTGTTCTCAGTCTGAATAGGGCAGATCAGACTAAAAAAGCCTGTGAAATCTATATTTTATTCTTTGTGGATGAAGGCATGAAATAAGCTTGTTTTAGTGTGAACAGAAAATGATTGTTAACATTTCAAAGAATGATTTCTGTCTTTTTTAAATGTTGTCAGCATTGCGGTTTTCACTCTTACAAAATTAGTGCAAGTAATAAGAACTGTGTAAATAACCTAGAAGCAAACAAAATGCTCAAGGATTATTTTAATGTTTCAGTTTCTCTACACTTCCCCACCTCATGTTCTTAATACTGACATTTTTGATACAGATTGTATTTCTGTATTTATTTAACTTTTTTATATTTATGCATGTAGTTTTCAGCTGTTGCAAAGAGTGAGCTGTTACAAGGCAGTCAAGTTGTATTCACAATGCACTTTGGTCATGGTGCTATTTTATAATTGTATCACTGAACAAATCTCTTAAGGGCAACAGTAGGGGAAGGAGATGTTGATGAAAGCTTTGTCCTTGTTAGTAGTAATATAAATATAGATGGAATAAAGGTTTTATTTAAAGTTTTGCTTATCATGTCTATCAAGGGAACTATTCTTGTCTAAGTCTATACAGGTTTTACTCATAAATTACAGCAGACCTACTTCAAACACACATAGACTTTACAGTTCACTGTGAATGGAAAGGTGGGAGGATAAAATCTTATCTGGGTAGTTTGTCTCCTAATAACAGTTTTTGTACATCTTTAAAATGGATGTCATGCTTTCATCTGCTTGTCATGTTTTTGTTCACAAGTACATGTTACTACAGACAAATTACCTTTGAAATTCCATACTGTACTGCTGAGTTATTTCAAAGTGATCACATTTGTTTCAGCCGTAAAATACACTTGACATTTTAAAACAATCATTTTTAGGAATGGGTATTTGCTAACTTATTGTATTTAGTTCAGATCAATATTTAAGGTTGGGAAACATTCATGAGGCTTAAATGCTTCAAACTCAACATATTGAGATCTATATTAAAAGTGAGTTTTCAGGGTCTGCATTTTGCTATGTTTTTATCATGGGTGAAAATTATTTAAAGGTCTCATTAAAGAATTAATATTCATAGAACCATTAACTCCTCAGAGGTTTGTCCTGGGCTTTTGTTGTCACAACATAGTCCCTGGCAACAAGAAATTGGCATTAATATTGTAAGGAAAGTTAGCATTTTGATTTGTAATGAGTCCTTGAAAAGTTGCAATGTTTGATTTTACTGTTTAATGTTATGATAGCCCTCATTTTGTAAGAAATATTGCATTGAATCATATGAGCTGAATTAGCACTGTAAGGTACCTTGCTAAGATTCAATTTACAACGAATGAAATAGTCCATTTGAGACAGGAATTCACCTAAAATTTGTAATTGCAGATATAAACAATTTGAAATTTATGCTGGATTTACATTTAAAGATAAAAGAGAAATTTGATGTTAATTTTAAAACAGTTTTACTTTTCATGAGTTATTGTGATTAAATAATCATTAAGTAACTTACATTACTACCTTCTGAATTGTTCATTTATGAAATGTATTGTTCAGTTTTGAAAACACTGAAATTTTAACTATTTAGTTCAAGCAGTGAAGTGATCTTATAAATAGAAATTAAAAGTCTAAAATCTATGTAAATTCCAAATAATTATGAGGAAGTAGACCCAATAACAGCCAATATGAAGATATGGTCTTTGACAAATATGAAAGCAACTCTGTCTTCAGCAAATATGTGGCAAACTTGGTATTTGTGATTTTACAGAAAACTAAGACAGACAATGAATCATTTCAATTCATGCTCTTATCATACTTTTTTCAACAGATGAGTTGAAGTTTGCTGAACATTTTCCCTTCAATTTGGTGTCTCTTTAAAATGTGAAGATTGTGTTTGACTGAGAACATCCTTGCCCATTGCGAGGTAAACTTGTACTGTATACTTAGTGGCAAATGCATTTACTTGTACCCAGAGAAACTTGCTCCAAGAACTGAAGTGGGTCACTTTGTTTTTAAAAGGAAATGCAAAAATTCTTGTGTTGAACTTTGGTTGACTTTTCATATTTTCAGAACATTGAATATTGTCCACCGTTTTTCACCATGGATTGCGGAAGAGTATGAATCATTTCGTAAATATCAGCTTGTGCCAATTTCCATTGCCTAAAATGGGTAAAAGCAAGGCTTGAGTTATAATAGCCATATAAGTTAACATTCTGTCAGGGAGTATAATTGGAGCCTGTTTAGACTGGTTTGAATGTTCACTTGAAAACCAGCTGTTCCATCTAATCTTTTAAATATTTGTTATAATTGACAGTCAAGCAGTTGAAAAGCGTAAGAATTAAGCACATGATTCTCTTTGATTAGACTCATGCAAGTTACTTCTCCTAGGATACCATGTTCTGTCTTTAAATGTACCTAACATTTACTTCAGCATTCTGGATCGTTGGCAGTTCGTAGTATGGAAAAATATGATTATTAAGGCCCAAAGTGTTAAGTCAAAAATTAACCATATTTTTCATTTTGCTGGTTACATGCATACTTTAGCATTTATTTCCTGGCAATCATTTGTTAGAAATGCATAACCAAAAAAAACCTATCAGCATAGAAAATGTTAAGTTCTTAAAACTAAAATTGCCAATACAAAATACTATCTTCAGTAAAGTGTTTGCCAGGGCATACATGTGAACTTGCAACAAAGACAACTGTACAGTAAAGTCATTTATTCAAAACAATGTTTTTGGAGAACAGAGTAAACAGAAATTATAAAATGGACTGCTCCCAATAAAACAGCTTTTTCTCTAGAAATAGAAGCAGTGAATGGATCATTATAGCACACAGATTATGTGTATAAAATCAATCTCAGTCACTCATAGCCACTCACAGCAGTGTTGTAACCTGACATGATTTTCAAGGGAAAAATCACCACAATAACATCCACTCTGGCTGAGAATAATACAATTGCTATATTGCAAGTGATAAAATATCTTCTTCCCTTCATATTAAAGGCAGAAATAAAACAATAAAAATAACATATTTGTTGTTACTTATGGACTTATCCTAAGTAATATACTTATTACTTCAGATTATTTGCTAATAATCCCTAATATATCTCCTAAAACTTAACAATAGTTGGAAAAACCATGTGAGGTCTTAGTGATCAGCAGATATTTGAAAGGTACTCGGAAACGATATTGATGTAAACGAAGGGATTTGCTCAAGTACGCTGCTAATGTACCAGCTGCTGATACTTGGCAATTCAAACAGAGGTGAGTCATAGAATCATACAACATGGAAACAGTCCCTTCAGCCCACCATGTCCAGGTTGACCATCAAGTATTCTTCTATATTAATCCCATTTACCAGCACTTGGTTCATAGCCCTCAATGTTGTGGTGATTCAAGTGCTCCTCTACAAACTTCCAAATATTATGAGAGTACCTGTATCCAGGCAGTTTTTTCCAGATTCCAACCACTGTCTGGGTGAAAAAAATTCTTTTCCATATCCCTTCTTAATCTCGTGTACCTTATCCTAAACCTCTGCCCTCTAGTTTTAGACCACTTGGCTATCTGAAAATGTTTATTACTAACTACCCGATCTATGCCCCTCCTAATTTTGTACACTTCTATCAGGTCTTCTCTCAGCCTACTCTACTCTGAAAACATTCTGCCTTTACCTAAATCCTGTCAGTTGTTTAAATTGAGATCAACAGTTAAACGCCTGATTCAGTGAGTTGTAAGTGAGGATGCATGTATGGTTATTTGCAATTCAAATCAAAATTGATTTGTTTCAAATTGAAATATAAATGGAACTAATTTTGAGAAATTGATTGCTGCGTTGTATCAACTTACATGGAAGAAAATATCCTATTCATAAAAGATAATTGTGTTCAATTGGTAGAATCTCAAATTCTTGCAAGTTCTACAACTGACAAAATAATAAAAGTCCATTGTAAGCCAACATTATTAACCTGCTTTGCATTCAATAATAAGTCAAAGTGTCTGACACTGAAGTAGGGGACGTTCTATGATGGGGGGGGATTTTTTTTTAACTGGTTAAAGGCTGTTTTCAAATGGTTATTGGCAGTGATGTTTCCATGGACTGAAAGAATACCAATTTCCATTTCTAAATGTCAGTGCTCGAAGGACTTTTCATTATGCTACTTTTAGGTTGATCTGTGTGATCTTACAAGTGCACTGAATCCTGAGTCATGAAGTAGACTATATGGATTAACTACTAAGTATACAGTGCATCACTGGTAGAGAGAAACTGTGAACTCCTACACAAGTGTGATATGTATGACCATTCTGCACCAAAATGATGTGTGCCCATTTGGTTTACAGGACATCATTAAAAGGTTTACCTGAAGCCTTTAGATCCTACATGCTTTATTTTCATTCCTGTTGTTTTATGACCTATTCACAACAGATGCTACATTTCACATTTATATTGCTAAATGCTTACATTTCCAGTTATAGAGATACTAAATAAAATGAATTTATGAAAAAAATTAAACAAAAGCCTAAGATATCCCATTCTTAAGTATTTTGAAAGCACTTAGTTAAAATGTAATATACAATTGTTCATAATCCATAAGTGTATAGCAAGAAATTTTAAAAATTGATATAAAGTGGATATTACAATTGTATAAGTAATGTAACATACAGGCCATTTTATATTGAAGAATTATTTTGAATACATGTAATTTTCTTCACAAATCTGACAACAACACTAAAACATTTTGTTCACCAAAGCATAGATTTCAAGAAAGCTGACGTCGGTGTGGGGATGTGTGTTGCTGTGTGGAAATGTGCGTTCAGGCTCAGTGTACATATTGAGCTTCATGCCTTACTGCCAAAACCTCTATGGATTATTTACAATTGAACAAATCAAATTTTTTTCTATGTTAATTAAACTATACTTGTACCTTTGTAATTATTGTATGTCTTATTGGAATGTCCTTGTAACAGAATAATTTATTTTATTTGTAATATTTGTCATCTGTTATATTTTATTCAGTACACCTGTTGAAATTTGGTAATAAAGCTTTGTCTTAAAGAACAGCAAGATACATTTGATGTAATAGATAACCTATTTTTCCACCATTTAGGCTTTCCTCAAATGTAGTTTTGCTTTCAGGCAAGGAACAATTTTGTGTTCTGAATTCTTGCCTTGTGTCCAAATGATATATAGCAACACAGAAATAGAGCACGTGGTCAGATCCCACCAACCCATGTTAATGCTTATTCTGGATGAATAGTGTTCCTAATCTCATTTTCCGACTCCATTCCCATATTTCTTTATACTCTAACCACCAACCTTGCCTATTCCTAAATGTTGACCTGTGAGGCGAACTTCAGTTTTAACACCTCAGTTTTATTTTGCTTTGCAAAGATTTGATTCTAGATCTTAATAAGATTGAGACTATTTTTTCAGCTTATAGTACAAGGGTAGAAATTTATCCAAGTTTGAACATTTTACTTTTGCCAATGTCAGCATATACTGAAAAGTATACTACATGAATCTAAAAAATTCATTACTAAAACTGGGAAGTTAGTATTTATTGCAACTTCTGAACAAGGTTTGTCAATTTTAACCTCTTAACTCTTTCAACTGAAAGCTTTCTTTGCAACTGAATACTTCTTTATTGCTAGGTTTGAAGTGTTTCCTACACCTTGGCAACCTGAGTATAGTATATATTAATTTTATATGCTGAAGCAGTAAGCAGATTACAATTGCAAATTCAGAGTAAATGACAATGTGACCAGTCTTTAAGCTTAAGGTTTGAAACACAAAATATCAATAATTTTAATAATGCACATTAAGTATACAGAAATTCAGTATTCCACATATGTCCATCTAAGTATACTTTAAAAAATCATAACCACTATTAAAGAACATCTTGAATGCTTTACAGAAACCTTAAAGTCTAAATTGGATAGCCTCATTGCAATTGACCTGACCTCCAATCCAGGTAGACAGCATACTAACTTTTTGCAGTGTGCCCATTCACATGATCGTAGTGTGCAGCCAGCACGAACTCCACTATACGTGGGCTGATCATGTCAGTAGAAGATCTAGTTTAATTATCATTGCCAAATTCAGAATCCCTTGGAAAGCACCAGCACATTGAACCTAAAGTAGCAGAGCAAGGAGTTCTTTTGCATCATTCAAAATGACACGTGGATAATTGTTTAGTCTTCTGTGGTTGATGGAGTTCCAGTGCAGTGACTCCAGTGAAGATGATACTGACTTGTACAAGAAAACAAAATTCTCCATCTGAGAAATGCATGGTTCTGTATCACCTCTGTTAGTTTTGGCACAACCTTATAGACAGCAACCTTGATGTTGTAACATAGTTCTTTATGCAGATTAAAGCAGCATTGCGTGAGTAGTAGACACCCAGTTTAATGCAGTGCTGCTTCTCCCACTACACTGTCCATGTCAATATTCTCAAAGAGTCATACAACACAGAAACAGGCCCTTCAGCCCAATTGGTCCAGGCCCACCCACATCCCCATCTAGTCCCATCTGCTCGCATTTGGCCCACATCCCTCTAAACCTTTCCTGTTCATGAACCTGTTCAAGTACCTGTTGGTTGCATGACTGAACCGAGGTGTTGCATGCAGAAAACAAGGCACTTAAAGACGAGCTCTCACTATTCCAAATGGAGGCGACCAGAAATGAATTTAATTTGGAAGTGTTTGGCGATGGGAGGGAAGGGCTAAGAAATGGGGGGAAGGGATATTCACAGGGGGTGAGTATCACTAGGCGAGGAGTGGGTTTTCCTTATGGAATTATAATCTACCCAGAATGTAACTCCTCTTGGAGCTCAAAGTGTCACAGAGGAAAAAAGTATTTAAGTGGGGAGAGGTTTGCCAAGGTAAGTTGATCAAGGTCAGTAGAGATAGTCACAGAGAGTGAAGAGAAATGATAGCATGGGAGGGAGAAAGAGACAGTGGCAGTGGTGGTCCTGGGCCGTAATGTTTGGTTGGGTGCATAATGCTGGGGGAAGAGGATATGGGGGAGTCAGTCAGGGAGTTAATCAAGGTGCAGGTTAGTCAGGGGAATGATGGGTGGCGTCAGGAGGACAGGGTGACTCTAACAACATTGTATGATGGTGAAAACAATTACCAAGAACATATATGGAATAACCTGAAGGAAGTTAATACTTCAGACTTATTGTCAACTGTCCAAGGGAACTTAGGAAATAGATCCAGAGGAGTCCAATAGATCTCTCAACTATGCCCCACCCTTCAATAAGAACATGGCTTATTGATCTTGGATTTAACTCCATTTTCTTGCCTGTTCCCGATAATCTATTCTCCTGAATAGTCTAAAAATTTGTCTACCTTCCCCTTAAACATTTTCAAAGGTTTGGCCTCCATAGCTCTCTGGAGCAGAAAACTCCAAGTATTCACAACCCACTGAGAGAAGAAATACCTCCTCATCTCTTGGGTGTATCTATTTTGTATGTACAGAGAACATGAAATAAAAGTCTGGATGTGTGTTGGCACTGAAATAAGTATGTAATTTAGGTGAGGAGGGCAGTGAATAACACAAGCCCTTGGCTGATTGTTGTTTTGAAGGGTTGATTTGGATTTCATCTCACTAGTATTGTTACGGACTAGGTTACTATTAGTGAAGGTCCCTTTAAGATTGTGTGTGTGTGTGTGTGTGCGCGCGCGCGCGGCCTGCTTATGTCAACA
>JARFYF010000017.1:25682772-25693182 GCA_030265395.1 Rhina ancylostomus | reverse complement strand
ATGAGCTTATAACTCATTGCAGGGACACAGTTGGAAGCACAACACCGGTGACCCAAACCCTTACTGGACATTTACCAACCATGACCCTCAGTACCAAAAGCCATTCTACCATGGAGCTGCTTTTGTATACTTCATGCTGGCTGTCTGTGTTATATAATTGCAGAAGCTTAAGACAAGTCCCAACCTCCTAATTTTTGAAGAATTTATGCATGTCACTCAGATCAAGGTTAGAAAAGAAATGAAGCCCATTGCAGCTAACATTGATTATGTGTATACCCTTAAGATCTATGTATAAATTATGGTGTGGTTTTTGATACATTGAGATTTCAACCAACTGCAGTTGGTTGAGTGTTGATGATCTTCAAGAAGGAATGTTTAGTTTTTTTGCCCTATTAAAATAGCAATATTGAAGAACCAATGTATGCTACATCCATTAAAAATTTAATATGCAAACTATTAACAAAACAGATATAAATATTCATAGTCCCCACCTTTTGAGTAGTTTTGGATAAATTCCAGATGAGCTTGTTCTGTCTGTCTCAGCTTTTGATCTTGGGGTACCCTTGTCCTTCACTGAAGCTGATTTTGCAGATGCTGGTTTCACTGAAGGTGAATTATCAGATTCTGCACAACAAATATGCAAATTCATCAGATTATTGAATAGAGGAACACTGGGAACCTACAGAGCTATTCAGTCATTCAAACCTGCTCAAACAATCGGATAAATCTTGGTAGATCTGTACTCTAACCCACTTCCCTGCCTTTTCTTCATATTTTTTGATATCCAAACTGAACAAAAATATGTCATTCCCTATTGTCTCAGGATTTTATTGTTTTTGTGGAGAAAGTTTCTGATTTGTGGGAATAATTTACAAGGTATCAACTGGGTTGTGCGGCGGACATAAGCAGAGAAAGAGGCAACGGACATTGATAGCCCTGACGGCCAGGAGTGGATAATTTGGACTTTGCTGCTAGTTGTTAACAGCATGAAATGACTTCTGATCCACCATTGATGTATCAGTTATCTTGACTTGCTTTCAGGAATGCAATGAAATATAAGCATCTAAATTGTGTAATAAGAATTAAGTGGTGGCACTTTTAGTTTGCCATTACTGATTCATATCCACCTCCTCTCTGCCAGGCTTCAGAAATAAAAATCATTTATGGAATTTCCAATTCCTTCTGTATATACAATGTCACCAAAGCATATGCCAACTTTGCCAGGTACTATTAAGGTAGTTGGGTTGTTAACTGATGGTTACTAGTTCACAAATGAGCACAAGAAGACTCTAATTGCAAGGACAGCAATAGAGAGACTAGGTCAGGGGGCATAAACCACTCCAAGGTCAGATTGGGTGGACAGATGCTGAATCCTGGGACCATTGATGAAAAACAGAAAATGTATGCCATTTACAGTAGCAGAGAGGAAGCGGGATTTTGTAAAACTTCGATAGATAGAATGGACTCTGCTATGGAACTTCAATCAAGGCAATAAAATTGGTTTGTGATTGAGACCTACTTTGAATACAATATTGTCTGTCATCTTAATCAACATGTCGGATACCTTCTCTGCTTTAAAAGACATCACTGTCATGCACCAAAATTTTGCTCAGCAGAGGATGGAGTGGTGTCTCACTGACTTAGGAGAGAAATTCAGATGAAATGGCAAAATCTGCCCTGCATATATCAAGTAAGAATCACATCATGTAAAAGCAAAACAAAACAAAAATAAGTATTTTTATAGTAAAGGGCATGCATGCCTGTGGATATTAGTGAAAATATTATATTTTGTTTCCCTTCCTTTTAAATTCACAGAAAGTAAATCACTACATACTGAAAGGAAAACTATAAGAATTTTGTTGAGCCACTGTTGCAAACATATTATAAGCAACCATGAGTTACTTTATTGCTTTAAATATAACCAACTGCCAGATATTACCAGAAGCTTCTAGTAATCCATCTCTATTTCAGCCAAGGCTTTTAATAACTCTGAAGAAGTGTGAAGGTTATTAGCAGCAGAGATGGTGAGTGATCTGTAATGGAAGGCACCTTTAAAGAGCAGATGAAGGCCAGATAATCACTATTTTCACAAGGGGACCTGCCAACAATCACCAAATGTTAACACTGATATCAACAGTCATCTCCTTATTCAGCTGAGTTTGAGCCTAGAACAGTAAAAATCTAATGCCTTAAAAAATTGCATTGTCCTACCCTACTGAACATGGAGTTATAATTTGACATTTACTCAGTGAATTGGTTGATCTAAACACACCTGTTCTGGGTACATTGCAATTATCCCCTTCAGAGTCTTCTGCATTTTCTTTGTTTCTTCCTCCTTTTCCCTTTCTCTTTGAACCATATATTTGCTTGATGGTAGGGCTAGCCATTTCTTGTTTAATGTGTTTTCACAGAAGTTTTAAGTTGTTAGCAACTTGATCTATTATTCAGTCTGGAATCTTCACACCTTTTTTCCCAGTGGGAAGCACTTTCTTTTACATAATTATTTCCTTGCCCTCATATATCTCTATTTCCAGTGGAACCAGTGTTTAGTGCTGTGGATTCAACACTCTTTACACTTGTTTGATTTTGTGCAGCATTCTCTTTCTGTAGAGAGTTCAAAGTATTTATTACACTTACAAATAACCATATACACTTATAAATAATATCACATTTCTTTTCTCCTTCTTTCATAAAGTTTTTTAAGAACCATCTCATTTACCTTAAGTATGGAAGATCACATACAAAAACTGGATTAATAACAGTAACATAAATTAAAAATGTAAGCAGTAGAGTGCCCAAAAAACATCTTTTTAGCAACCATGCTCCTTCCTGTATGTTTGATTCTGTTATAAAGAATAATGCAAAAAAAATTGGATTTGGGGTACGATATTCAGAAGGTCATGGACAAGAAATTCTCTCTGATGACACACAATCTTAATGTACAAATCATGTGAGATCTATCAAAAAAAACAATCACCGTGCAATTGATATTATATGTACTGGCAGCACACTTTGATATCTGAAACATTCCAGAGGTATATTCAGGTATAAAATTAAAACCATACTAAAAAGATTTGCTTTGCATAAAAAGCAGGAACTTATCCTGATCCAAAGTCCTGAGCCAGGCAGGCACAGTTATGGCAATACACCATCTAAACCTGAATGCTTTATCAGAATTTGCACCATATCAGTTTTATCCCCAACACATATCAACACTTAGATTTGATCAAGTAGCAAGGCTCTATCCAATGGCTTCCTTCTGTGATTTGACATTAGCACAACCCTGTTGGGGAGCCCAAGGCATCCATTTTCATCCATCCTGATCACACAGACTAATGCTCTTATGGCCCTTATATTCATCCACTTCATCTCCCTAAACTTCCTCATTTGAAACTCCAATCCTGATGAATGTGACATCGATGTATGACTTCCTCGGGGAAAGGTTCTGGATCAAGCCTTCATACAGAATATGAGACATTGTATGCATTATGACCTAATCTCAGAATAGGGTCGGAGCATCAAATCATAGAAGGAAGCCATTTGACCAATCTAACCCTTGCCAGATTTTTCTATGAGTATTCCAGTTAGTCGCTGCACCAAGAATGACTTTTCTATCTGCATCATTCAAATCTCTCATCCCTAAAGCCATTCTAAAAAAATTATGAGTCAACTAATATTGATGATTAATATAATTGGAAATTTGTAGATTAATTTTTTAAGGTGTCAATTGTGCAGGGTTATTGCAAAGATGTTCAAGTGGTGCAAAAATCCAAAGAACTGCACAATACCATTATCAGGGCTTGTGGGATTGTCCAAGACACTGAACTACATTCCTCCCTCCCCCCACCCCTCCCAGCTTATAAATGATGAGGTATGGGACCTGAAAGTGAACACTTACCTGACCTACCAATATCTTGCAACTGAGGGTACCTGCTATGATCCTTGCCAGGCAGCAATGGATGCTGTGAGAGTGGGAGAGAGAGAAAGCGAGACAGATAAAAAGAGACATGGAGTGAGATAAAAAGCGATAGAGAGAGAGGGGTGCACATGGTGGGGGATGAAATGGGGGGAGGGAAGGGTAAAATGGATGAGACGGTGAAAAAGAAAAGGAGAAGGGTGCAAAGGTGGAAGTAGATAGAAAGAGGGGATGGAGAGAAAGAGACATAGAAATACAAGTGGGAAGCATGAGAGATGGAGAAAGAATGAGAGTAGTGGGGCTAAGCAGAGGGAAAAGTGGAGAGCAGATGAGAAAGAGATGGATGTAGAGAAATAAAAAAGGTGTAGCAGAGAGAAAGAGATGTTTGCTGTACCAAAGCCACTTTTGTATCCATGCTGCTCTTTTAATTCCAAGTTCCTCTCCAAGTACTGGTATTGGTTTATTATTGTCACATGTACCCAGATACAGTGAAAAGTGTTTTTTTTTGCAAGCCATCCATACAGCTCACTTCAAAAACATAAGTACTTTGAGGAAGTACAAGGGAATAGCAGTAACAAGATGCATAATATAGTGTTATGGTTACAGTTATAGAGAAAGTGCTGTTCAGGTAGACAATAAGGTGCAAGGGCCATGGCAAGGTAGATTGTGAGGTCAAGAGTTCACCTTCAACATACAAGAGGTCCATTTAGTGGAATTTATTTGTGAATAAATCATGATCCCTTCTTTGATGCTGAATCAAAATCCTTAGTACTGTTCTCTCACTCCCATTGTTCGAAAAGCCTGTTCACCCCAATGTTCTGAAGGGCAATTAGGGAGAGACAATAAATGCTCACATTCTCTGAATGAATATAAAGAAGTCTACATTGTATTTACCTGCCAATCTGAGGTTCTTGTTTTACTAATCTCTGATTCACGTTCACAAGTATCTCCATACATTTGATTACAGTATTTTTCTAGCATAGCATTTCATTAAAATTAGATAATATAATTTGGTCCTGATTACTAACATCCTTCTCCTTTTCTTCAGAGTCTATTTCATCATCAAATATCCTTTTAACATTTTCAAATATGTCATTGCATTCACTTGTCCTTTTGTGGTCCTTACCACTAATCTCTTCGTTTTCAATAGAATCTATTTTACATCTGTTTATGCTTGTGCAAGAATCTTTTAGTTTGCCTTTTGATTTAGGTATGATATTTTGCTGCCAGTTACTAAACTGTGCTTTGTCTTCATCAGAACCCATTTTGACTCCAAACATTTTATAGATCTCCAACAATTTATAAAATTTTTGTATTGTGCTGTGGTGTTGATTTTCATCTTCTGTGCACATGAACAGAACTCTCTGTTCTGTTCTTTCATGAAAAGAAGAGAGGAACATTCTCTTCAGGTGCATTGCTGTGCGGGAAATCTTCATGCTCATTCAAGTTTCTTACGTCTTCTATTGATGACAACTTGATGCCTGTTGATGAAATATCTATTTCTGAGCTTTTACTCACTTTTCGTAAGTATTCATCATCTGTTAATGAATGGTTTTAAGCCATTTCCAATCTGCTTTTTGTTTGACAGCACCCTGATCCCAGATTAGTTCTTTTTCCCAATCACTGAGTGTTACAAGATCACAAGATAATTATGGATAAGGAAGGAGGTATAGTCCATCTCTTTCCATTCATATAGAAAGAATCCACAGATTCCCTAATCAATCCCTCCCATATTGCAGCATGTAATTGCCTCTTTAAAGATTCTCAGGTTTTCACCGTTATTACTTTGTAATAGAATTCCATTCCAAACATTGCTTGGACTTTGTGTGTAGAAGAAAAATCAGTATCAGTCCTGAATTTATCCGAGTAGTAAAACTTAAGCTTCTCCAGACTTCCTTCACAACTTGACTCTAGGGCTCTTCTGTGTACTGCTTCGAGGACTTCAATGTTTCTTTGTTTTTCTTTAACCAGCAATGAATAGAATACTCAAGATGCGGTCTGACTTAAGCAAAATACATTATGATCTTAAGTTCCTCCAATTTATATTCTATAGCTTTGGCTAAAAAGATTTTGTTGATTGTTGCACTTCAGTATTTGGACAAATTGGATTGAATATTCAGAGCTGTGGCCAATGGTTCACCAGTGTTTGGACATTCCAACCGAAGTAAGTCTTTGACTTATATGAACCAGCTGTAATTTCAAGACTCACTAAGTGACACATTGTGCCACACCCATCACTATGCTCTGCATAGATCCAATGGCAGAGTCTAGTCCTGCTTGGATTCCCTAGCTTCTCTGACCTTATGGCAAGTCAAACCTGATCAGGATCAGAAATCCCATTCACTTCAGTGGGGATTCTTAGCCTGTGAATTCAGAACAAAAGGGCAAGGCAAGTATACTTTTATATTATTTTACTTTTATTTTATTTGAATGATTTTAATTACTTTTGTTTTAATATGCTTTTAATTAAAGATGTTTTTCATCTATCAATGTAATATTTGAAAAATTATTTATATCAATTTAAAAAATATCTTTAAATGATAGAGATTTAAAAAATGAAAAAAATTATTTAAAGGCTTTCACAGAACTACAGCCCTGTTTTAAGCTTTGCCTTTGATCAAAGTCTGTCAGGAGATTCTTGGAGTGAGTTGTGGTGTTACGCTGCTTGAAGCCTAGTCATTGCTGAGACCTTCCGCTTGATTAAAGTTATGAACAGAGGCCACTGAGATCAGTTTTCCATATCCAGGATAGATGGGAACAAATAGAGAACTCTGGGCAGTGAGCCAGGTCCAGCATAGTCCAGCCCAATAAAGATCAAGTCAACACTTCATTCTACTTAATTCTTAACTATTTCATTACCATCAATGGAGTTATTTCCTGTGTGATGTGAATAACTGGTGTCTGTGTTAAATTTCACCTGCCATTGTTTTGCCCACAATATTTTCTAGATCTCATTCTGTGACTTCTGATGTGTTTCATTTATGTTCTATTTCTCCTTTGAATCACTTGAAAATGTGACTAATTTTTATTGAATTTCTCACTCTGTCAATGAAATAAAGGAGAAACAATACTGATCCATGAATAAATGAAACCATGATAAATTAAAACCAAAGAAATCTGTAGTGTGTTGGAAATCTGAAGCAAAAGCAGAAAGCACTGGAAACACTCAGCAAGCCAGGCAATATTCACAGAAAGAAAAATAGAGTCTGATCAGAGACATTCCCTTTGTCCTTTGCATCCCTCTCCCTATCTTCTTTGTAATTTTTCTCCTTTCCCAGTTCTGACAAAGCTCTGTCGGAACTGAAGTACTGTATTTACCTTGTTTCTCATTCCACAGACGCTGCTTGGCTTGCTGAGAGTGTCCAGCATTTACTGTTTTTGTTTCTGATCCAACAGTGATCCTTGGTATATCCTTTTTAGGAATCTACACGTGATTTTAGACCACATGTCCTCTGAATGTTATCATTTCAGTTATCTTTTGTGTGGAATTTCAAAAATGCTTTTTGGAATTTTAAATAGTCTGTGTTCTAGAATTTATCAGAACCCCTTTTCAAGGAAAAAGATTTATTGGCAGGATCTTTTCTTTCTCAACCTCCAGTGCCTTTATTTACCATGATAAGATAATCTTCAAGTGTCTTCTAAATAACTGATTCTAGTTCTTGCAGTTCAGAATTAGGAAGATATTAATTTCAGAGCCCAAGATAGCTTATATAGTTGCTAATGATAAATTCAGGAGGGAAATACAACCTCGCTGTAAGAGGTGACCTGTAGTAAGTGACCTGGCAAAAAAACATACTATGCCTTGGGTGCACAGTAGGCCTCAAATACTGATGTCTGAAAACATACCCTTGTATCCAAAGGACTGCAATAGCTTAAACACTTACCATATTATCAGAATATATATGCTGCAATATTAGACTTACTCTTCCACCTAATGAAACCAGTTAGTTCTAACATAACTTCTTCCTACGTAATTGTTACCAATATATAAAAATACCTTCATAATTGCTTTAGTATAATGAGTGCTCCATTTTCACCTATTGTCAATAACCTGGAGAAAAACTGTGACAATAAAATATTCCAGCAACCAATCATGGACACATTTCCATCAGTACCCATCTCAGGTACTATTTCAATTCTAACAATAATACTGAAACAGGCCTCAAATTTTATATACAATCACTAATCACATCCTTTCTAAGTCTACTGTAAATGAATCAATTATTTTCTGGGGCAATTCAGTTCTTAAAATGTTTTCAGTCTTTAGAAAAATGTTCTTCTTTACCTTATATCATGTTATTTTATGTCTTCCAATGTCAATCTTATCAGTTCCTCTAACATATGGAAATACTTATATCATACAGGACCTTTACCCCCAAATCTCCCTAAACTGGAATACAGCACGTACATACAAAGCCTGAAGTAGAGATCCTGCTCAATAAACGAGTGTCTTCAGGCAGTTCATGGTTTTGTGTCCAGAGCCATACCTGTTGCTCTTTTTATACCCTTTGTAGATATTTCTATCCAGAAACCAAAATTAATTTCAGTAATCTAAGTCTTTGGCAGGTTATTAAAGAAGTTAGCACATCACCTCCTTCAACTTGTCCTTAACGTCCTTGGTGTGCTGCCTAAAATTGCATTTGCCTTTTTAAATTGTTACATGATGCTGTCATAATGGTTATTCATATGTACGTGATGTAGCATATGATGATTTAAAATCAATTTCAAAAGTATAAAAAAGTGCAAGATGTTTTTAATAAATACACAAAAGTAATTTTGTATAATATTGGACGAGGGGTGTTTCTGAACTCAGTTTATTGAGAAAGTTTAGAATATCACTTACTCTGTGTGATAGTCACCCCACTTTAATTCTAAATAATGGACATACTTCCTAATACAAGACAATTTTGGCCACACTTCTCTCATTTCAAAAATGAGGCACATAAAATGCCTGAAATAAAAATCCCGCTCCAAAAAAATAAAGACACTCTTCCATGATGTTCATGTTAATTTCAGACCAATTTATTCCTTTTTCCAAGTTAATCACTCAATGTGCTCGTGTGACTTAGATGGTTACATTCTGGGTTCTGGGTTGTGTGCCTAAGTATATCACTTCAGCTTATGCCACATTACACAAATCTATATTCCTCCTGGACAAAGCCTTATACTGTAGGCTCTACTGTAAAATCCACACCATTTAACCAAGGTTTCATTTGTCCATTCTAGTGGAGAACCTATCAGGAAATAATTTTTAAAAGTTCAATTAATAGCTCAGGACTATGGAAACTTTTGCAGTTTAGGAGTGGAGCCAAATATTGAACTATGTAATTATTACAATGGCTGGTTATTTCCCTCCCTCCACTCAATTTTCTATTCTTCCTCTTTAGCTTAAATTGGAGTTGGAGGAGAGAATAGGTGGGGGAAAGGGGAGTGCAAGTTGGTGAATGGGAGTTGGGAATGGGGTAAGGATAGCAGGGATTGGACAGAAGGGGTTGAAGTGAGTGGAAAAGAATGGGCGTAGTGGGGATAAGGAGGGAATGGGGTGGGGTTGAGGGGGATACTGGAGCTCTGGTTGGCGATTGTAGAGAGGAGTTGAGGGAAGGAGTTGGATAGAAAGAAGTAGGGTTAGGAGCACAGACGGAAGAGGGGAAGAAAGTGGGGGAAAGAATGGCAGGGAAAACATCATGTGACCAAAAGTAGGGACCATGGGAAGAGGGGAAGCAGGAGAAAAGAAAAGTAGGGTTGGAGGCCAGTGGGTGTAGAGAAGAGTATGGCATAAAGGAGTCATGCCATAAAGGAGGGGTGAGGGGGAGCAGGAGGAGAGAGTTGGAGGTAGGGGTGGGGCAGGGATGGCAGTTAAGGGTTGGAATGGGGTTTGGGGAGGTCAAACTGGCAACACACAAGGTGTTTCATAACAAGAGGTTAGCGGGGGACTGAGGAATTAAGGGTTCTCAAAGCTTTCTCGAAAAAGTATAACATCCCTACCATCTCCTGGGAATTCTTGGCCTATTACTGCTCAGAATGAGAGCATCCAGGATGACATCAAGTCCCTTCTTCAAAAACACACAAACTCAGAGAATCCACAAGAGCTCAGAACCTCCCACTCTATCCATCAGGGTGCCTTGTCAGCACTTGCAGCAGAGACTGTGGATCCCTCATTGGCTTCATCAGCCACCTCTGAACCTACAGGACTGGAGTGGAAGCAAATCATCCTCATTTGCAAGAGACTGCCTTGGAAGATTAAGACATTGTGATGCAAGATACTTATTTGTATGTCCACCTGATCGAGCCCCCTGCCTTCTGCAATCTCTTCATCATCTCGCCCTGAGATCTGCAGTTTCTTCCTTCCACTGGCTCTGAGCACTCTGCAGTGTTCCTCAACTCTTCTCTGTTCCCCCTTCCTTCAAATCCCCCTCTCACCCTCCCCATTCCCACCTCCACCTCCCCTTCCCCTTCCCACCCCACCTCCTCTTCCGCATCCCCACCCATCCTCA
>JARFYF010000017.1:25662918-25676383 GCA_030265395.1 Rhina ancylostomus | reverse complement strand
CTGCTTGCAGAAAACACTGCTGGTTAGGAGCACAGAGCTATCATTCACAAATTCAGTGAAAACACAACATCTATGTTTAGAGGTGGAACAGACCACATCATTGGGTCGAACAGACCACATCATGCAGCTATTGTGCTTCAATGTTCAGAGGACATAGCATAAGACTCACATTTTAGAATTCAGATAGGAAAGATGAGGCAGTTCCTTCATCAACCCTCTTTTATCTCTTCAGCAATCAATTCCTCCAGGAGTTCCTTTTTATAGCTGGCTTCCATAAATAAATTGGAGTATCCTGCCTTGTATAGGGTTAAAACTTGTTGTGTCAAGTATTTAGGCTTGTTAGAGTTTCAACCTAGCAGGCAAGTAAAACTTATTCCCTTACCCTTATGACTTGTGGCCCGTAGAGACTTTAAGGAGTTGATAGGTGAGTCACTTTGTGCAGAATATCCAAACACTGACCTTCTCTTGCAGATGCAGTAAGTATGTGGCTGGTCCAATGAAGTTTCTTGTAAATGACCCCTAGGATGCTGTTTGATGGGAATATGGTGATAATAATAATGTGGAATGTCAAGGGTTGGTGGTTATACTCTCTTTTGTTAGAATAAGAAAACAGAAATGGCTGGGCATACTCAGCTGGTCAGCAGCAATTGTGGAGAGAGAAACAAAGTTAACATTTGGAGTCAGTGATCCTTCATTAGAACTGAAAAAAATGAGAAAATGAGCATGTTTTATGTTGCACAGATGGGAGTAGTAGAAAGAACAAAGGGAATATCTCTGATGGGGTGGAAACCAAAGCTGTTCAGGTGACATTGCTTTTGATGTCGTCTGGGACAGAAACAAATTATTGTGTTGTAGCTAGAGGAGTGTAAATTGAGGAAGATGAATGAGGGCAAAAAAATTCAAACTGGAAGTGTGAAATACAGAACACTGCTGTTTTCAGAAATCTGAAATAAAAGAGAATGCTAGAAATATTCAGCAGATCAGGTAGCATCTGTGGAAGGAGAAAAACTGAATTAATGTTACATACAGGTAGCCAGTCCTGCCACAAGCAGGAAGGGCTGGTTATGCGAAATTGTTGATTTCAGTATAGACTCCCAAGGGCTACAACGTGCTCTGATGAGATTCAGTTCCTCGAGCTTATGTTGGGCTTCATTAGAACAGCCAAAGTACCAAAGGCAAAGAGTTCTGAGTGGAAATGGGATGATGAATTAAAATGACAGGTGATGACTTGGACACGTTCTGTAAGGTAGTCAAACAATCTGTGTTTGGTTTCCACAATGAAGAAATTATGTTGTAAATACCAAGTCCTGTGCACTAAATTGGAAGTGCAAGTGAATTGCTATTTCACTTGGAAGAACCATTTGGGGCCCTGGATGGAGGGCATCGATGAAGTAAAATGACAAGTATTTTATTCCCTGCAGTGCTTGTTGAAGGTTGTCATTGCCTGACACTTGTGTAGTGCAAATGTTACTTACCACTAATCACCCCTTGAGAGACAGTTGTGTTGGTCTTGATGTATACAGGCAAGGCAAATTTGTTTTCTGAGGAGTTACAAATTAAGTTGAACATTGTGCAATTATAAGCATGTGATTATTTCTGACTTCATGATGAAGGGTAAGTTTTTGAAGCATCTGAAGATAGTTGCGCCAATTATAGTCCCTTGAGGTGATGCTTGGGGCTGGGATAATGACCTCTAACCATCACATATATCTTTGTGTGAGATAGAACTCCAGCTAGTGGAGACATTTGCCTTTGGCTTGCATTGACTGGTTTTATCAAAGATTCTTGATGTCAGATTTGGTCAGTTGCTATCTTGACATCAAGGGCATTTGCTGTCACCTCATCTCTGAAATTTAGTTCTTTTATCCATGTCTGAAATGCATCTCACATTCTACCTCATCATGGCCCTTGCACCTAATTGTCTACCTGCATTGCACTTCCTCGGTAACTGTATCATTATATTCTGCATTCTGTTATTGCTTTTCCCCTGTACTGCCCCAATGTGCTTATGTTTTGAAATGATCTGTATGGATGGCTTGTAAAACTAACCTTTTCACTGTATCTCAATACATGTGACAATAACATGCCAATACCAAACATGGCTGTAAGAAGGTTACAGTGGTTCTGGCAAGACCCAAACAGTTAATGAATAGGTGTCCCTTGATAGCACATTCAGTGACACCTTCCATCATTTTATTGACTGAAAGTAATCTCATGGGTAACAATTAGTTGAATTTGAATAGCCCTGCCTTTTGTGGACAGGACATCAAAGACAATTTTTAACATTGTTGGATAGATGCCAGTGATGTAACTAAACCAAACAGTTTAGCTAAAGGAGATTCTAGTTCTAAATGCAAGTCTTCAGTATCACAGCAGGGATATTCTCTGTTTCTATAGTCTGATTAATCTAGTGCTCTTGGCCATCTTTAGATGTCATGTGAAGTGAATCAATTTAGCTCAGGACTGGTTTCTTTGATGCTGGACACCCAAGAAACAAGCTGAATCATCAATTCCACATTTCTATCTGAAAATGTTTGCAAATGGTTTGGTCCTTTGTTTGATGCTCGCATGTTGGGCTACACCACTGTTAGGGTTTTTTTTGGAGCTTTCTCCTCCCATTAGCTGTTTTAATTGTGCACCATTATCACAACTGGAAGTGACTTTTCTGATCAGATCATTGAGGTTGCTATGTTTATTGCTTCTTCTGTGATTTAGCATTTCAGTAATGACAAGCAGTGGGTGCCTGATCCAACAAAACTGTTGATTTATCTCTTAATTTCTTTATATTATTCAATCAATACTGAATTTGTATATGTTGAAAAAGGAATTTCTTGTAGCATTTCTTTTGAAATTTCCTTCAGAAGGAGAGTTTTTTAAGATTAATATTGAAGAACTTGTGTTTTGGCACAGCATTTCCTATTGGTTAAATATTGTGTCCTTTTGAAGCTTTAAAGCTGGATAAAAGGTACTCATTACAAAGCATCAATTACCATTTGGTGCATCTTTAGTTGGATACAGCTGTTGCCTAGTTTAAATGCAAATCTCCATTACACTAACCTTTTGCACAAACATATTAGTATGTGTGAAAGGTCCAGCTCAACTGTATCCTGGATGGAAATGTTAAATTACACTAGGTAAGAACAGTGTGTGTACTTAAAAATATTTAGGGTAAAAAGCAATTGGGAAGTGGGCTATCTGTTGCCTTTTATTGCTTCTTGCAGTTTGTTTTGGATACGCAGATCAGCAGTTACACTGCTTGGAAGGGAAATATGTTTTTAAAATTTTCCTTTGCTGAGTACCATGTAGGCTGGCCTCACATTTGGCATGCTCCTACAAAGCAGGTGATCGTTATAAACATAACATGTTTTTTTTTTGCTCTGTATCCTTTCTGAGCTTAGATTTGACATTTTCCATCCAGGATGTAGCCTGACTGGATCAACCACGGATTATACTAGCGTATTTGTGCAAAGGCTTGAAGTTCATTATTTAAGCTAAGTAACAGCTGTATCCAACCAAAAATGTTGGATCCAAAGTGAATTAGTGTTTAAGATTGTGATTTTTGGCAACTACTTGCCAGGCACTAAATGTGCAGTTTGGTGAGCTGTTACATTTTCTAGTTATGTTTTTTCCTATATTTATTTTAGATAGATTGCATTAGGTTTAGAAAAAACACAAAATATTTTAACATTTTTTCAAAATCAAACTAAATAGGCGAGAGCTCAGAGCTATTGCAAATGTGTTCGGTATTTTCTTCTGCTTTGGATGAGTTGAATTTGGATTGAAGAGGATATTACTTAATGACGTGAGATAATGCTCCAGACTTGATCATTAAAATTAATGATTTAGTGCAGCACATGGGATGAATGACTCATAGTTGCATGTTGGTGTCTTAGATTTTTGATGTCGGCAGAAGCTATATGAAATAGGTTAGTGTGCTAGCCAGTTGCAGTATTTTGGCAAACCAAAAGTCGACAGTTTCATTTTACCAGGAGTTTATTATGACATTAAGAAAAAGGAAAAAGCGATATGTTAATGTCAGTGGTCTGTCATTGTGTAGCTTGGAAAGAAACCCAAAGCAGCCTGATGATTGTGCTGTCGGTCGTGGAAATAGAAATATTTATTTTCAAAAAATGGCAGCAACTGAAATCTGGTCAGCTTTATGGAGAACTGAAACTGTTATGCTGCTTGCTCTCTCAGTGGGTCTAATACTGGGATGCTTTCACACCTGGTATATTCACTCACTGCATGAGAACTTGCTGTGGTTTTCAAATTTACAGGTGAGTGATTTGCTATTTATCTTCCAATAGAAGAGGTATACAAAAATAATGACTGTATTTTCATCTCAGATGGTAATAATGTTATAGTATTTTCATCCCACAAAGTGAGTGAGGTGCATGAACATTCTTATTTATTTTGCTTAGTGAATATAGGGTGTGTATCTAAATATCATGCTGCTGTTAATTAAGTCATTTTTCAGCCTTGGAACTACAAACAACAGCCTTGAAGCATTTTGTGTAGAGTGCATAATACTCTTTGGTGATTAATGTAGTCTCTGTTTTTGTCTATCAGAATCAGCATTTTTATTACTAGATTTTTTATTCTGGAAAATATTCAATGTCGGACATCAAGCATGATCTTGAAATTTGTCTTTCCTTAACACAAGAAGCAGGAGCAAGACTAGGTTAGTTAGCCAATTGAGCCTGCTCTGCCTTTCAATAAGATTATGGATCATATAATCTCTGCCTCAACACAATCTTTCCTGGTCTCTACCTATACTCCTTGACTCCCTTGTAATTTTAATGTCTGTCATTCTCTGCCATGGATATATTTAATGACTCTTTCTCTACAGCTCTGAGATAGAGAATTCAAAAGATTCATTACACTGAGAAAAGGAATTCCTCCTCATCTCCGACTAAAATGGGCACCCACTTATTCTGGAACTAGATCCCTGATTTATAGATATCCCACTAAGGGAAACCTCCTCTCAGCTTCCAACCTGTCAATTCCCCTTAAATCTTACATAAGATCACTTCTCATTCTTCTGTACTCCAATGAATATAACCTAACTTGCTCAACCTTTCTTTGTATGTAAACCCTTTCCTTCATACTAAGAATCAATCTAATGAACCTTCTCTGCACTGCCTCTGATGCAAGTACATCCTTGCTTAAATTTCCAATCTATACCCAGTAATCCAGATGTGGTTTCACTCGCTACCTTTTAAAGTTACACCAAATCTTTCTTACCCTTACTTTTGGACTTCATGACCTTTGCAATAAACACCAAAGTCCTATGCCTTTGCTAATTAGTTGTTGAAACTGCATTCTAACTTTCAATGTTTCAGATACTAGAACCCTCTGATGTCTTTGCACCACAACATTTTGTAGTCTCAAACCATTTATATAATAATTTGCTTTCTCATTCTTTCTTCCAAAGTGGTTAACTCATAATCTTCCACTGTTGCTGCATTTTCACTTTTGAGTACTTGCTTAGTAATTTGTTTTTGAATATCTGTTTACCTTCTCCAACAATGGTTGAGGGACTATTTACTTTGAAACCATAATGAGTTTGCAAGGAAGATTTATAAACTTGAATATATTTACTTTTAGTGTTATGTATGAATGAATCAATTGTGCAATCAGCAATTGTTTGGTAACATCAAAATCTGATCTGGCGTATACATAATGTGCTTAAGTTGTATCCAAAGTGGGAAAATCACACTGGAAATGTGTGCAAATCAAGTATTACAGAAGCAAAACAATTTAAAGCAAAGTTCTCTTTTTTAAAGCAAAAAAAATCAAGTTTTTACCTATTCTCATCAGTAACTCAATTATGAATCCATGGCTAAGTTCTTCAGTTCAAAAGTAATCTTGAATTCATTCTCTCTGTCTGTCTCTTTGATCAGTTTAGTCAGTTTAGTCTTATTTGAAGAGAAACAAAGGACTGCAGAGGGTCCTGACCCAAAATGTTGATTGCCTGCTTCTCTCCATGGATGCTGCCTGGCCTGCTGAGTTCCTCCAGCATCATAGTGTTTTGCATTTAGTCTTAGTTGAAAGCCCAGTGACTGAACATGCTCTAACATTTGAGGAAAGGGTAAGTTTGTTAAAATTTATCAAAACATCTTTGGCTTTCTCCAGTCCACAGTTAAGTAACTAACTGATTTTTATTGAAGGAAGAGGTTGATTTCCTAATCAAAAGTAAAAGTTCTGCTCTGATCCAGGTGCTGAAACTTTTCCGACTTTGAACGTGATGGGTGTAGTATCAGTTTAGGACCCCCTGGAGAGTACATTGATGTGTGCAGAGTAAGTTGTGGAGACAGGTCCTATTTTAGACACATCTTTCAGATTCTCAGGTGAAAATGGGACTAAAAGCTTGCACCATTGGGCTTGCTAACTATTGTAATGCCCTGCTCTGGTGGATACGTGTCTTTGCTGTACTATGAACAACAATTTATTTAACTTCTGGCCTGAATTGGAATTGTTTGAATACATCCAGCTTCTATCCCTTTCGCTGGATTTGCATATTTAATACCTCCATTGCAAATCATCTTGCTCTGGAGCATTTTGTGCGTTTCAGAGCATGATCCAATGACTAAATGGTCATCAAGGACTGTGAAAGTGGTTTCACACACCAATTCCTTTAAAACTGAAGTCTGGTGCAGAATCAGGAGCCATTTATGAAGTAAAATTTGGTGCTGTTTTTACCAGTTATCAGACCAGATGTTCACTTGAAAACTGAATCTGCTGGAAAACTTTTAAAGATGGAGAACTTCCAGTAGAAGTATTCAGCAAGGAATCTGGAGCAAGAACAAGCTTTAATGATCCTGTCAGGTCTGCAAATATTTTCAGGAAATGTGGAGTGATGGCTAGGGTTTGAAGCCATTGTGTGATCCCAAGATTGGCAAGTAAAAGGAATTGAGCAGATGAGCCATTCTTTCTTCAGGAAGAGAGAGAAGAAAATGAACTAACATACCTTACTCTGACAGCCCTAAGTTGTTGGGTGTGGAAGTTTGACTTGAGTCAAAAATTAGCGCGAGTGAAGTGATGATGAATTTCAAAGATACTATTTATAAGTATCAATGAGTGGTCAGTGGATCCATAGAATGTTATTAAACTGCTAGCTCTGAGGGTCAAATTACTTTCATAAATTTGGTTTTAGAGATTTTACTTAAGGTTCTCAGGTGTGTATCACATGCAATATAGTTAATCTAAAGTGTACAGGATATTGACATATTTTGGCTTCAAATGAAATTTGTGTTTTTAATGCTTGAAATTTAAAATTGTATTCTTTATTTTGTCTATCGGCACAATAATTTGATATCAATTCTTCTGTTCACTAACATATTACTTTTAAATTGCCAAAATCCTTTGAAATATTTCCTACTAACTTAAAAAGCTTACTAGCAATGGCTCCTTCTGTGTGGCAGCTTTCCCAACCTAGTTAGCTATAGTAAATAACATATCCCAAGTCTGCCCTGGTAAATCTTTCAAGCCTGTACAATTCCTCCTATGTTGTTAGAATCAGAATCATGTTTATTACCACTGACATGTGTTGTGAACTTTGTTGCTTTGGGGGCAGCAGTACAGTGCAAGATATAAAGACATAAAAATTAATATAAGTTACAAAAACAAATAGTGCAAAGAGGGAATAACGAGGTAGTGTTCATGGGTTCAGGGACCATTTTTAATCCCTTGTGCTATTGTTCTAGAATGTAACATTTTAAAATATCTTGATTGTACATGTATTAATCTCATTTTTATTCTAAAATGATCAAATCATGCAATACTATTGTTAGTTTTAAATGCACTGAACACAATTGTTTTCTGTTTGATGTGCAGGAGGTTGAACAAGAAATCTCCTTCAGGACAGAATGTGGCCTGTACTATTCATATTACAAGCAGATGCTGCAGGCCCCAACCATAAACCAAGGTGATTACATATTCCAAAGCTTCATGTTGTAAACTGTATTTAATAGTAGAAATGTTAGTACTTTTTGTGCCTTCAGCTGCTTCCAGCATGTATCATAAATATTGCTGGAATCCTGCCTGGAAAATGCACATATTTTATCATGTATTCTACTCTACAGTTACAATAATCAGATTGACTTTTTTTGTGTAAATCGAAGTGTCATTTAAGGAACAACAATTTTAGTACTGTATTATATTTGTATTATAATGTATTTTTGTAGATATCACAAGATACAGTAATAGTTAATATCTTGACTATAGTTTAGTATTTACAGTATTTGTAATTCTAAATCCCTCTTTCTGGAGGATATGGCTACTAATTTTTAGGTCTCATGAATGTGCAAAATTTATTTGTGTTACCTTGAAACTGTTCAAAGCAATTAAACCAAGTTATTTTCCATTTATAAATCTCAATATAGAAGTTGATTTTAAAACCAATTGATATAACCTGGCTATGAACTAGTGCTAAGACAAGTATTTCTTTAAACCCACATTTGGAATCTAAGCACAGGTCCTCTCCAGGTTATGGAATGGTTCCATACTGATGAACTGTTCATAATCCAAACAGTTTGCAAGTTGGAAATGTGGCCATGAACAGAGTTCCCAGGCAGCAGAAGATGTCTGCAGTCATGCAGTAGCCAGCAAATCTATACTGCTGGTTGCCCAAATGCTCATTCGTGTGTGTAGTAGGTTATACAGGTGGTGGCATGTGTGGAGATAGCCATAAGATGAGAAAGAATTCTCCTTAGTTCTTTAAGTAGCAGAGCAATTTTATAGAATAGAAGGCACAAAAGATTTGGCAGATGCTGGAATCTGGAGCAGCACACACAAAGTGCTGGAGGAACTCAACAGTCGATGTTTCGGGTCAAGACCCTTCGTCAGTCTGACCTGCTGGGTTCCTCCAGCACTTCGTGTGTGTTGTTTATAGAACAGAAAATTTTCTCCTTCTTTTATTTCAGAATTCCATCATCTGTGGTATTTAGATTGGCATGTTTGTAGAACATTTTGACAATTATAAATTCTGAAATATCTCTTATGTACTGATTTTTTTTTTCAAATTTATCTTTGGAATCCACTTTTTAACTATGTTGTGCTTTATTTTGTAAAGGAATTAAGGAGCTCTTGTATGACAATAAAACTGAATCGAGGAGGACAATAAACCTCCTTAAGAGAATGAACATTTACCAGGAAGTTGTCCTAAGCATTTTGTACAGAGTTTTCTCTCTTCAGGTAAAAATATGAGCTTTTGCAATAATATGAATGTTGTTTATGTAGTTTATATCTGTGTAATTAATTTTAAGTTTTGATAAAGTGCTTTATTGGTTTATGTTGTGGTAAAGGGTTCTAAAGAGTAATTTGCGTCATTTTTTTTAACAGAATTACTTGGCACCAGTTTTCTTCTACCTATATACAGTATTTGGACTCCAGGCTCTCTCTGTTATTTCACTATATGTTACTAGTTGGTTGTTAAGTGGTACCTGGATATCAGGGGCACTAGGAGCTGTTTGGTACATTCTAAACAGGTAGGCATCAGACTTTATGGTGCAAAGAAATTGCATGTTCTCTATGTATTAAAGGGCCGGAGCAGAAGATCACCAGATGTTGATATGCCCTGTTGATATGCTTATGCCTTTTTGTGAATTGTACTGTCCTTTTTGACCAGTTTTTGTTGTCAGATTCTAGATCATGACCGAAATATTCGTTTTCTTTTAGAACCTGGATGATTAATTTTATTAATATCTATATCTATTTGAATTTGATGTACAGTCCAACTGGAAATCAATTTCCTATTATTTGACACCATTTCCTTTCATGTTTCTTGCACAGTAATATAATTTATGCAGACCAATTGCAACTAATTGTACATCTTCAATTTATGATTTGATTCTTATAGAATAGATACAACAAGAGTGGAGTTCACCATTCCTTTGAGGGAGAATTGGTCACTTCCATTTTTTGCATTGCAAATAATGGCAATTACATATTACCTCAGACCACAGCTTAAACCGCTTCAGCAAGTAAGTATAGAATATATTATTGTAAAATGGGTGAAGCTTACTCAATCTGAAGCAATGTATTGTTGTTGTGGTAAAGCTGCTAATCTAATATAGAGGACCCAATGAAAATTGAGGTTAAAATAGCAAGGGCAACTTCTGAGCAACATGGCTATAAAGTGAATTCTTCTTGATATTGGACAATGAATCTAAGTAGAATATGCTGGGATTGTTATTTCATCTTTTATAACGCTAGTCAGTAGTTTGCTTGTTACTAAAATCTTTGCTGAATTGTGGAATGTTTCAGTCAATTGCTATTTGATAGGGAATATCCTACTTAAGATTGGAGTGCTTCCATGTCATTGATTCGGAGGCGATGGAATTGGGCTTTGTAATGCCTTTGACCCTTGAAAATCCAAACTGGTTTGGTACCTATTTTGAAACCAAACACAGTTTGGGTGACCAGTTTGTGCACAATTCAATTCGATCCACAGGGGTGATCTTCCAGTTGTCCCTTTCCTGAATTCTCCATCCCACTACCATTCGGAACTCTCTATCTTTGGCTTCCTATACCATTCCAATGAAATTCAACATAAGCTTATGGAACAATGCCTCATCTTCTGAGTAGATGTCATAGCCTTTTGGACTCAACACTGAATTCAACAATTACTGATATTTAGCCAGTCTAACCTTGTACCTCAAGTTTCCAGAATTCAGTCTTTTTTTTCTATTATCTCACCTGGTAATTTCACATTCCTTTTGTTGTTTACTAATTTCATCTCCCTAAATATATCTTTAATTATTAAGTGGGCCTCACCACCCTTTGTGTCATTCACTTCTCTTGGTTTCCACCCTATCACAAACCTCTTTTATTTCCTTTGCCTGTACTTGCCCCTTCCAAACTTCTCTGCACTTTTTATAAGTGTTTTATCTCCACTTTTCCCAAAAGTCATTGGCTTAAATGTCAACTGTTCCTTTTTGTACAGATACTGTCTGATCTATTGAATTTCCAGCATATTTTGTTTTTATGTAAGCTTCTGAGGGGCTAGATGAGGTAGATACTGAGAGGATGTTTCCTTAGATGGGGGCATTGTCATTCAATAAAAAGAAGTTGAAAAGGAACTTCTTCATCAAGAGGGCTATAAGTCTTTGGAATTTTCCACCCTAGAGAGTTGTGAATACTGGGTCATTAAGTATATTCAAGACAGAAATGGATTTTTTTTTGACTTTGAGTTACCAGGAACAGACTAAGTTGAGGCCAGAATCAGATTAGCCATGATTCTAGGGGAGTGGGCTTGAGGAACCAAAATGATCTAGCTGATTGGGGCATTTTGCATGTGTTAATAAACAAATTTAAGCATTTTAAAGTGAATTTTCAATATGCAAATAGTATTTCATTTTAATAGTTTTAACTTGTGGCACAACTGCAAGTATATTGGCTTTATAGTTCATGTTAAGATCTATTCTGTGTAATGATGTCTCCAAGATAGAACAATAAGTAATGAAGTAGTCTGTAATATTATTTAATTGTATATGTATAGTCTACTGCCATACTCGGACAATGAGAACTGTCTGTAGGCATATTTAACATGCAATACATTTAAGTTATCAGAATCTTTCTTATTATATAGCAGCTTGATTAATGAAGGGAATCACTTAATGAATGTTATGCTGCCACAGACGTTAAAAGCAGATTTATTTCCTGGTTTATGTCTTATGATTAACTTTTTTTTTCCTTCTAACTTAAGCGGCTGTCGCTCACTTTGATCATGGCTTCAACATTTCTTTTCTGCGTTACCTGGCAGTTTAACCAGTTTATTTTATTAATTCAAGCTGTGGCTCTCTTTTCATTGGATTGCTTGGATATGGTGCCAGCATCTAAGGTAATGTGACATTGTTATTGCATACGGGTGTGAGTTGACTTGGAAATGCAACACATAATGGTCTATGAAATATAATATGAACTCACTAATTTGCCAAGTCATTAGTCCAAAATGATCTATTTGGGATAATGAGTGATGGTGAATCCTACAATACTGATTTCAGGGTGTTACCACAATCAGAGATTTTTGCATAGTGTTTGGAAATTAAAAGACAATGGACATGGATTAGTTTTTCAAAGTGGATTGGGAAGACTACAGTAAACCCTTAGTTTGGAGATGCAAGAGACTGCAGTTGCTGGAATCTGAAGCAAAAAACTTCAAAAAGGGATTTACTAAAAATGTTACATTATTTATTACACTTCATATACATACCATATTTACCCATTGTTTGACTTCCTAACTTGGAAAATGTATTCTTGGTTTTTTGCATTAGCAGCAGTTTCTGGAACTTGAAAGTTAAGGTTTTAGAGGAACTCAGCGGATCAGGCAATATCTGTGGAGGGAAATGGGCAGTTGACATTTTGGGTTGAGACCCTGCATCTGGACACTGTCCAGTCTAAGGTAACCACTGCGATCATGAACTCCATACTGCTTCAGAGGGAACCACCAGCTGCAGTGGATGATGAGAAACATAAGTCATTCCTTGAACCTCCATTATTGCCAGTTGGAAGAGTACAGGTTCCCAACAAGGTTTATTTTAAATTTTAAATAGCCTTTTTACTTAGAAAAGAGAACTAGAGGTAACCAACACTGATTAGCTGAAGTACAGTATACTGTTTTCATTTTTAAAATTCAGCTTGACTGTTGCCTGGAGTCAGGGTTAATTATGGTTAATTGCTGTGATGTCCTTGGAGTTTCCTTTGAAGGGAGCACATTTATAATATTGTCATTTAAAATCATTAAAATATTTTCATTTAAAATCATTATGTGGAATCTTAGAGTGATTTGCATTAGTTTGCAATTGACAAATAATCAAGAAGATGGTTTTATTTGAGTAGTGACTGCTTTGTTTATTTTCTGTTTTATTTTCAGTTGGCTTCACTGGTATGGCATTTTTTTTTTGTTGCAGGTTACATCACTATACCTCATACATGTTGTTTCTTTGCTTCTGGTCTGGATCCTACAATTTAACAATTCTATGCTTCTGGGGTCACTGGTTCTGAGTTTCATTCTGGCTGCTTTAGTAGTACAGTACTTTCAGGTAATAATAGAATGTTCTTTATCTTTCAAAATAATTGTAATGTAAACAATGCTATGTATAATTCTGTAAATGTCAATTGGAAAATAAAGTAAGTTGTGAAGAATTTTGTGGGTGAAATCATTTAATGCTCAAAATTGCTATGAGGATCTTCATACCTGGTTAATTTGCATTACTTCTTTACATTACAGACAATTTATTAAATAGGTACCAGCTGTTTTTTTTAATAATTATTGTGTGCAGTCAGCTCTTTCTGACACTTTTCTTGGCTGCACACATAAAGCCTGATATCATGAATGTTAATGCAACAAAATAATAGCCTGTACTACTCAAAGTGAGTTGCATTTGGATGCAAGAAGTTTCACTCTAGTTTGTGATAATTTGAGCAATGAATGAATGACTATGAAATGAAAAATTTAACATTG
>JARFYF010000017.1:25581160-25591284 GCA_030265395.1 Rhina ancylostomus | reverse complement strand
AGAATACTAAAATTCACTGTTATTGGCCTGAAATGTTAATTCATGTTTCTTTCTCTGCAGATGCTGTCTGATTTGCTAAAAATTTCTAGTATTTTCTGTTTCAGCATGGATTTACAATTTTATCAAAAAGGAAACCAGAGAAAATCCCACATTCAGCCTTCCAAATAATTTTCAGATCTGCTTTTAAAGCTGACAGCATTGTACTTACCATTTCTACATCTCCATCAGCCACAGCTCGCAATAATTTTTCCACCTGCAAAAAATAGTAATATACTAAGCTCCTCCTCCTAACAATCAGTAACCTGGTTTAATACAATTCCTGCCAGAAGATCTGGTAGCAAGATTTACAGAGGTGGCAAATGATTTGTTCAGAATTTAAAGAGTAAAATCCTAAAAAGACACAGAAAATTACTTTGGTTTGGAATACATTATTGTTAAGTTGTTTAAATAAATCAGGTTTATAGTACCTGAGAGTTTGAAAACATCAGTAGAAACTCTTTTATCCCATGTGTTGCTCGTTATATTCTTCTGCATTATTTTAAGCAGAAAAGTGAAAACAACTTTAGCATCACTTTCCTTGAGGTATAATAATTTAATTTTGCATCATTAGTCAGGCTGGCCATTGAAGTATATTTAAAGGCTATAATATTGTTAAATATCATTCTTTTCTCCTAAAGATTCAATTGCCTTTTCAAAATTGGTAAGTTTAGCCTTCCAGTCATTGGCATCACAGTACAAAAATCCTCACCTCACAGAAATGTGTTCCATTATTTTCCAAATGATAAGACTTCAATTTCACATCTGTACTAATCTGGATTTACAGATTACTTATCAATCATGTGCTTCAGAACAATACTATTAAAGTCTGCCATGCGCACTCAAAGCGAAAATGAATTCCCCTTCTAAGATATCTTTATTACATTTACATCCAAATACACAGTGAAATGCATCTTTTGTGTAGTGTTCTGGGGGCAGCCTGTAAGTGTTGCCACACTTCCGGCATCAACATAGCATGCCCACAACCTCCTAACCTGTACGTCTTTGGAATGTGGGAGGAAACTGGAGCACCTAGAGGAAACGCACACAGACACAGGGAGGACGTACAAACTCCTTACAGACAGTGGCCAGAATTGAATCCAGGCCACTGGCACTGTAAAGCATTATGCTAACCACTACACTATTAATGGGAGATATTTTTATTTTTGCATTCATATTGATTGAGGATAGATATTCATTAGCTCTCTTAAGTCACTAGTTACAATATCTGTAACCATTGTCCTGAGAATATTTAATTTCATTGCAACAATTATGTGAAATGTCACTGTTGTTTGGGAAAATGATCTATTCAAATGATATAATGGGGAAAACGGGACAAAAATTTCCATTAAAATTCATTTCTTCTTCCTTGTACGTATACATGTTATATAAGTTATATTAATATATATTGTATTAATATACAATATTTATATTAATTAATCTTTATATTAATATAAATTATATGATGATTATCTACAGCTTAGGTTTATTCACAAGATGTGGACATTACTGGAAAGGCTGGAACTGTCTCTCCATTAATCACCTTGAACTAAGCTACTTGCGAAGGAATGAGAGTGGGCAGTTAAGAATCAGCCATACCACTGTGCATTTGGAATTATGTATATAGGCCAGATGAAGGAAGGGCAGCCAATTTCCTTCCCTGAAGGATCAAGTTGACCTGATATCTTTTTATGACAATCCAACTGTTTTGCTGGCCTGATAACTCATCACTGTACCATCTTTTTATTCCCTATTATTTATTCAAATTAAGTTTATCAGCTATTGTTGAATGCACAGTCTTGTTTCTCAATCTTTAATCCAGGCCTCTGGGTTAGTAATCCAATAATTTTGAAATAATGCTTGTCTACATAAGAACAGGATAAACATTTCTATGATTGACTGACTTGGCGATTCATGGATAGCAAAGTACCATAAGCAGAATTATGGACCATTCACCTCCATGCCTCTGAATCTTATGGCAAATAATTATAACATACCTGACCAAGAAAAAAAACATGCAAGATAATAACATTAATTTGATTTAGTCTACTAGAGCAGGCTTGAAGTCTCTAAAACAGCATACAGTACTTTACTTAGTGGATATTTTGACTTGAAAGCTGGAGACTTAAAATTGTCAGTGATCATATGAAAAAAAAGCTTTCACCTCTTTGTACTTTCCTTTCTCTTCGTCTTGCTTCATCTCAACTGATACAGATGATGTAGTGGAAATAGTAGACTTCTGACTTCCAGCATCTGTGGAAGACTGAGGCGATCTGCTGATAGACTAAATTTCCAGTATAAACAAATTCTAAAAGTTACTAATCCAAAATTTAAATTTAAACTTGTTTTCTTCTTTAAAGTTAAAAGGACAACAGCATTTACCTCTTGCTTGCTCTGTCGTCTGTCAGTATTAATGAAGGTAATTTCCAGCAGCTCTAATATCTATAAAAGTAGATAACTTTTTTAAAATACATCTCTTAGCAAATCAATGCAGTCAGAATTGATACTTGTGCACAAAAATCATTATCTCTTATACTTAAAGAATTTTACTGCACAATAAAAGTCAAATATAAACATGAACCAGCCAGACATTACACAATATTGCTTCATTTTCCTTGTTCCTAATTTTTGTCATTTTTATCTTTGAATTTACTACTATTTTTTTGACATTTTCAAATCTCTCCAAAGCTGTGTACATCTTGTAGCTGTTGACTTTACTTGCAAACCTTGCAATTATACTCTTCTTGCAAGAAACCACTGATATACAGGTATACCGCATACAATGAAACCACAATAAAACTGCTCCTAATTTTAACAACTGTGGGGATACACCAAGTCTTCTGATATAATCTTGCAGAAAGGGAACCCAGAAACACAAGAATAAACAAAAAAAAAAATCACAAATTAATACTTCCCTGTTGGTACATCATTTTCAAGGTTTTACTTTGATATTCCCATAAATATCTGAAATGACTTGTTCTAGGATCTTGTGAGTTTGACAGGTTATAAGTTTGGATGTATGGATATATGGCTCTCAATTGAAATACTGCCAAATGATAAATTAAGTTGACTTCCCATCAGATTTTTAATTTAATGAATGTGATGTTTTATTAAAAGTCCAATGAATTCAAACTATTTCATCCTTTCCCCTCATCTTTGAGGACAGATTAAATCAAATGAATGTCAGTCTTTGTGCCCAAAATACATAATTACTAACTGGAATATTTCTTTTTAACAGTGAATCACTGTATTTTTAACAGTGAATCGCAGTGAAGCATTTCAAAAGACAGATTGAATTTGGAGAAACAGAAATACAATCTTGCTAAAATAACCATAATAATACCTCATAATGTTGAGATAGATTCTGCAACTTTGAAACTTAAATAACTCACATTTATTGTTCTTTATTAATGACCTTTTTTCCTTCTAAATTGTACTGCCAAATGATGTGATCTCAGTATAAGCATCTTCAGGATGCATCAATAAACAGATCAATGTGGTCTCTACTACCTTAGAATTGAGTGCACAATGCAATGGTGTTTCTTTCATCTTGTTCTGAATTTCAGTATTAGCTCCATTCTCCAGTAGAACCTGAATGATACCATCATAACCCCATCGAGCTGCAATGTGGAGAGGTGTATCACCTTTGTCATTTGTTACGTTTAAGTTACAGGTATATAATTGGTAATATACCAGAGCTTTGACACACTGCAAATAGTAAAAATAAAACAGTTAATTTTCATTTAAAGAACAACTTTGTATATCTAAGTCTTTGCTTGTAAGTTTTATCTGAAAATTTATTCAGGTTCACATTAAAAGGTAATTTTAAAACTGAATATGCAATGAACTTTTATACTTGTCAGAACACACAGTATATATTTATAATCTATTTCAGTAAAATTCCCTTGTATTCAGTTAATTTCCCTCATCACAAATTACTTGTGACAAGTATATTGATACATTTTGATTACACTGCATTAATTTTATAAATTATTAATAGCTAACTTCAATATGTTTACCATTTATGGCATTCTGAAAATCAACCGTGTATAGGTTCTTCATGGACTTCAATTAAGAGATTTCAGTACAGTAAAGCCCAAATATTCTCCATTTCAGGTAGTATCCTTTCAAGGAAGAGCAAGAAATATCCTCCAGTCACATTTATTTATCTACCAACGCCCAAACTAGATATTCTAGTCATTTACTTCATTGCCAATTGTAGGAACAATATATGCAAATTGGTTTGGGTTAGCAGATCTCTACTGGGGAGACCATCACATAAGTCAGGAAATTTCCAAGCCCTGATCTGTACTGGGTTTTGATTTCAGCCAGGACAGTGGTAAGAAGAAATACAAAGCTCACTATCATCAACCAGAATCCCTGTTTTTGTTTTCTATCACTGTTAATATAGTTAATATTAAGGGGGCTGAGGGAAACCTTGTTTTGACATTGGTTATACTGATATCATGATGCCACACTGCATTTTCAAATACCTCTTCAATTATATTGTAACTAATTACTACTAGACAAATTCAGAGGTTAAACTGCATTTTTGCCTAATGCTTTTTACTTGACATACAGATCAGCTTCCATAAAATCTCATGCAGTTTCCTTCTCAGTCAGAAACCCATTTTCTTGTTATACTATATCTGCTGATTAATTAAAATTAGTTAATTATAATTCTGGCACTGATGCAAATCAATTATTCTGTACTTAATGAAGTCTTAGATCAAGATCTACACTTGGGAGAAAAGCAATTTAGTATGCAGGTCAAACCTCACGTGTCAAATCTTTCGTCACTATTTTTTATGCTCAGTTGAAAAGAATGTATGTGTGATATTTGGTGCCTACGGGAATACAAGAGCAGAAGCCACTGATGCTGGATTAATAATGTTCAGAAAGGGTAAAATCTAAGACAAGAAGTAGTGGTTCAGAGTTGAGAAAAAACATACTATTTCAATCTTATACCAGATGTTTTGGACATAATCAGCTCCCACCTAGTAGGTAAATAGTACATTATTCTCAACGTAAAACATGCTTTTTGTCCTAGCACTTCAGGGAGGAGATTATGATAAACCGTGTTACAATCCTCAGTAATTGAGAATGACATGGAGATAAGGTACACAAGATTCAGACTCAGAAAGCATCATTGTTGATGAGCCGGAATGTTCTTAATAACGTTTTGGACAGAATGGAAACCAGACTAAACCAAAGAGGAGAGGTGAATGGGGAATGCTAAAGAAGAGATAGAGCTAAACAATGGAAAATTACAGAGGGAGAATTGGAATGAAGTCAAATAGCCAAATATATGTTCTGGTGTTGAGTCTGGAACCACGTTTATGTACATCCGCAACAAACTGAATATTAGACTTTTATTAAAACTTACATCTTCATGACCATGCATGCAAGCCAAATGAAGTGCTGTATTTCCATTATTATCTTGTACCTCAGTGCTGGCCTTGTAATCCAGAAGTAGCAACTATATATTGAAGAAAAATTATTACAAATTGTTGTGTCTTAATTGATTAAAATAAGATGTAAATAATGTTGACAAGAGATTCTGTAAATGCTGGAATCTGGAGCAACACACACAAAATGCTGGAGGAACTCAGGTCAGGCAGCATCTATGGAGGGAAACAAACAGTCAACATTTCGGTTCAAGACCCTTCAATAATGCTGTTTTACTTTTAAATGGAATTTAAGTTGAAATATTAAATAAGCAGAAAATGTTGTAAATACTCAAGTCAGGTGACACAGGGTTATTGTTTCAGTTTTGATAAAAGGGTCATCAACCTGAAGCATTAGTCTGGCTTATCTTTTCACAGATGCTGCTTGACCTACTGAATATATCCAACACTTTCAGGTTTTCCAGCATCTGCAGTGTTTAATTTTAAAAGGAAATGTCATATAGCCCAAATCTTCTGGGGCTAATTTCTTACTCCTGTATATGGGTTGGGGGCAGTGAGCAACATTATAGCACTAGCTCTCCAAATTACAAATCCTGCAAGTATGGTATCGTTCTTTACTTCCATTCAGTGCCTTACACACTTATGAATCTTCATGGTCAATTAATTTCCCTGTCAAAAGTACACAATAGGAATACACAAAAGATATTTTGTTTTACTACATTTATATGGAAATATTAAGAACAGTTTTTAGCATGCCTCGAAAATCCTAGTCAAATTTACTTACAGTGACATTTTGATACCCTTTCTGACAAGACAGGTGAAGTGGGGTGGATCCATGATAGTCTGTAGCATTAACTGCACCTCCTTTTGACACCAACACATCAATCATCATTGGTTGGCCTTGATGATAAAGTATATTTGCTCATTATTTAAAAGAACTTTTTAAGCAAAACTACTACACATCAATGCCACGTTAACAATACGCTTTGTATGCAGACAAATATATTAAGCAATATATTATGCTTAAGTTTAACGTTCAATTTCAAATATTAAAAGTAATTTTTAAAAATCTGAGAATTTAAAAAAATGGAAGTTTTCTATTTATGGATGTCTGATCACAGTAACAAATAAATGCTTACCACAGAAAGCAGCTACGTGCAATGGTGTGTAACCTCGGTCATCTCTGGAAGATGGAGTGACAATAGATGGGTCATTCATCCTACTGCAAAATGAAAAATTTGTCAGACCAGCCGATCCACTAAGCAATTATTTAAAATTGCAATTTTTAAAACTTAGTAGTTTACAGAATTAAGCACAGAAACCAAAATAAATGGGTCACCATTAGATTGTCTCCAGTAAAGGAGATTCTCACTCAGAAGTGCAGCAGGTGGCTTATTCAACATTAGTACTTAAAAAGAGATTTGCAAACATGACACATGATTGATTCTGGAGTCATGAGTATAACAGTTGCAGTCAACCAGGACTTAACCTATGGTCCTGTCAGACACTCTTCCCTTATTTATAATGTTACACAGCCACTTATTCTTCTCTCTAGTTCCTGTGTCAATTCTTTATTATTCGCGTGTTTTCTTAGTATCCTTCCAACTTCACAGACTTCAGAGCAATCTTTTATTTATTTTTCTTGGCATCCTCTGAAGCAACCATCATTGCATGCTTACAAGCAGGAACACCACTCACCTCCCTCCCATTCCCCCTTCCACCCTCTCACACACCACACACATGGTGCTATCTGGAAAATACATTAACAGGTTTAAGTTGTGAGACATTTAATCACTTGCAAGGAACTAGATGTCTTAGCAGCAACCATTAAATTCAGTTGAGAGATTTCAGTTGCAATATCCACAAACAAAAAAAGGCTTGTCATTGCTCTTTTTGATGTCTTCACAGCTCAATGAAATAGAAGAGTCACTGATTTGCATTGCCCCTGTGCCAAATAATGGAATCAAGTCTTTGTAAATTGATTTCTGTGCCTATTTAGCATAATTCTGGAGAATCCCCTGCTACCACATGGGTTAATATAACAGTCAGAGTTAACTAAGTGAATACTCCAGGGAATATAACTTTTATCACAACAAACATATCCATGAAACTCTTGGTTGACATACGTCAGTTGCAAAAGACAAGAACCATATCTGGACACCTGGAGACATCATTCTAGAATCCCTTCTTGGCGTCAGACTCTATTACCCAGATATTCCCTTCTAGAATGCCCCACAGGAGCATACGGAACAGGAGGAGGAGCTGGCCACTTGGTCCTCTCATCTACTCTGCTATTCCATAAGATCATGGCTCATCTGAAATTCTGCACTCCCTCTTACCCTTTTACCCCCTTGCTTATCACAAATCTATCTACTTCCGCCTAAAATATTCAAAGACTCTGCTTCCACGATCTTTGAAGAGAGTTACAAAAAAAAATCATGATCTTCTGAGAGAAAACCTTTCTCCTCACCCCATCTTAAGTGGGCTCATTCTATTATAAGAAAAAACAATCAGCCTTGTTCTAGGCTTTCCCCGCCAGAAGCATGGCAACACATGCGGGCTACCCCAGAACACTCTACACAAAAGATGCATTGCACTGTGTGTTTCGATGTACATGTGACTAATAAAGATATCTTATCGTACACTCCACATTCAATCCATCAGGGCTCTTCAGGGGCACATATCTTTCACTCCGATCCTCCCTCACCTTTCAGGAGATGCACCTGAACCTGTCCAGTTTTTCTTCATGAGACAACCTAGTCCAGTAATCCTTCCTGGAACTGCTTCAAATGCAGTTACCTAATTTTATATTCCCTTTACAATAAAGAATAAATGTTCTGCTAGTTTTCTTAATTACTTGCTTTCCGCACTTAGGATTCACTTTGGAGCATTTGCGATGCAGAAAATGTTGTGGATAACACGTTTAGTGAGTTGGTCACACCACAGTTTAAGGGGCTAGGAAAAGATAGGGAATGGGTGACCAACAGGCAGAGCAGTAGCAGGAAAGTAGTGCAGGAGTCTCCTGTGGTCATCTCACTTCAAAACAGACATATCACTTTGGATACTGTTGGGGGAGATGGCCCATCAGGGGAAGACAGCAGTAGCCAGGATCATGACACCATGAATGGCTGAGCTATAGTGGTAGGGGATTCCAGGGTAAGGGGAATAGACAAGAGCTTCTGTGACCACAAATGTGACTCCCGGTTAGTGTGTTGCCTCCTAGGTGCAAGGGTCAGGGATGTCTCAAAGCAGCTGCAGAGCATTCTGGAAGGAGAGGGTGAACAGCCAGTTGGCATGGTGCATGTAGGTACCAAGGATATAGGAAAAAAGGTGGGATGAGTTCTTTCACGCTGAATTTAAGGAGTTAGGAGATAAGTTAAAGAGTAGGACCTCAAAGGTAATAAATCAGGACTGCTATCTCTATCACGTGCTAGTCAGAGTAGGAATAGGAGGCATAGTTAGGATGAATATGTGGCTTGAACAGTGATGCAAGAGGGAGGGTTTCAGATTCCTGGAGCATTGGAACCAGTTCTGGGGGAGATGGGACCAGTACAAACCAGTCTACACTTGGGCAGCACCAAGATCAATGACTTAGGGGGATTGTTTGCTAGTGCTGTTGGGAGGATTTAAACTAATATGGCACGGGGATGGGAATCCATGCAGAAAGACAGTGGGAAACAATGCAGAGACCAAGGCAAAAGTTAGAAAAAAAAGAGTGGAATCCAGAAAAGTCAAATGCAAATGACACAAAGATTACTAGATTCTAAAAGGACAATGAGTGTAAGGGCACCTTATCTGAATGCTCCTAGCATTCGAAACAAGGTCAGTGAAATATGGCACAAAATCAGTACAAGGGGTATGATTTACTGGCCATCACAAAAACGTGGTTGCAGGGTGGAGATGATTAGGAATTAAACATCCAAGGGTATTCGGTAATACGGAAGGAAAGGTAGGAAGGTAAGGGAGGTGGGGTAGCATTCTTAATTAAGGATGAGATCAAGGCGATAGTGAGAGACGATACAAGATTTAAGGAGCAGAATGTTGAGTCCATTTGGGTAGAGATTAGGAATAGTAAAGGGGGAAAAGAAAAATCACTGGTGACAATTGTCTATAGGCCATCAAATAATAATATTACAGTGGCACAAGCAATAAACTAAGAAATATCTGTTGCATGTAAGAATGGAATGGCAGTTGTCATGGGGGACTTTAACATGCACATAGATTGGGCAAATCAAGTTGATCGAGCCAGTCTTGAGGAGGACTTTATAGAATACATCTGTGTTGGCTTTCTTGAACAGCATGTTAGTGAACCTACAAGGGAAAATGCTATCTTGGATCTGGTCCTGTGCAATGAGATGGGTAAAATCAGAAAAAGTGATCACAGTATGATTGAATTTCTCATACAAATGGAGGGTGCAATAGTTCCATCTAAAACCAGTGTATATGCCTAAACAAGGGAGACTACACGGGATGAGGGAGGAGTTGGCTCGCGTAGACTGGGAACACAGGCTATATGTTGGGTCAGTTGAAGAACAATGGAAGACTTTCAAAGAGATTTTTCAGTGCTCAACAAAAGTATATCCCAGATAAATGCAAGGACAGTAAGAGTGGGGAGAGCCAACCTTGGATAACTAAGGACATAGAAGAAGGCATCCAGCTAAAAGCTCATGCATCCACAGT
>JARFYF010000017.1:25533606-25543616 GCA_030265395.1 Rhina ancylostomus | reverse complement strand
TTCAAAGTGGGCAGCAGTCAGGCTGCCTCGTGACAAGCTAGCTTTGCATGGCACCAATACCTAAATAACAGTTAAAATACAAGGCAAGAAAAAGGTCTTAATGACCAAAAAAAATGAGAACACTTACAGACAAATGTATAGCAGGAATTACTGAAGAAATTCTTTTTGAAACAAATGTTAAAATATTTCCATAATTAAATTATTTTTCTTGTTATATAATGTTAAATAATGTTCAGCCACAAAGAAACAATAGAATTGGCCAAAATGCTATTTCTGTTTACATATGCTTCGTAGAGAAATGTTGGTAACATCTTCCTCGGGGATCAGCTTAAATCTGATTTCTACTCCCATGCAGTGCACACAGAAGTCAGAGAAAAGCTGGAGGTCAGATGTGCCATTATCCGACTTCCTCTCTGCTGCTAAACTCACCATCAAATCCAGAGGTGCAGCACAAATATTCTGCACTTCTGATCAGAGTTTTTAATAACAGCTGTCAAAAAAAAAACTATCAAGATATTCTAAGGTTCCACTGCCCAGGGCCTAGTCACTATGCTTCATAGGACAGCTACAGCAATAAGACCTCTGGCTTGATCAGTGCTGCAGGACTTAAGGCAAACAGTTCTGCAGGCAAGGCATTTTTGGGGAACAGGCATTCTGGGGTCCTCTCCAGGCAGGGGACCAGATCAAGCATGATCCAGCTCAATATACAACAACAAATAACTTGATAGACACACAAGAAATTACAGATACTGGAATTTGGAGTAAAAGAAACAAGCCACTGGAAGAATTCAGTGGTCAAGAAACATCTGTGAAGGCAAAGGGATAGTCAATGATTTGGGTCAAGACTCTGCATCATGACTGGAGTAATCACTGATTAAATTCTCTCAGTTGTAATTTGTGCATCCATTGCCGGTGGGATTGGGTTCTCCACCTTTCTGAGGTGTTCAGATGCTTCATCCTCATTTTTATCTCAATATTTTAAAACACACTCTGACAGTACTAGTTTATTGTTCATATACCTCATCCTAAACCACAGAACTACACTGCTTGAGATGGGCTTTTGTTTTTCCACCCCCAAAGCAACAGGATCAAGAAAAAATGATCACTGTTTAGATTGCCCAATAATTAGAAGAGCAGATATGATACAAGCTCCTTCCATGAGGTTACTAATTGACTGGTGTTCAGCAACAATTAAGACCTTTGATTTTCATATCCAAGTATTCAGAACCCATTTCAGGCAGGCACCTTCAAAACCTAAAATTCACAAGTTGTTAACTTTCAGCACTAATCCTGTATTTGTCACCACAGCTTCTTTTTAACAGATATGAGAAGTAGTCAGAGTTTTCCATCATCATCGAAGTGAGGGACTGCAAAGATGTCTACTTAATTTGGGTAATGGCATTCCCCATCAACCTGACCCCAAAATATTAGTGCCAATAGATATGCTGCATCAAAAAACTCTATGTCAAAGTGTTTGAGTGCACCACAAAAGCAGCTCTTCTCAGATGGTAACTCCCAATCAACAAGAGCCACAGGAAGTCCACAGTCTATGGGCTGCTCTGAAGTCGACCATAATTGGTACCTGGAAAGCCACTATTGGATTCTCTATCAAGCAGCAGCAAGACTGGTTTGAAGAGAATGAACAGGAGATCAAGAAACTAATTTCTAAAATAGTGTGTTTTAGCACAGCGTTCTCTAAGTACAGCTTCCATGGAACGTGGGGTTTAGTGAGTAAGTGGGTGATTTAAAAAAAATTAATTTTACAGCCAAATTCTCTTAACCCTATAGATTGCAGTGAAAAATAAGCAGTTAAAAGGCATCTTTTAGTCTCCCAAGTAATTGGGTAATCAGCTAGAACTGGTTGATTGAAGTCAGCTGACTTAAAGGTATTGATTACTGGGAAACTAGATCTGTAGTTCTGGCGTGCTTTTAGCACAGTGTCTCTGAATACAGAATCCACAAAGTGTGGACCTTGGTGAGTAAAGAATTTTTATGCCATTAGGGCAATGGTGAAATAATTAAATAAAATGATCAAATCACATCTATATATATATCTACACAGGTTAGGCAGGTATTCTGTTGTGTCTGTAGTACATGGGAGTTGATGGAAACTATTGGAATCTGCAGCTCGAGAAATATTGGGTCAAAATTGATGAGCTGAAGTCTAAGATTTGCAAGCTACAATATACCTGGAGGAAAATTACCTGGATACTATGTTCCAGGAGGCTGTCACATAGCATGGTTTAAGTACTGTACAATATGTGAGTCAAGAACATAAGAAAGAAGATTTTGGAGTGAGCCATTGAAGCATGCTCCACCATTAAATATGGATTGATATACTATTTTCTTGCCCCATCCCCGTACTCCTTGCTTTCTCTACTATCCATAAATCTATTAATCTCAGTTTTGATTGCAAACAATGAACAAACCTCCAGTATAGAGAATTTCAAAGATTCATCTCAGTGAAGAAGTTTCTCCTCATTTTCGTCTTACATGATATACCTCTTATTGTGAGAATGTGACCCCTGGCTCTATAGTCCTCAGCCAGGTGAAATATCTTCTCCATATCTACTCCGTCAAAATTAGTACATTTCAATGAGGTCAGCCCTCATTTTACAAACTGTGAAGATGTGATGTCTAGCCTATTCAATCTCTCTTGTGAAACACTTGCAATGACAGGAACCAACTAATGAATTTTGCTGTGCACTCTGTAGCAAGTGCATTCTCTTTTAGCTAAGACAACCAAAATTGAAGACATACTCCATGTGTGGTCTCAGCGAGGCCTTATATAATTGTAGTAAGACATCTTTACTCTTGCACTCGAACATTCTAGCAATTAAGCCAACATAACATTTGCCTTCCTAGCTGCCTGGCAAAGTGGGACAAGAGGGTATAATACAATTGAGGCAGGAATGTAGATCTAGAAGACTCAACCCTTCCATAGTTTTTACAGCCTTTATGGATAAGAGCAGAGACTGAGGGTAGATGAATAAACCAACAAACTAAACAAAGCACCTTGGTACAGGAGATTATTCAAGTGGGCATGGGGGTGGGGAGGGGTGAAAAGGAATGTAGTGATATAGGTGATAGTAATTAGGGGCATAGTTGCTGTTTTGCCAGCCTGGTGCCAGGGCCATCTCCTCAGGGTGGAGAGGAACAGATCCAGTTGTCATGATCCATGTGAGAACCAAAGAAGTAGAAAGGACAAAGAAGGAGGTTCTATTGAAGGGATATGAACAGCTGGGGATCAAATCAAAGAGCAGAATCACAAAAATAATTATCCCTGGAATATTACCAGAGCCATATGCAAATTGGCATAGGGTAAACAAACTCAGGAAATTTGAATGCTCGTCTCTAAGAACAGCAAAGGAGACCATTTTAAAATTTAAATGATTTTCTTTGTTACTCATTATATTCTGCTAGATCTTATATTCTGCTAGATCATATATTCAAGAACAACTTGGGGGAAAGGAATACTATCAGATCATCTGTAATTGCAGCATTTGAATTGGCTGCTTTCATAAAGATTTTCACCAACCTTTATTTAAATAAAGATTCTGGTTAATCTCCTTCTCAGAGCCGATCACAACTACTTTTGTTACTCAGCTACAAGTTTTAATATGCTGTGAAGCTATATACATTTAATACACAACTCTTTTTACACACAAAGTTGTCCTGTATAATTCACTTTCTATAATTAACGTTGCACATGATGAAATGGTCAAGTTTTTGTCCAGATAAGAACAAACATGATGATAAAGAAATTTGAAGAGTATGCGATTTGTTACAACATAGGTGGACATTTGGCCCTTCAAGTCTATCTCAGTTTTCAGAACAATCCCATCAATCTTATTTCTCCCACATATTTTCCAGTAACCTATTCTCTCTTACATGGTCATTAACACCACTCTGATTCTTCTACACTCAACTACACTAGAGGTAATTTACAGGAGCCAATTAACCTACCCACCAGCATATCTTTGGGATATGTGAAAAACTCAAGAGCATCCAGGGAAAACACTCATGGTCACATGAAAAATGTGCAAAATCTTTCAGACAGTAACAGAGATCAGAATCAAACCCTGGAGCTGTGAGATTGCTGCATCACCCATTGCCCCACTGTGCCAAAGCATTATAAAGATAGATTTTAACTTTATTGCTTTCAGTTTAGAGAAATAACATACTTGGAGTATGTTTTAAACATTAAGGATTGCTTCTGTTTAATCGTGCAAGTTCTTTATAATGTGGAGATCATGCTTATAAAATACATAAGCAGCGAATAGTTTAATTTTTGGAGCAATTTGCTGAGGCAAACTGGAAACCATAATTGCAACATCAGAAGGAACCTATCAAGTTCCTTAAAGAATTCCAGTAATAGTGAACATACTTCTAGTTGACTAGAGTTTATGATTAATTACCAGCAGTCATGAACTCTCTCCACTTGGTGGTTGCTTAATACTCAGAAAAAAAGTCTCCTAGTATTTCTCCTGAATTGGCAACAGAGTTCATTACTATTTTTGCTTTCCTCAACAGGACCCATTTTTTGGGATGTTGGTAGGGTTATGGAGGTGGGAGTGGTTAGGTTATGTACAAAGTTACATTTCCAGTCTAATAGGTGCATTGACTTTTTCCTGATCTTTCTACTTAATTGCTCAGATCTCTGCAACGACTTATAAATTCAACTCACACTGATGGATTTAAAGGCCCCAACATATATGGAGGGAGAATGTAGGAAGATCCCCGCAAAGCTCAGAATGCAGAACTTGTGTCAGTTTTAGCAAAAGAACCTCTTTAAAATATTCCCCTTCTTCTTTTAGCCATCACTTAGCCAAACTGACATAATGGATCATAGAGAAAGATCAGGGCAATTGCACTGTGGATGGCTAATTTAAGTATGTTGAATTCCCCATCACTCATCTGACATAAATCCCACCGCCATAAATGCATTAACATATGGCTAACCTCGAAATCCCCTATGACCCTCTCCTACCCAATGTGACAGCAAAACAAGGAGGTAAAAAAAAATTAGACTCCAGAAACCTTGTTTTACTAAAAGTAGAACCAAGTTAAAAAAATGTAGGAAACAGCAACAGTAACTGATATTAAATGAGAGATTTTGGGCAAAGCTATTAAAAAGAAGTTGGAAATTCATTGATGCTACAGGCCATGAAGCATAATTCAGCTTGAAACAGAGGGAAGCACTACACTTGACCGTAATATGGGGAGAAAAAACTGAAATAATTCCATTCTCAACATTGAAAATCTTTCACTGTGAATGCAAATAAATAAATGCAAATCTCTTCAGACTTCATTATATGAATGTAATAGAATACTCACAATCCCATGTACTTCTGCTACACGGTTGGAGGCATCAGGCTTCTGCTTCTGAAGGGCTAAATAGAAAGGGTTTCTCGAAATATCTTCATCATACATAGCCATGGACACCAAACACTGTGCACTAAATTTTAACTGTGTAAGAAATGTAAAAGTTTATAATGTTATTGATCATAATATGCAAAATTAATACAACAGATTTTGTAGCATTTTAACAATAATAAAATATATTACCAAATAAAAATGGCAAAATATTAAGGGAGTTTAATTAGATAACACCTGCAATAGGGGCAATGAAAAACCAAGGAAAGGTGCAAGTTCCACAAGGCATGCCCACCAGATCAAGCAGTATCTGCACAAGGAACAATAATGAATGCAAGAAGTGTTATGACTACTGCATTTTCTATGTTTACTTTTAGATTTCCAGCATCGACAAAATGTTTACTTCCTGATGCAACACAGTGGTATTGTCAATTCTAAATTCCCTTGAATAACAAACCTAGAAACATTAAATAAATTTAAATTCAGGGGACATTTAATAGTCAGAAATCACAGTATTTTAATACTGCAATGTCTTACTTTGGAATTAATTCTAATAATCTCACAGCTCCAGGGACCCAAGTTCAATCCTAACCTTGGGTGCTGTCTGTGTGGTTTTCACATTCTTTCTGTGAGCACACAAGTTTCTGTCAGATGCTTTGGTTTCCTCCAACTTCCCAAAAAAGTGCTGGTAAGTTAACTGGCTACTATAAATTACTCTTTAGTGTAAGCAAGTGGTTAAAATAATCAAAAAGTATGATTTTAGGTATTTGAGAAAGAATTAGTTGCAGGGCTGCAGGGACATGAGGAGGAGGGAATTGGACTCATTAGAATTACTCTGCTGGGAGCCAGCATAAACCTGATGGGCCAAACAATCTCCTTCTGCGTTATAACAAAGAGATGAATTGATGCAGTCAGCAGGGAAATGAAAAATGAGAGTATTTTATAAATATAAAGGGAAGTGTAAATTTTTACACTATGACTGGAATAATTGCCATTCTACTCTGTGTATCATAAATAAAACTCCAAAAGACTTCTCAAGTACATTTGCTAAAACACTTTGTCTCCTAAAATGATTCTGGAGGAAGATTAGAGAATTATAAACAAAAAAAAACTTTAAAAGGTTTCTGAATGGATCATACTGCAACATCTTAACAAATATACACTGCTCTCAGCTGTTGCTGTTTATCCCCCCCCCCCCAAGTTCTAACTTGTAACATTCAATGGAATGAAAAGCCTCTCAACAATTGTATATATACATAAATTCTTAACAAGTGTTTTAATTTTGTTTACAACTGTGTAGAAAATAAACATATGGAAATATTTTTCCTGCAATTTACCAAAAAGGCATTTCAATTCAAACTAGAATTGACCTTCCAATTTCACCAAAAGAGAATATCCCACTATCTCTGACAAACATTTCAGGGTAGAAGGCAAAATAAGTGGGTGGATAACTGGTTGAAAGATAATCATGCTTACATACAGCATGTCACACAGACAATTAATTTGGAAAGTACAGAATTTGGTTAATTTGAACACTGCACTTCCACACTGTTTGGAGGCATTGTTATTGTATTCTGTGGATCATGAGTAAACTATAACCCCAAAAGGCTTCTAATGTACATTGCATAAAACACACTACATATTAGTACAATGGGAACATTATCAAACTCTCCTTAAGGGGGGGGGGGGGGAGAGAGAGAGAAAAGAGCCAAGTAGAAACTAAGTTAAAGAAATAGGAGAAGCTATGGAGTGTAAAAACTTTATTCTGCATGTGGAATAAGATGACAGTATTCAGAAAAACCAGCAGAGGAGTGGGATAGAGAATTAAAGTGGCAGGCCATAAGACATAGGAGCAGAATTAGGCCATTCAGCCCATCGAGTCTACTCCACCATTCAAACATAGCTGGTTTATTTTTCCATCTCAGCCCCATTCTCCTGCTTTCTCCCTGCAACCTTTGGCACCCTTACTAATCAAGAACCATCAACAGGAAGGTAGGCAACAGGAAGTTAAGGGTCACCTCTACAGTTTATCCTGAACAATTTATCCTGAAAATTGTTCAGCTTTTGACAACAGCAACATAATGATTTTGCAAAAGCCATTAGAAAATGATAAATTTGGAAATTATACGAGGAAGTTCAGAGCCAGCACAGTAAGCACCTACATGTGAACTACAACGTGATTCTAAACAACCTGCCCAATGAGCCTCTGTTTGGAGCAAGGACATTCATCTTCCAATCTCCCCCTTAATTTATTGTTAGTTACAAGAGAATAATGCAGTGGTATAAAGCAACAGACTTCTGGAAGTGCTCTTACCATTTAAATGTTAAACAGCTTTTTTTTTACAGATCTAATTAGAACTTAATTCATTACTGCAAAAGATATGCTGCTATCAGAAAATGTTAATACAAAGAAACAAACTTGCATTTGTATAACACGTTTTACATAACATCTTTCATGACTAGGCGATCCCAAAGCAGTTTACACCAATGAAGTACTTTTGAAATGTAATCAACTGTTCCTTTGGAAAACATGACTGCAAATGCACATATAGTAAGATCCCTCAAACAGCAAAAAATAAATGACCAGATCACATGCTCGGTAGCCATGAGAGATAAATATCAAGCAAAATCCTGCTCATCCCCAAATGGCATACAGGATCTTTCAAATCAAACGAAGAGAGCTGAAAGAGTGTTAATTTAAAGTTTATTAAATAGCACCACCAAATGGTGCACTGCTCCCAAGATTAAGTGTTTAAATCTCTGATGGGGAGGGGGGTTGATTTAGGTAAGAGCCAAGACCGGCATCCCAAAAACAACTGATAACTGAGGGAGGATTTAATGATATCACCTTTAGCTGTGTAATTTCCTGTAACATAACCAACAGAAATGTATTTCGTAATGTATATGCATGTTCTGTTTTCAACATTCAGCAGCTTGTTCTCACATCATATGATCTATTTCCCCACTGCAACTGGATACAACTCACAAAACTACTGCAGTTAATTACGGTTCGGTGGTCAATATAATTTACTAATAATATGAGCAGTTAAGTGCGATTACGGGCCTATTCGTTTTCTGAAAGAACGGTGGAACACTTCACTTCCTCATATATCCAGTTTAAAGCACGTCAGATACATATAACTGAAACCTAGATTTCCCTGAAACACAAGCTGACATAAAATTGTACTTACGTATTTAAATAGTCAAACAGTATCTCCGTACTCAGCTGGTGATGCCGCCACCTTCAGCGTGTTCACTGAACGTAGCCAGGCCCATCAGCGAGTCGAACCTACTCAACCCCAGAAAATCCTGACCCATGCTCTTTGCCCATCAACTTGAACCCACACACGGTCTCTCCTTGATGTCCCATTTCATCTTCCAACACAGAACAAAGCACTTACCAAACTGTCATACACTGAGTCATTTCACCCTCACTTCGTCTTTAACTTTCCAGCGCTGTTTCGTCTTATTGACAGCGGAAACAATGTTGCCATCCTTGTGATTGACAGTCCTGTTAACCAGTCAAATCTCGACGTGGAGGAAAAAAGTTCCAATCTCCCGCAATAGCTTCTCAGCCAACTGGCGCCCCCATGAGACGGCGCTCTGACCACCGGCTACAGTGAATAGAAACATTTGGCGACAGTTTTCACTTCCTGGTTTAGAGAGCACGTGATAAGGTGCTGGTATTTATTCTGACGATTGAAGCTGGTGAAGCTATGTACTGGTTCATACAGGAATAGAGGTGCAATGTTTTTCTGTTATTTAACGTCGCTATTTATTTAAAATCAAGATGTTGTAATCACTCTTGCATACTCAGGTACAATAACTTAGAAAATTGACGTAAAATGGTCAAAAGGCAAGAAAAATCACGATAAACCTGATATGCATTTGGATAAATGGCTAGCTCTGGTAAGATTATTGGATCTAGTGGGATAATCGCTTAGTTTGAGTTCGAATGCGTATTTTTTAGAACTATTATTAAAGCGTTGCACTAATACATTTGTAACGATATAACAAACGTATCTGAAAGGATCGTAGCTGGGTATTAAAATGGTGAAGGATGAATGTAAAATGCTTTTGGATGCCCTAAACAAAGTGTCAGCTTGCTATCGGCATTTGGTTATCTGTGCTGGTGGGACATCGGATTCGCAAAATTTACGGGAAGAACTAAAGAAAACCAGACGAAAAGCACAAGTGTTAGCAGTTGCTAACAAAAACAAGTTAATAACTATTTTAAAGGACAAAACTATCAGCAAAGATGATCGGGCTGAATTCGAACGGCTGTGGGTACTGTTTTCGACGTGTATGGAGGTCTTGGAAATCGACATGAGAAGGGCTTTGGAACTGGGTCAAGAATTTCCACTGAATGTTCCCACCAAACATCGGATTCAGACGGGGATGATTGGCGGGACATCTGCTGTAGCCGCCCGTGCTATGAATGTTCAGAACATGAACTACGAAGAGGGGAACAATATAGACATTGTCGATCTAAACGATTTGGAACAAGAGATCAATGAAGTAGGGGAAATGATATACGAAATGGAGATGAAAGTGAACGTCCTTCAGTGGACCGTGGAAGCAAAGCAAGGCCCCGGTTCTGAGCTAAAGTCAACTGCCAGTGCTGGTGTTTCATC
>JARFYF010000017.1:25462018-25478747 GCA_030265395.1 Rhina ancylostomus | reverse complement strand
GTTCACCTCATTGTAGTTAAATGCTTTTATTTTTAAAATTAGATTGCTGATATTGTAACTTCTGTAATATGTCATAGTGTTTTAAACAAGCTTGACAGGGGGATTGGAACCTCAAAAGGAAGTCAGAAAGGAAAGAGAATGCAGGAAGGGGAAGTTAGAAAACTAGTAAGTGAAATAGATAACAAAAAGTCAAGCAGCAAACGGGAATTATAGTACAGAAAATGATAAGGTGACAAAATGAAAAGCTCCATATCTAAATGCTTGCTACATTCACAATAAATGAATTAATGGCATAAATGTAAGTAGATTATTATTATGGAAATTGGCTACAAGGTGACCAAAATTGGGAAGTAAATATTCCAGGATACTTGACATACAAGAACTGGCAGAAAAAAAAGGGGGTGGTATAGAACTATAAATAAGGAAAGAAACTAGTGCAATGGTGAGAAATGATCTTGGATTGACAGATTATGCTGTAAAATTAGAATCAATTTGGGTCAACCTAAGAAATAACAAAGGGCAGAAAGCTTTGGCTCTTTATAGCTACCAAATGGTAGTTGTCATTATTAGTAGTGGCATAAATCAGGAAATCGGAGGCACATGTAACAGTGAAGATACTTAGTTATTGGAGACTTTATCCTATACATATGAAATTTGCTTTAATACTGTCGAAGATCAATTCATAGAATGTATTCGAGACACATTTCTGGATCAATAAGTTAAGGAAATAAAGAGGGAAAATTTTGGATCTTGTTTTGTGCAGTCAGAAGAGGTTGATTGATAATCTTGCTTTCAAAGGGCCTTTGGGGGTGTGACTAAAATACATCTGAATTTTGCAGTGAGTTTGCAAGTGATGAAATTCAATGTGAAACCAGGCTATTAAATCTAAACAAAGGTAACTATGAAAGTATGAGAGGAGAGTTGACAGTGGTTGATTGGGAGAATACATTGAATGACATGGTGGTGGACAGGTACTAATGAGCATTTGAAGAAATCATGTATAATTTGCAAAAATCCTTTAAGGCAGAAATGCCCAAAAGGAAAAATGGTTTAAAGATGGCTGACTCAAAATTAAAGATGGTATTAAATCAAAAGAGGCTTATAACTTTGTCAGAAATATCTGAGAATTGGGACGATTCTAAAACTTGGTGTTAGAGGCCAAAAAGCTTGATAATGAAAGGAAAGATAGAATATGAGTGCAGGCTTGTGAGAAATGTGGGTGGCACAAGGGCACCATAGACTGTACAGTGGCACAGCTATTAGAGCTGCTGCTTCATACTTCCAGCAGCCTGGTGCTGCCTGTATAGAATTTGCATTCTCCATGAGATCATGTGGGTGTCCTCAGAGTTGCATAGGTACATGCCCTTGAGTCCATACTACCCATCAAGCACCCTTTTACTCTCTTGCTACAGTTTTTTGTTTCTCCCCTCATTCTCCTTAACTCCCCCCCAGATTCTACTACTTGCACATTAAGAGCAACTTACAGTGGCCAACTAACCTACCAATTTGCATGTCTTTGGGACATGGGTGGAAACCAGGTGTCCTGGAGAAATGTATGCATTCGCAGGGAGAACATGCAAGCTCAACACACACAGCACCAGAGTTCAGGATTGAACTGGAAAGTTGGGATCACATCTGCAGATTAAACCTTGTCTTGTTTTTGCAGTTTTTCCTCTCCACTGTCTTGCATAATTGATATCATACTTTATATCCTGTGCATTGTCTGTAGCTACGTGCCTGTGATGCTGCTGCAAGCAAGTTTTCCATTGTACCTGTTCACATGACAATAAACTCGACTTGACTTTAAAATTCTCAACCTTGTTTTCAAATGCTGCATGGTCTTGCCTCCTTTGTAATTATCTACAGTTCCATTAGCTTTCAAGATATCTGTGCTCCTTTAATTCTGTCCTATTGAGCATTTTGATTTTTTTAATAATTAGTTTACAGGATGTTTGCATCCCTGGTAATGCCAGAATTTGTTGCCCATCCCTTCTTTCCATAACATTTCTCTTACTTGTGCTCGCTTGCTCTGTATCACTATTTTTTCTGTGAAGCTAATCATCAATAATTTTGTTTGACCATGCTCCTATGAAGCCCATTGAGATTTTTTAATAAACATTTAAGGGTGTTTTGTATGTGGAGGTAGTTGTGCCCTATAATGCTTGCACTTGACAGAAGGAATGAGAAGGTATTTTTATGTTTTTAGTAATTGAAACCAGTATTTTTGAGAATCTTATTTGCATTAAGTATATATTGATGATCTTTCTTCAATAGATAGTGCAGCTGTGTCTGGACCATGAGAAAACATCACTGTTGTTGACCATGTTGGACTTCACTTCTGAGATTTTACAAAAAACTCTGATTTTTGCTAATTGTGCTGAGGAAGTTGATCATGTGTTTAAAGTAGGTAATCATGGATTCAATATACTTGAACAGTCCACGAGAATACAGTAATCTAAATTTGAATGTAATTGCTGTGGCAAAAATAATGCACATAACTCTGCAAAGACATAGCTGTTTTGCAAATATTCTTTTAATGCTTATTTACTAAATTGGAGGAAAAAATCTTTGTCCCTGAAATATTAATTTTAAAGGAAATTTTGCATCTTGTATTAATTTCACATTGTAGCAACTAAGATGAGTGCTAGAATATGCTTGCAATTTATCTCAGGGGTTAAGAGCTTGCTATGTGCTACATAATGTCAAGTTAACTATGTGCATTTTCCTCTTGAAAGAAAGAGAAGTATGACATGCAGAAGGTTTGGAGTACAAGTCTGGCAAATTGTATGCAAAGTTGTCTCACAAATAGGAGGCAGGGATGGTGATGGAGGGTTGCTTTTCTGATTGGAAATCTGGGGCCAGAGCAGTACCACAAGGATCAGTACTTGGACCCTTGATGTTTGTGACATACATAAATGATTTGGCTGTGAATGTAGGAGGTATGATTAGACAGTTTGCAGGTGACGTAGATGTTTGTGGTGTTCTGGGTAATGCGGAGGATTATCTTAAACTATAGAATGAAATTGATCAGCTGAAAAGTTGGGCAGAAAAATAGCATATAGAATTTAATCCTGACAAGTGTGAAGGGATTCATTTAGGAAGGTCAAATGAGATGCATAGTAAATGTTAGGGCTGTAAGGAGTGTGAATGAACAAAGGTAAGTTGAGGTAAGTCCATAGATCCCTAGAGGTGGTTAGTACATGTAGATAGGTTGATGAAGATAGCACATGGGACACTTGCCTTCATCAGATGTGGCAAAGAATATAAGAGCAGGGATGTCTCATTTCAACTTTATGAAATATTGGTTTAGTCACACCTGGAGCATTGTGTGTTATTCTGTTTGCTATACTATAGGAAGGATGGGAATGTGCTGGAGAGAATGCAGAGGAGGTTAGTCAGGATGTTGCCTGGATTGGAGCATTTCATTTATAAGGAATGATTGGATGAGCTGGGCTCTTTCTCTGGAGAAGAGGAGGCTGAAGGGTTATTTGATGAAGATGTACAAAATTGCGAGGGGGGGTAGGTATCCAAGGTAATGGTGCCTAAAGCAAGAGCGTATTTCTAGAGCGTGAGGGGTAGGAAATTTTAGAAGGGGTTTGAGAGGGAAATTTTTTCAAACAATGCATGGTCAGAGTCTCAAACGTACTGCCTGATGAGGTAGTGGAGGCAGGCAGTACATAACATTTAAGAAACATCTTGACAAGCTCTTGAACCACCACAGCATAGAAGGCTACAGATCAAATGTGTATAAATGGGACTAATATAAATAAGTCCAATAGTTGGTATGGACGTGATGGACTGAAGGGCCTGTTCCTGTTCTGTACAATTCTATGACTAATATTTATAGGGACATATAGAGTTAACTAATGTCAGCAACAAGTGGGAAAGAATGATAATGTAAGTCATCCTTTTTGAATTATCTTTTACCCTGTCTTTTGCTTTTCCTGCCAATTAATGACGGATAAACCACACTAGACAGTGATTTTGCCTAATAACTGTACCTCTTTATTAATCGTGATTAGTTCAAACTCAAAAATTCGCTGTATAGTTCAAATGACCTCTTTAGTTAGTTAACTCTTTTAGTTACACAACTCTTGCGTTTAATTTCACAACTTCCAAAACCTGTTACTTGTATCTAGATATTATCCACTCAGATGAACCTGGCTGAGGTTCCTTCTGATGAGTTCTTCTCTGAGTCCCGGATCCAGGGTCATCTTCTGTACTGATTTGGTGTTCCAGAGTCATTGCTGTCAGTTCTCCTGTAAGATACGTCTTTATCCACTTCCTTTCATGCCTTGTTATCCGTTGGTTTGACTCTTCTAAATTTCTGTTGACAGCATTCCATAAACACTTTAGACACTTGGTCTGCAAAAATACTTTAGACACTTGGTCTGCATTTACCAGGGTGTCTGTCTATGCTTTTACAGTTTACCAAACTGTCCCTGGTACATGGTGCCCCAAGATATCTGTTTGAATCAGAACATCCTTACCTGCTTTCTCTGTGCTCGGTGGTAAAGGAATGTTCAACACAGCTGTAAAGCCATCTCAGCTATAAAAACTGTCTCCACTAGGCTCCCTTGCTGATACTAACCAAGTGTCCAACTGTCAGTGTGACCTCACTTCATACTGTCCCACTTCATGTTAACCAGGCCTCTCTGTTTCTGATTTGTATTGTTTATTTAACTTTTTTTTTCTCAACTGTGAAAACTCCCCTGCTGTAAACAGAGGTTAGCTGTTTTAATTTCCTTCAACTGGCAAAGTGTTGTTGTAGTCACTTACTTACACTTGCATCAGCATCAGTCCATCAAACCCGATGTCTTGGGGGAGGGATGTTATGAAATGCACAGATATTAAGAAAATTCTTGAAACAAGAATAGGCCATCTGAGCCCTTGAGATTGCATCTTCATTCGGTATCGTCTTAACATATTCTCAGTTTCTGTATTTTCATTCCATGCATGCACACACGCACACAACCTGATTCCCTAGGTGTGCCAAAAAAAACTGATCTGGAAGTTGAATATGTGCAATGAATGAACAAAAATTTACATTCCTTGTTTTTTTTTAAGGAAGAAATATATATACATACATATATATATATGCAAGTGTTAACCCTCATCCTGAGATTCTTCCCCCAGTTCTATATTCTACAGCTAAAGAAAACAACTTCTAGTCATCTATCCTAATAACTCCCCTCAGGATCTTTTATGTCTTGCTAAGATTACTTGTCATTTTTCTGAACTCTAGGTTCTAGATCCTGAGAGCTAAAACAGATTCAGCGTGCCAGATGTATGACTTCTGTGCAGTAAAGTCTGATTTGTGCTTAATCACTTCTATTCGTTTTTATGCATTTGTTTAATCTAACTATAACTCAGTCATAGAACATGTACAGCACAAACATGGCCACTGCAGCTTACCATGTTCATGCCAATTTTTGTTCTTTTGCCCAACTTCACTAATCCCATTTAAAGAAATAGAAAAATTATGAAAAATTGTTTAGATTAAATTGGTTTATTATTGTCAAATGTACCAAGGTACAGTGGAAAAACTTTGTTTTGCATGCCATCCATATAGATCATTACAACAGTGCATTGAGGTAGTATAAGTGAACACTAACAGAACGCAGAATAAAGTTACAGTTGCAGAGAAACTTCAGTGCAGGTAGACAATAAGGTGCAAGGCTATAACAAGCTAGATTGTAAAGTCAAGAATCCATTTTATCGCACTAGGGGACCATTCAGTAGTCTGATAACAGTGGGATAGAAGCTGTCCTTAAGCCTGGTGGTATGTGCTTTTGTATCTTCTGCCCAATGAGAGAGGGGTAAGAGAGAATGGGTGGAGTCTGATTATCTTGGCTGCTTTACCAAGGCAGTGAGAAGTGTAGACAGAGTCCACAGAGGGGAGTCTGGTTTCTGTGATGTGCAGAGCTGTGTCTATGACTCTCTGTAGTTTCTTGTGGTCTCAGGCAGAGCAGTTGCCATACCAAGTCATGGTGCATCCAGATAGGATACTTCCTATGGTGCATCGATTAATTTAAAAAGAAATTAGTGAGGGTCAAAAATCTTAAGCCAAATTTCTTTAACCTCCCAAGGAAGTAGAGAAGGAGAAGCTGCATGAATATATGAAAGACAGAAAACCACAAAAGACCACAGAGGTTACCAGTAAGGTGGAATGAGCATAAACTAATTAGACCAGATGGCCTTTTACTGTAACACATTCATTGCAATTCTGTTTTTTTCCCCTCAATTGCTTTCTATTTTCAATTTTGCCAAATTTGACTTTCTTTGATTTTTCAAAACACAATATTTTAATCATTTTCTGAACATCTTGAGACACGTTTTTGCAGAGATAAATAAGATACAAAGCATATTGTCTTACTTGGCCTTCTAGCTGAAGGCATTTGAAATTTGTGAAGATTCACTGCTGAATTGCTATGTCTGAGATATTTGCACTTGAGTGAATTTCTGGGTCACTGCATAATTTAAATATTCTTGGGCCTAAATATATTTTCTTTACTTGAGTTCATAACTTTCTTCTAGGCTTTGGACAGCAATTCAAATTTCTGCATCAAAGCCCATGAAGGGATGAGCTTGCACTTAAGCCAAGTATTGGAACAGTGGAATAATAAATTCAGCCCTGGCACACATGTATTATTAGGTATGTATTTTAGCAAATTTTCAAGATATACTCAATTTAAATGCAGAGCCTCCCCAGGTTACAACTGGGTTCCATTCCTGTGAACAGTTCGTCATCTGGACAGTTCACCAGTCAGAAAGGCAGCTACAAGCCAAGTTCCCAGATGCCTGTGGTCCTGGAGCAGCCAGCAAATCCATCTTGCCAATCTCCAAAACGCTCATTCACGTGTACAAGCTACTACATAGGTCAGGCATTTGTACCAAAGTAATTGGGGCAACCTGGGGAGGACCTGTATAAACATTGATGGAAAAGTTTCTGTTTTACACATTGCAGGAAAAAAATATTCTATCTGTCCTAATTTCCAGAAAACTTGACCATAAATGAGAATGGTCATCCCAGATTAGTCATTACTATGTCCAATAAGTTTAAAAAGATTAATACTTTTTGTTATTTGTTACCTTGGAAGTATAAAGTACATAATCATAAAATGAAAATGTTTATCATCATTACTGTGCCACAATATTAACCATCCAGAATATTCAGAGATCGTATTTGTTGTATTCAGGCAGAAATCTGTGTATAATAATATACCACATATTTTCCAGTATACTCATAAATCTTGAATATAATTTTGTTTTAAACATTTATTTTCATGACAGTTACAATGGATGAGTGCCTCCCAGGCCTGGAAATTACAGATGCCACCTGTGTAATCCATTATGGTTTTCCTCCATCTCACAAAATATTTGGAGCTCGCCTGTGTTGCATGGTTGACAATTTTAAAAATCTGATTGTAGAGGTACTGTGAATTTTAAGGAAAAATACAATTAATTGTTTGCAGAATTTATTACTTCTTAGTATGATGCAATTCAATTTCAGATGTACATGTGAGATGCTTTTTACTTTGAGTATTAGTTGTAGTTGACTCCAAAACCTTCAATGTATTTCAGCTAGAAAAATATTCTACAATGGCATAGCAGATAATCATGAAAGTAGATTTAAACCTCAGATTGTCTGGTACCACAAGGTTTTGACTTTGTAAAGAGCTAAACATTACTACTTGCATTGTACGATCTGCCAATCTTAAAAATTTTAGATTGCTGCTTTACTTGTTGAATCAGTATCAAATTCCATATTGGTTCCTATTCAAATTATGTTAGTAGTAATTTGATATCTCTGCTACCTTGCAGCAGTTGTGCCAAATGTCACTTTATGCAAACATTCAAAAATTACCTTGTATTGAACAATTCTTATTTATAATTGATTTTTCCCAAATCTATACTTATTAGAATCAAAATTGTGCTTGTGGTTTCAGAAGAATCATAATTCTTCCCGATTCTCTACAAACACAGCCAGCTGTATGGAGACCATAAATATGAAAGAAGCAGATTTTGTAATCTCCCAATACCTGACACCAGCCTGTACCAACAGCAGTATCTGCAACTTGTCTGTTCTGCTTCATTCTTCTTCAGCTAAATGAAGGGTTGTTTTTTTAAAAAACTTTGTCCTGTCACTGCTCAGATTATATCTGCTCCACAGTGCTGAAAGTTAATTTTTGGAAAAGAAAGTGTTCTATTTCTTCAACAAATTATTTTTCCTTGAGGAGTGTAATGAAGAAAATTGCATACTAGCTTTCTGCTCCTCTTAGAATTATTACGTGGGGAGATTAATTCAAATGAACTGCCTTTTGTAATTCCAAAATATAATCTTGAAAATTATCCACTTTGTTTATCCACATGGACATTTGTAAAGGCGAGTGAGAGTCATCATTTCATTCCACAGGCTGTTATTGTCAGCAATCTCATGATCAACCTTGGAGTCCAAGATGACTTGCATTCAGTTTTGTTTGGATTCATACATGGAAGGTGACACCACTGACAAAGCCAGGATTTAATCTCGTCCCTAATTCCTTTGAGAAAGTGGTGATGTGCCACCTTTTTGAAGTGTTTGTGATTAAGTGCAACTCACACAGTGCTTTTAGGTAACAGTTTCAAGATTAAGACCTGGTGATAATTTTTTTTGTTCATTTCTGGGGCTCTGGGCATTGTTGGCAAGGCAAATATTTGTTGCCTATCCTTAATTGCCCTTGAGAAGGTGGTGATGACCTGCCACTTTGAACCACAGGAGTCCTTCTGATGAAGATGTTCCCACAGTACTGTTGGGTAGGGAGTTCAAGGATTTGGACCCACTAATAATGAAGCACCGGTGATATATTTCCAAGCTAGGATGGTGTGCTACTTGGCAGGGAACCTGCAGGTAATAGTATTCCCATGCACTGGCTGCTGTTGTCCTCTTTTGTGGTCGAAGCTGCAGATTTAAGAGGTTCTTTAGAGTTGCCTAGGCAGTGAACTGCAAAGATTTTGTAGCTGATGCATGCTGCACCACTTTGCGTCAGTGGTGAAGGGAATGAATGCTTAGGCTGATTAATCAAGTGGACTGCTTGTCCAGGATGATGCAAACTTTTGAGAACTGTTGCAGCTGCACTTATTCAGGCACCTGGAGATTATTTCATCACACTTCTGAACTGTGCCTTTTAGATGGTGGAAAAGATTTGGAGTATCGGGGGGGGGGAAGCCACTCGCCACAGGATCCCTAGTTCTGCTGTGCTCTTATTGTCATTATTTATGTGACTGGTTCAGTTTCTAGTCAGTAGTAAACCTTGGATGTTGATGGTGAAGGACTCAGTGATGATAATGCAACTAAGTGCGAAGGGTAGGTGGTTAGACTCTTTCCTGTTTGGAGATGGTTATTGCCTGGCACTTTTTTAAGGTGTGACTTTTACCTGCCTCTTATCAGACTGTACACAAATATCATCTAGGTATTGCTGCATACATGCCTAGACTATTTTATTTGCAGAGGAGTTGTGAGTGAAACTGAAAACTCTCTGCAGTCTTGATAAACATTTCATTTCTAACTTTGCGATGGAAGGAAGGTCACTGATGAAACAGCTGAAGATGATTGGGTCGAGGGCAGTGCCCTGAAGATCTCTCTCAACGATGTCCTGATGCTGGGATGATTGTTCTCCAATAAATTTAATGGTATTCCTTTCTGCAAGGCATGACTCCCACTGTTTGAGTGTTTTCCATGAGAAAATATGATGCCCTCTTCAATTAGTTTTATTTGGGTGCTTTGGTGCTAAACTCAGTCAACTGCAGTTTTAATGTCAAGGGTGGGCAGACTCTCCTCACCTCTGGAATTCAGCTCTTTGGTCTATGTTTGGAACAAGGCTAGAATTAGGTCTGGAATGGAGTGGTCCAGACAAAACCCAAACTGGTCATCGATCAGTAGGTTATTGATGAGTGAGTGCCACCAGCTAGCACTGCTGATGACCCTTTCCATCACTTTGAGGTGCATGCAGATAGTAGACAAATTTGGTGGTAATCAGTTTGTTTGGATTTTTTGTGCTTTTTGTGATCAGGGCATATCTGCAATTTTTCAGTTAAATGTCAGTGTTGTAGTGTTGTGACTAAATGGAACAACTTGCCGAGAAATGCAGCCATTTCTAAAGCTAAGGTCTACAACTGGGATGTTGTCTGATCTTGTTGCTATATTTGATGCTCTCAGCTGTTTCTTGATATCACATGGAGTGAATCAAATTGAATAAGGACTGGCTTAGTAATGGTGGGAATCTAAGGAGGAGGCCCAGCTGAATCATTATTCAGCATTTCTGGCTTAACATGATTACGAATGCTTCACCCTTGTTGTTAGCATTCACATGCTGCATCCTGCCAGCATTGAGGATGGGGATACTTTTGGAGTCCCAACCTCTTCCTCCCTTAAGCTGTTTAATTGTCCATCACCGTTCAAAGTCAATTGTGGTAGGATTGGAGAGCTATAGTCTGATACATTTGCTATGATATCACATAGCTCTGTTTTATGCTGTTTAGCATGCAAGTAGCCTGTGTTGCACCAACACCAGGCTAGCATTTCATCATTTATAGTTATGAAGGCACCAAGATTGTATTACTGACATCCCAGATCAGGGGGTTAAGGGTTACGAGGTGAAGGTGGGAGAATGGGGTTGAGAAAAAAAAAGTCATGATTGAATGGCAGAGCAGATGGGCCAATTGGTCTTATTCTACTCCTATTCCTTATGCTCTTCTCCATTGTTTGCTTAACTAAGGTTAGTCCCTTAGTGGTAAATTAGGAACAGTGCCCAAACCACCAGATTACAAATTATGATGATCTATCATTTTGGTAAAGGCCACAACACATCATTAATTTTGAATTTTTGCATCATTTATTAATTTATCTATTTTAGCACAATAGTCACTAAGCAAAGTAGAAATTGTCTTCAATTCTTTCCTTTCATCAGAATGCTGCAGTGATCATTCTTCCAATACTGCCATGGATTGATGCATTTACAAAATATTTTATCCCTAATATTGACTTTCTTACCTGTCAGGGCCAAGACTGGCTATTCATTTCTAATTATTTAATTAATTAAATTTGTATTTAAACCAATTATTTTTACTGCACTTAATTCCCATGCTTTAACATCATAATTGCTGCTCTGAAATTGTCTTGACAGGTCCAGAGGATGTTGCAATGGAAGCAATTTTTACCAAGGTTAATTGTTTTTGATAGTTAAATTAACTATGGTTTTTAGATTATTTTTTGTAAGAAGAAAATGATTGTGAAGGAACTAAAAAGGATTGATCTGAGTTTTATAAACTTAATTTCAGATTCTTTTGGTGGGGGGAGTCAATAATTTTTGTCTCATGCATTTTTATTTATAGTGATGTCTGACAGGCTTAAGATATGTTTAGAATCTTCAACTCAAATTAGACTCTTCTAATTGTGGTATAATTAACGCTAGGAATCAACTCCTCTTCAAAGTCGATCAGTCATAATAATGACTGACAAAAATGCACCTCAAATGGTCTCCTTTCTGCATTACCTGGAAAGAACAGAAGCTAAAATTCCTACTGAATTGTATAAATTCATTTCTGACTTGAATGACAAAGATGACAATTGCTGTGACAAATCTTTATGTAAATACCTTAAAGCGTATGGAATCTGCAGGTAAGAAATTTATTGAGCAATATTTTCCTTTTGTCAATTGACAAAGTTGGGGGGGAAATGTCTTGGGAGCTACAGTAATGAGGTTCTACCAGCGTTCTTTGAAGAGAGATTTCTAGATGATCCAATACATCCTTCTGGAACAGATGAATAAGTGAATTGGTTAATGTTAGATGATTTCTGTTGTATGTACAATGACAGTTATTGACTTTAAATATGTCCCAATTTTAGTTCAACAGTAATATAACTATCAGATGGAAGAGCTAATATATAACATGTTTATTTTCAAAATCAGATTTATACAGAAAAATTTATTTTATTAATGTGTTGTACATGTTCCAATGTTTAGTACTATGGGTCTGTTCTTAAAAGGACAATATTTTAGTACAGGATGGAAGATGAATTAACATGCCTTGATATAATATCCCTGAAATAAATGACCTAATAAAATTGGTGTTTGTTTTTGTGAAGTGCCTTCTTCATATCAGCTATTCTTAAATACCATATCAGGTATTCTTAAACTGCTTGTTCAAAATGCTGCAATGTTTGCTTCAGTGTTGCTGTGGAATTTTACGATAGATTTTTAGCATCCGTTTTAACATAAAATCAATAATTTTCATCTCGTGCATTTTTTTATTTATAGTGATGTCTAGCAGGCTAAAGGTATGTTTAGAGCCTTCAACTCAAATTCGACTCTTCTTATTGTGATACAAAAATGTTCTCTTTAACACGATGAATCAAGACTTCAAAGTCAGTCGATCATAATAATGACTGACAAAAATCCTACTGAATTGTATAAATTAAGTTCTTACTTGAATGACAAACATGACAATTGCGGTAAACAACTTGATCTTCATGCCACAAAGGAATTTAAGAATTTCATTCTGTGTAATATCTTTAAATTTAATCCTAAATGGGAATACTTTTGATAAACAATACAAAATATTTGTATCCAAGGTACTGTAAGGACTTCTTTAATCCATCTTCAAAGGATTCCTATCATGCTCATACATCAATGAGATATGTAAAAGAATTCTTATGGTTAGCTATTTGATATTACATTCATCCTTGATTATCTGTATCAGATAGACAAGATTCTGGCAAAGTTTTTTAATTTAATGCATTGACGTCCATTTCAGGGATATTAAAACTTGTGCAAGTCGCCATAAAATTCACCCAAATATGGACAAACCACGGTGTTTTTCAGGTGAAAAGAGTTTGCCTTCCACAGGATATGTTGAGGTAAATTTGCTTGCGATTTATTTCTGCGCCTTCTGGACACGATTTCAATTTTTTGTTGCTTCATTCAGTTTTCTCCTTCAGAAACTAGGAATACAAGGATTAGTTCTACAATGTAATTGTATTTATTAATTACAGTAATGTTACAGGTGATGACTAACTTGTACAACAGCTTAATTTAATCCAGTTGGAAGCTAATATTTAGTAACTCGTATACATGTAACCTAACTGAGGTGTTGATTTAATGAGATTTTTATGTGTAGACTACATTTCAATGTCTCAACATAGTGGATTTCTTCTGATCAATGTGGCCCTTCCCATCTCCAAAGTTGAAAATCCAGGTTTTTCTTAATGAGAACTACCAAACCTACAATCAACCTCTGCAGTATCTTTTATATCCGTAAAAGCTGAATAAAGGTGCACATGCCTCGGTCTCTGTGTAGAATTAAGATCTCGTCCCATTGATTCACTACTTCAGAACACTATAGAACGCTTAAGTACTTTTGAGTTACAGTCACCATTATAATTTAGGAAAATGTATCAGTGAATTTGACCGAAAACCATTATGCAATTTAAAAATAAGATCATCTACTGTTTAGGTTCAGAACCTCGAGCTTCACCCATCTCTAAATCTAACCAGCTCTCTAATCTCAACTCATTTGGTACTGGCTTTTTCTGTTCTTCCAATTCCATTTGCACTTCATAAGCAACAGATGGTTAGACCCTAAATTTTGCAATACTTTTTTAAAGTTTCTGGTAACATTCCATATTATTATGTGCCTTCAAGTGCTGTGTGATTTAACAATGCCTCGTTCCATCTAGCTAGTTTGAAATGAACATTGAACTTTCCAGTTTCATGTAAACCTTACCCTTCTGTGTTTGTTTCCCTCTGCCCTGTCTGTTTCTGATCTACCTCTGGTCCTACAATTTTTGTCCCCTTTTCCATATTGCCGCCCCCTCCCCTATGCCCGCTTTAATCCACCAACTTCCCTTGCATTTTACCCACCCCTCCCCCATCTGGTTCCACCTGCCCTTCATCTCTCCCCTAATACTTCTCACAGCCACCTTCCTTACTTAACAGATTCTAGCACTGGTACCCTTTATGTTCCTATTTATCACCCTCCTACCTGCCACCCCCTTTAATTGGGTCCACTTGCCTGTCATCCTTCACCCTTCCTCTGTCCCCTGTCATCACTCCTCTGCTTTATACTAGCTATCTTCCCTTTCCACCCTCAGTCCTGAAGCAGTGTTTTTACCCGAAACTTCTACAATTTCTCCCCCCCCCCACAGATGCTGTTTGACCCACTGAGTTCATCCAGCAGATTTTGTTACTCCTAAAATAATGTTTTAGAAGCTTCAAAATGTAGACTCAGTGACAAAGAAAGAACTATGTTACATTTCAAGATGTGAGCATAGGATGCCTGCATGTAGTGGAGCTCCCGTGCATTTGTTGACTTTGATCTTGGTGGTAGATGTTGTGGATTTGGAAGATGTTGTCAAAGTAGTATGGGCAAGTGACTCCATTGCATTTTCTTGATGGTTCACACTGCAGTCATAGTATGGTGGTGAGGCTAGTGTGTATATACTGTATATATTATGCTTGTGAATATCAAGCCAGTATGGTTAGCTGCTTTGTTCTGGATGGTATTGAGTTGAATGGAGATTACACTATCATGTTTCTGACATCTGCCTTTACTGATGATGGAAATACTTTGGGGTGTTGGAGGTGAATCATTTGGCACAGGATACCTGCCTTTGACCTGCTCTGGTGGCATGGTATTAATGTCGTTGATTCAGTTAAATTTATGATCATTAGTGACTAACCCCTAACCCTCCAGAATATTGATTGTGGGGACAAGAGGTTCAAAAACTAAACCAGGGATATATTTAATGTGGATTTTTCAGAAACAATGTACCATATCGCAAGTCAATTCCTCATCCCACGTAAGGGGAAATTATGCATTAATGAGACTGCAGCATGGAATGTCCAGTTGTTCTCTAGTGGATAAATTGTTGCTGGCTAGAAAATCACAAATGGAAGAAATCTAATAGGAGATAGATCCCTAAGTTATCTTTCCCAAATTTCTACCCTTTCACCCTCTCGCATTGAACCTGTGCCTACAAACTGTACTCAATTGATATGTTAAAGTGGACTTTGCAATATTTCAAAGACATTGTAATGAGGAAGAGTTTATAATTTTGCAGGATACTTGGTAATTAAATAACTTACTCATGTGAATTTGAAATTTTTCTAGATAATTCCAACATATGTCAATAATGCTTCCAATTATTATGGTCGAATAATCCATCACAGAAATAAATGGGAAGATTCTCTTACTTCCATGGAAGATGACTACCTGAGACTTCTGAAAGATATGGCTGAATACTACATGGAAGAGAATCACAGGAAACCAGCAGAGCAATTAAAAGTGTTTAACCTGTATGCACTCAAGGAAAAAATATATTGCAGGTAAAGAGGGAATTTTTGTGGATTTTTGTTTTGTTGCAAGAAGGATGAAAAAATTGATAGCTTTATGACACAAAATGTGTTAGGAATATGTTGCACTTCTGGGATCCTTTGGGGGGAAAGTATAGAAATTATGGCAACTGAACATAATATTTTACTGTAATTTGAAAATTAAGATTGGAATATATCTGTTAAACAAACAACTCTACATATTCAGCTTGTATAGCTGCATAATTGTTCATTATTTGAACTTAAAAATTGGGACCAAATATCTAGTTCTGGATCAAAACCTAAGGAATGGTTATGTCTATGAACAATTTTTTTTCACCAATGGAATTCCTTTATTGTGCAGTGCCATGAGGTTATGCATTTATTGTCCGCAATTGGTCAATTGATACGTTTTGTTCTTGTCCCTGAAGCTAATGCAATCAAGTTATTCATTATATGACTATTGAAGTTTAGAGAATAGCTAGGTGTGAACTGGACAAAACTAATAATAGGTAATAATAGGAAATAATACACATTGTGAGGTCAAAAAAGTGCATGTGTTGAAAGTTCAACAATACTGTATGTAAATTCCTGGCACATGTCGTCTAATGAAGCCTTAGTATTTTGTGGTGAATGGGAAGTTAGGTCCTTATTGTGATATATGGCAGAACTGTTTTCCAAAGGATCTCTGCAAAACTGTTTTTGATATTCATTCATGGTAAATGAGTATTTTCGTGTGCTAAATACATTTGGGACATTTAGCTGATGTCTCTATGACTGCTAAATCAAAGGCAGTGTCAGATTGTATGGATTTATGGATTTCATTGAACAATTATATTGTTATAATGAAGTTAAAGGCAAAAGCAGCATCTTTAAGGTCTGAGCAAAATAAAAAAACATCTGAGTTGAAGACAGTTAAAAGAATTAACTATATATATTTGTCCTGTATATAAAGTTTAATTCTTGCATATACAAATTGGGAACTTTGAGTTTTGCCCTACTCTATCTTCACTGGGGGAAAATGAGGAAGACGAGCAGGTGTCCACACAACCTAGAAAGTGAACGAGACAAATACACCTTTGGTTGGGGAGAGGTAGCTTTCCAGAATGCAAGTTTTTTTTCTGACTTGCCTACCACGGGGTTTAGAAAACTAACAAGCATTCCAGAAGACTCCCAGAATAATGTGGGGGAGGAAGAGCAGTTCACATTCCTAACTCAAGTTCCAGCAAATTTCATGCACAAAATTTTAAAATGAGGAAAAGAAAGGAACAGCTAAAAGATGATGAAATTAAATAAAATTATTTGCTAGAAGTTAATAGTCTGATAGTCACACAAGGATATACTCCAGTTATTATTGCTACCATTGCTGTTCCTGCTTT
>JARFYF010000017.1:25443610-25458980 GCA_030265395.1 Rhina ancylostomus | reverse complement strand
CGATCTATGCCTCTTATCATCTTGTACACCTCTATCAAGTCACCTCTCACCCTCCTTCTCTCCAAAGAGAAAAGCCCCAGCTCGCTCAACCTATCCTTATAAGACATGCTCTCCAATCCGGGCAGCATCCTGGTAAATCTCCTCTGCACCCTCTCTAAAGCTTACACATCCTTCCTATAATGAGGCAACCAGAACTGAACACAATACTCCAAGGGTGATCTAACCAGAGTTCTATAGAGCTGTAACATCACCTCGCAACCTTGAACTCAACCTTGAACTAATGAAGGTCATCACGCCATATGCCTCCTTAACAACCCTATCGACCTGCACTGCAGCCTTGAGGGATCCATGGACGATGGACACCAAGATCCCTCTGTTCCTCCATAATGCTAAGAGTCCTGCCATTAACCTTGTATTCTGCCTTCAAATTCGATATCCTGAAATGTATCACTTCACACTTTTCCAGGTTGAACTCTGTCTGCCACTTCTCAGCCCAGGTCTCCATTCTATCAATATTGTGTTGTAATCTATAGCAACCTTCTACGCTATCCACAACCTTGGTATCATCAGCCTAAATGGGATATGGATAAACAGAGTATGTGGCAAGAATTTGGCAAATAGAATATAATGTGGAAAATTTTGAAGGCATCCACTTAAATAAGTAGAATATTTGTTAAATCATGAGTGATTGGGCAATGTTGTTCAAAAGGTTCTAGGTGTGTTTTTAAGCAAATCACTGCAGGCCAAACATATAATTAGGAGGACAAATGGTATGTTATTTCAGTCAATTCTTGGTTCACAGTGAATTATCCATTTTCGTAAAGACACGTCAACACTTCTTTACTCACTAACTCCATCCAGCACTGAGGCATCGTGGCTTGATCAATGTACCAAATGCAAAACATTATATTCATTGCCATAGGTTGCTTCAAAAGCATTTCCCAAGCCTGCAATTTTATCTGCCGAAAGAACAAGGGCGGTGGGCACATAGGAAAGCCATTATTTGATTTGGAAGTATATTGCAGATCCTTTATTCTCACTGGTAACAAAAATAAATATTTACATGTATGTATTGCCTTTGTAATGTGGAAAAATTATGAGACAAAGAGGTATTTGACAAATGCAAGAACATTTTGTTTGCATACATATTTGTAAGATGTGATCAGTGTAACGAGTAAACTTTATGCTTTTGTACAAAAAAAACAGCATTTTAATTTAGTATCAAAACGAGGAAGTCCACAAGATAGTCTATTGGCATAAATTTTGTTGATTCCAGTATTTCTCATTAAGGTACATCTGACTAAATTACCTGATTTGAAAACCACAATATTGGACTATAACATTCGGTCGGAAATCATGAATTCTGGATTTGGAACTGATAATGTGGAGCACATCAAAAAGCTACAAGATCTCTGCAGGGCAGCTGGATTTGATGTGTCAGATGAAGATTTTTCCCAGAAGGAGTAAGTAACTAGATATTATTTCAATCAATCTAGTTACATTTATCAATTTCAGATCTAATTACATCATTGAATTTGACATGGAGATCAGATTCTTTATTCAGATTTACAAACTTTTGCAGTGTCAAATGCAATTTATATGCTGGATTGAACGTGACACCCTGGGACATCAGATGGACCACGTTCAGCGAAATGTGTTTAGATTTACCAAGGTTTAAGCTCGTAATCATTTTGTTAGTCATTTTGTTGTGAAAGGCGTACAGTGTATTTAGTTTTTTCAGTATTGTTGCCTGAAAATTCATGTACATCAAAAAGAGTGCACGAGATGAGCATTGCAATGGGATACAATTGAATATTGTGGTGTTGGGCCTGCCAGTACAAATTTTAAAAGGGCATTGCACTTTTCCATAAAGGAAAATACACTGTACCTGTCTAGAGGTCCAGGAATTGGTCATGAGTTACAGATTGGGCCTGGAGGTTGGGTCTCTCAGACAATAATTGAGAGGGTCAAGCTGTATCTGTGGGAAGAGAAACAGCTAAGATTTCAGGTTGAAAACCCTGTGGATGGTTGGAAGGTGTTAAGTCTGTTTCTCTTCCCATAGATGCAGCCTAACATGCTGAAAGTTTCCAGCATTTTCTGTACTTGTTTCAGATTTCCAGCATCTGTAACTATTTGGATTTGCAGAGATTGGAAAATTGATAGATCAGAGTGTTGACCACAGTGCCTTGGGCTGTGTGTAAGGAAGAAGGGAGGATTGGGATATGGAAATTGCTCCAGGAAGTACTGGGTCCAATTTCCAGAGTCGGGCAAAATAACTTGGGAATAATCAGTATCATGTTTCATTCACAGTATAATGAATTATCGACCATGCATCAAAGAAACTTAATGGTTTTGTGGATAGTGTAGAAGGTTGTCTAGGTTGCAATAGGACATAGACAGGATGCAGAGCTGGGTGGAAAATTGGCAAATGGAGTTCAATCCAGATAAGTGTGAAGTGATACACTTTGGAAGGTCGAACTTGAAGGCAGAGTACAAGGTTAAAGGCACGATCCTTAGCAGTCTGGAGGAACAGAGGGATCTTGGAGTCAAAGTCCACAGAGCCCTCAAAGTTCCATGCAAGTTGATAGGGTGGTTAAGAAGGCATACAGTGTGCTGTCCTTCATTAATCAAGGGACTGAGTTCTCAGAGCCGCGAGGTTATGTTGCAGCTCTATAAAACTCTGGTTAAACCATACTTAAGAATATTGTATTCAGTTTTGGTCACTTCATTATAGGAAGGATGTAGAAGCTTTAGAGAGGGTGCAGAGAAGATTTACCAGGGCGCTGCCTAGATTAGAGAACATGTCTTATGAGGAAAGGTTGAGCGAGCTAGGGTTTTTCTCTTTGGAGTGTGGGAGGATGGGAGGTGACTTGATAGAAGTGTATAAGATTATGAGAGGCATAGATAGTCAGCAGCCAGTACCTTTTTCCCAGGGCAGCAGTGGCTAATACCAGAGGACATCCATTTAAGGTGAGTGGAGGAAAGTTTAGGGGAGATATCAGAGGTAGATTTTTTTTACACTGAGTGGTGGTGCCTGTGGGTGGTAGTGGAGGCAGATACAATAGGGACATTTAAGATAGACTTAGATGGGCACATGGATGTAAGAAAAATGGAGGGTTATGGGCTACGTTGGAGGGAAGAGTTAGATTGATTGTGGAGTAGGTTTGTATAGGTCGCACAACATTGTGGGTCAAAGGGCCTGTACTGTGCTGCACTGTTGTATGTCCTAAAATAGAACTGCTTTATGCAATTGAAATTCTAGCCAAAATTTTCAGTTGGTGGTTACCTGATGTTAGTGTTGGATCAAGATTAATTTTAGGCAAGATGGATCTTTCATGTTATTTTAGCACCCTCGGGACACCCAGTGGTAAGCAAGTTTCTACGTAATGCATTGTCATGCCCTCCCCTTGCCATGCCTTTGTCATCACATTACCAAAATAGCAATGTTTAGGACAACAAGATTTTTGAAACACATCAACATATCAAGCAAAGCACACCACTTTGTTCTTGTGCAATACTTTGATTAGGCCTCAGTTTCATTTTAAATATCAGTATTTTGTAACGTAATAAGAAATCATGTACATTATTGCTCAGATGGAATGCTTTGACATTTCATGTTCTTATTTGTAAATACTTGCCCTGCAATCTGTCAAACTAGACTCTCAAACACAGTATATATTAAAGTATTGAGAATTAAGGGACCTCCCATAAGTATATATTTTTTGGTTGATATATTTTGTTAGGGAAACATAATTTTCAAAAATTGAATAATTTTGTTTTTTGATGAATGTTTTGAGATGTAGAGAGGAAGGTATATTTAAAAAATAAAAAGTAGCTTGTCTTTCTCAAACCTGAGAGACATGAGACTGCAGATATTGGAATCTGCAGCAACAAGCAATCTGCTGAAGGAACTCAGTGGTTTGAGGGGTATCTGTGGGAGGAAAGGAATTGTCGATGTTTTGGGTGGAAATCCAGCACCTGGACTCATGCAGGGTTTTGACCTGAAAAGTCGACAGTTCCTTTCCTCGCACAGATGCTGCTTCACCCACTGAGTTCTTAATCCTGCTTTTTCATTAACAATGACAAAGTGTAAGAATATGGCATAAATTAATTAACTTATAGTACTTTATTGAAGCTTGAGAAGAACTACAATTTAACTGAGTTCAAAAACTTGCTGTGTAGGAGCCCCAGCTGAAGCATTCTACAATACTAAAGATTAGCTTAGTTGGTATTGTACTATAACATTAAGAATGGAAGGTTATTAAAAGATGTCAAGATTTCATACACTTAATCAAAATACAAGTTCCAGCATAGTGATAAGGAAATGTTGCATTATGAGAGATACAATTTAGTTAAAGAAGCTATTGTATGGTGTCAGATGTCAAGAAAATAGTCCTCTTTTAGCCAACTCCAAAAAAAAGCATCAACTGTAATATCATGTAAAACCAAACTCTTTGTAAATGTTCTCATTTGCTTTATAGGCAATCTTGTGGTAAAGATTTAAAGCATGCCATTCTCGAGAAAGATGGAAATTATCATTCAGTTATCATTTCTGAATTTTCTACTCCAAAGTGCTTCTATTTACAGTTAGTAGCAAATCGGGAAATGTGAGTAAAGCCAAGTTGTGTTTCTACAGATAATTAAGAATTTCTAGAATTATGATGCTGTGTTTCAGAAAATTGTTTCTGAAATTGAACTAATGGCTAAAGATTAATTTTCTCCATCATCAGACTCTGTGCTTTGGAAGATGAAATTAACCAAAAAGCTACAGAAAAGCAAGATTGTATTCCAAGCAGTTACATGCCAATTGTTGGTGATGTTTGCTTGGCACTCTGTACAACAACAAAGAGGTAACAATCAGACAACTTTATAAACCTGCCTGTAGCTTTTTGTGCTTTGCCAAATAGGTGAATGTGTCTAATGTTTGTTCTCATCCTACAACTATTATAGAACAGTACAGTACAGGCCCTTCAGCCCACGATGTTGTGCCAACCTATATAAACCTACTCCATGATCAATCTAACCCTTTCCTTCTACACAGCCTATAACTCTCCATTTTTCTTACATCCATGTGCCTATCTAAGAGTCATCAAAATTGTATCAGCCTCTACCACCACCCCCTGGCGGTGCATTCTAGGCACCCACCACTCTCTGTGGGGGAAAGAAACTACCTCTGACATTTCCCTTAAACTTCCCTCCTCATACCTTAAATGGATGTCCTCCGGTATGTAGTGTACACAACAGAACCCAACCTAGATGAAAAACTGAGGTGCTAAGGTACGGATACTGTGATTAATCCTTTTTTAAAAAAAAAATCTGAAAATAAACAAAACTTCTATCAAGCAAAAGCTTCTATCAAGCAAAAGCTTCTTATGGGTTTTACAAATTATTTTAATCTACATTCCAACATGGTATTCCAATTAGATAAACTTAAATGACTTGAGTAAAAAAACCAAAAAGCTTGATTTGTAGCATTTCAGTTTGAGCTTCACTGGGGGTGTTGTGCCTTTCCCAATAGCAACTTCAGCAGAAGAATACATTTTTGTTGTATTCCCTCTAGGGTAAGAGGAATATGTGGTTTTGACCCAGGAAGTTAACCTTGAATATCCACACCACTGAATTTCTACCACCTAACAAAGTGTTTAACATGTATTACTGTGTTTTTCCATGACCTCAGGTGGTGTGCTCCTTCTGCTAAATATTAATGGCCAGGCAGCCACTTCCCAAATTTTGTGAGATTTTAATTATTGAAACTGGCCAAGCCCAAGACAGATGAAACATTCTCTGCTTTGATCCTGCACAGTTAAAATCAAAATTGCTGCCTTAGGCCAAATCCATTCAAAGGCCTGAAAGCTGACATGGTCCTCAATTTAGAATCCTTTTTGAAAGAATAATATCTAAATACAATGTAGGGACTGAAAGTGAACATTTATAGTATTGATTGTAGATTAGCAGTGTCATATACCTTGTTTAGAAAACTAATGGTCATGGTTTCCTCAATTTTAAGGTGGTATAGGGTGCAAATCTTATTAGCTGACTATTCTAACAAGAAGTACCATGTATTATTTGTGGATTTTGGGTCATCCAGCTGGATTTCTTCAAACAGAATTCAACCTTTAATGAAGGGTGTCCTTGCACTTCCATTTCAGGTCAGTCTAATTGCTAATTGTAAAAATATCAACATTATAAATTATTTAAAAATTCAGCTAAACATTTAAAATTAGAGAAAATGTTTTTTATTATGATCATTTTTAAGCATCAAATCATCACTAATGGCAAAATGTAGACAAATTATCTGACATGACTTACACATTTTAACCATTTTGAGTTGGTTATGTAATTGATTTAACTTAGGATATATAGGGGTTTGAGGGAAACAAAGGATGAAAATAATGGGGCTCTGACATCAATTTTGTATCTTTATCAGCCACGGATGAGGTACCGGAAGACTGGCTAACATTGTGCCTTTATTTAAAAAGGGCTGCAAGGACAAGCCAGGGAACTACAGACAAGTGAGCCTTGCATCAGTGGTGGGAAAGTTGCTATCGGAGATTTTGAGAGACTGGGTTTGCATTTGGAAAGGCAAGGACTGGCTAGGGATCGTCAGCATAACTTTGTGAGTAGAAAGTAGCATCTCACAAATTTGATTGTCTTTTTTTTAAAGAGATGACCAAGAGGATTGATGAGGGCAGGATGATGGACACTGTCTACGTGGACTTTAGCAAGGCCTTTGACAAGGTCCCTCATGATAAGTTGCTCCGTAGGTTAGAAGATATGGGATTCGGGATGAGCTAGCCAATTGGATACAAAATTGACTTGGTGGTAGGAAGCAGCGGGGGTTGTGGAAGGTTGCTTTACAGATTGGAGGCCTATGATTAGTGGTGTGCCACAGCATTCGGTGCGTGGTCCCTGTTTGTCATATCTATCAATGATTTGGATAAGAATGTAGGTGGCATGTTTGGTAAGTTTACAGATGACACCAAATTTTGATGGTATGGTGGACTGCAAAGAAAGTTGTCCACGGTTACATCTGGATGCTGATCAACTGGGAAAGTGGGCAAGGGGATAGCAGATGGAATTTAACCCAGACAAGTGCAAAGTGATGCATTTTAGGAAGTTAAACCAGGGAAGGACATGCACAGTGAATGGCAGGGCCCTTGGGATTGCTGTTTAAACAGAGAGACTCTGGTTCAAGTACATAGTTCACTGAAAATGAACATCGTGGGCCGAAGAGCTTGTAGTGTACTGTTGTGTTCTAAGTTTTAAAGTGGCGATACAGGTAGACGAGGTGGTGAAGAAGGCTGAGGCATTGAATACAAGAGTTGGGACATCATGTTGTAGTCGTACAGAATTGAAGTATGTAGGTCTGGTCGCCACGCTATAAGCAGGATATTGATTAAGCTTGAGAGGGTGCAGAAAGGATTCACGGTGACATTACCAGGACTGGAGAGCTTGAGTTATAAGGTGAGGCTGGATGGGTTTGGGGTGCTTTCCCTGGAGCAAAAGAAGCTGAAGGTAACCTTAGAAGTATATAAAATTATGAGAGTCATAAATAGAATGGATAGTCTTTTTCCCAGGGTAGGGGAGACTAAAACTAGAGGGCAATAGGTTTAAGGTGAGAGGGGAAAAATTTAAAGGGAAATTGAGGAACAAGTTTTTCACACCTTGGTTTTTCACACGAGCTGCCAGGGGAAGTGGTAGCGATAGGTACAATTGCAATGTTTAAAAGGCATTTGGACTGGTATGTGGATAGGCAAGATTTAGAGGCGTACGTGGCAAACACAGGCAAATGGGATGACCTTAGGGAGGCATCTTGGGTGATGTAGATGAGTTCGGCCGAAGGCCTGTTTCTGTGCTATATGATTTGGACAAGTTTGCCTTTATATAAAGGATAACTTGTTTGACATGAAATCTTTTAAAATGAGCCTAATTTTTAAGATTTTTCATTAATTTGCTTTTTACTTTACTCTCCTTTCTCACCTTGCCCCTTTCTTAATCCTATCTGGTGCTAATTCCATTCTCTCTTTTAATTTAAAGATAACAGATGTTCATCTGCACCTATTTAGCTGATCTTTAAAGCTGCAGTAAAAGTGTCCTCGCCCTAAAATTTATTTTAGGAGCAGAATTTTGGATCGATTCCATACCATAAACAAAAACAATAATTCTGCAACATATTAGGAAAATAATCAGAAATTCTGCTCCTAAAGTAACTATATTCTTTTTTAGAAATTTTATTTAAATAATTTGTATATAAACATAAGTGAAGAAGACATTACAAAAGAATTTCTGATTTATGCCCTCAGTTTTATCATCAGTCTTTAATTGAGGGCATTTTCCTATTTATAACACTTCCCCATTGGTCAATGCACAACAAAGTATTAAGTGTTAATGCCAAGATGAGAGTCTGGATCTTTCAATTTGACATGCTATGTTTTCAGTTCTGGCAATGGTATATGGAAATGCATGTTCCATTTAGCTGTACAACAAGAACCTTGTTAAAAAATGATGCATGGTTTATGTATCGAGAAGGAATTCAAATATATCAAAAATATTCACATAGGATTTCTCCATGTATTTGAATATTTTGTTTACAATAATAATCCAACACTGTTTATGAAGAAATTAATACATTTTCACCACCATGGGAATGGCATGCTTGAAAATAGCTAAAGCTACTTTGGTTTATTATTGTCACGTGTACCAAGGTACAGTGGAAATACTTGGCTTGCATACCATCCATACAGATCAATTCATTACTGCATTGAGGTAGTACAAGGTAAAACAATAACAGAGTACAGAATAAAGTGTTACAGTACAGAGAAAGTGCAGTGCAGGTAGGCAGTAAGGTGCAAGGTCACAACGAGGTAGACTGTGAGATCAAGAGTCCATCTTATCGAACTAGGGAACTATTCAATAGTCTTATAACAGTGGGATAGAAGCTGTCCTTGAGCCTGGTGGTATGTGCTTCCAAGTGTTTGTATCTTCTAAGCAAGGGGTGGGGGGAGAAGAGAATCTCCAGGGTGAGTGGGATCTCTTGATTATGCTGGCTGCTTTACCAAGGCAGTGAAAAGTGTAGACAGAGTCCATGGAGGGGAAGCTGATTTCCGTGATGTGCTGAGCTGTGTCCACAACCCTCTGCCATTTCTTGTGATCGTGGGCAGAGCAGTTGCCGTACCAAGCCGTGATGCATCCGGATAGGATGCTTTCTATGGTGCATCAATAAAAATTGGTCAATTAATCAATAACTCACTATTTTAAGAATCTGCAATTCAAAATGACTGTAATATCCATATCCAATAGAATAAAGGACTCTGCCAGCCAAAAGTCCTTCCTTACACAGACACATCCTCTTAATCAAATCCACAGCCCTAGGCATCTACCCATTTCCGATACAAGATCCCAAGTTTTCCACTGAAAATTCCATTGACAACTTTTTTTTTTGTTTAGCATGATGAATATTTCCAGTTCAATCACAGATCCTGCAGAGTTTAAAACCAGCTACATTCAAAATCATGTTATTCTACCACACCTTTGTGGACTTGGCTTCTTTGATTGAAAGTCAGAGCTAAGTTTGATTTGCTCTCTTTTACTGGCTCAAAGGAACATTGGGTTTGGCAATTCCCCCAACATTACAACTAGTGGAAACTGTTTGAGTGTGGGTCTGTCACCAATTGGCGGGAAAAGGAAATCTGAGATGTGCCAAGGGCCATGATTTAGGGAGTGGAAACATCTGAGGTTAGAGAGGAAGGACAGGCTCTTTCAGGGATTTGAATCAAATCAAAATTTTAAATTACTTGATTAAAAGTTATGAAGATAAAATATACTTCATTTAAGCATTTAAATTTAAAGGTAAAATGTTTTCCATTTGAGCTATTCAGAAACATTTGAATTCCTTTATTATTTAATAGTGTGATTAAAATTGATTAATCTGTAATTAAATTTTTACCTTGTGACTAATTTTTTTCCATTGCTTGACAGCTGTTATTCAAAGATAAGGGTTCACTGCCAGAGAATCACTTCCATTGCTTTCAATTTCTGCTCCTCCAACCTAGTGGAGCCCACTAAGGATCCATGTCTAACATCTCCCTCAATTCCTATTTCTCATTTCTACACTCCTCCTTGTCACTTTATCACCACCATCCATGTGGAATCCAGTTATATGTGCATTTCAACAAGACAAAAGTACACTTCGCCGCTGCCACCAGCCCTTCCACCCTGCAAACCCCATCTAGGTGAGATGCTTGATTTTGTAATTCTCACACATTGAATGTCTCCCATAACCTCACCCCTTACTAGCCTTGTTACTCATTTAGCTCTGCAACCTTCTAAGATGTTTGCATTCCCCAGTTAGGCTTCTTGCACATCCATGATTATCTTCACTGTACAACAGATCGTTGTATTTCATATAGTTAGACCACGAGCTTTGCCATTCCCCTCCTTCACTCCCTGGCCTCCTTTTCAAAACACTGTTTTAACCAGCTCACTGTAAGGGCCTTCCACTGGCTGCCTGCAAAGATGGCAGAAGCAGAGTGACTCATCACATTTGAAAAGTGCTTGGTTATGTAGCTGAAAAGCCATGAGCTGCAGGGTTATTAATCTATAGCTGGATTAGACTGAATACCTCTTAGAACAGGCATAGGCTCGTCATGCCAATTGGTTTCTTTCTACATCGTGAATTTTCTTCAAAATCTTTTCAAAAAAAATATTTTGGCCTGTTTGAGATGCTGATTTTTGAATCATTAAATTGTTTGACTGTGGCTTTTAGTTTTCACAGATGATTGTTAATTATTATAGCTGTACTTCATTGTCACAATATTTATTGCAGGCTATCTGCTGTTCGCTATTTGGTGTAGAGCCAGTGGATAAAAACTGGAATCCAGAGATTAAAGAGTTAATATGGACTACTTTTCAGGGCAAGGAACTCCAAGCTAAAGTTATTGAACAAAATAGAAATGAATCAAGTGAGTTGACATCAAAATTACAGTTCCATTATATAAATCAAAATTATAATTGGCCAGTTGAGGTTTCTTCAAAAATATTCTAATTAATTTTATTACCGTTGTTGTTGAAACTTTCTGATTTGAAGTTCACTGTGTTAGATTTGGTTTTTTTACCCTAGTTGGAGGATGATTTTATTTTGAATCATAGATTTATTTTCTGGTTTCCGTTATTAACAGTCTTAATATACAGTTTCCTAGATTTGAGAGTTTTTAAAATGGCTTCTATGAGCAAAATGCTAAGTCTACATTAGGAAGCATTATTTTATTCTATATCAGTTTTCTTTTTCTAGAGGGAAATTACAGATAATCATTTGAATTAAAGTTTCAAGTAGGAATTGCATTTTTTAAAATTTTAATCTTACACTTCTACATGCTAAATATTATAGATTGCTGAACATGAAAGTTTACATTTTTTTCCTCCTAAAAGTATGAATCAATTCTTTGGAATTTACATATGTTTGTGAATCATTAATTACATATTGTGAATATGAGATTAACAACAGCCTCTAAAACAATTTTGTTTTAATATATTTGTGGAATCCTTGAGGTGTTGGAAATCTTTTTTTCTTCTTGAATTACAGTAGTTTGTGTGTGAAGGTGCTCCAAAAATATTCAGTTAAAAAGCTCCAGGAATGTAACTGGTACCAATGAAAGAACAATGTATTGTGAGAATTGCATGTGCCAACATAGAGGAGAATATGTGATGTATTTTTGATTGCAGACATTATTACGGAGAACTTTCCAAATTATTACTAGGGCATGTGCTCTGAACTCTGATTTGGGAATCTAGATGCATGCTGCACATGATTTTACAATTACATATTTATTAACCCTTGGGAGTCAGTTTGTTGTAGTTAGTGTTTTCCACTAAATAGAATAACTCAGTTCATTCATCAATCCTACTTAGTACATTTGAGACAGTATTTAAAATTCTTATCATTTAGGAACAACATTTAAAGAGATTACAAATTCTTTTTGTTTATCTACTGTTGAATAAACAATAAGTTGTCATTTTAACCCTGCCTAATAAGATTGAAATAGCTTTTATAGAAAATGACCTGGCACCTTGTCCAATTTCAGCTAAAGGAATCCGTGGGCTTCTTTAATTGGTAGATGTTCTGCACATCACAGAATCACCCTGTGTGACTAATAGGTCCACGTTCATATTTATTTTCCATTAATCTTTTCACCCTCACTCCATCAATTTATGCTTTGATATCCAGTTTCCCCTTAAGTGTACTATGCTATTTGCCTCACCTTCTCATTGTGAAGTGAATTTCATGCTCTGAGAAATTTTATTGAATTGCCTATTGGATTTATGTAATAGCTAGAAGTTGTACTTATTTCATTTATTTGTTCATCTCTTGGGCTTTTTATATAACTGGACCAGAAAGGAATTTTACACAAATTATAAAAATTCTATTTCCTGTACCTCTTTGCCAATCTGTTTTTGTTAGGTTCCCTAAGAATAATTAAGATTCCCTCATTATTATAATTATTTTGTAAATTATTTAACATGATAGCTTGCATACTTTTTCCTCCACTTCCTTTTTAGATGATCTGCAATATAGAAGTATACTACCATGATGGATCTTGCCTTTTATTTTGTTCTATTTTGATGCTAACATTTGTTTTTTTCCTACTGCCACTGGTTTCTGTCTATCTTCCTTTCTTATTCATTCCACTAAGAACAGAATCAGTGATATTTGTTACTAGCCTATTCTTCCTGTTGTCTTTCAGTGATGCCCATTATATTTGGTTGCTTGCCAATGATTATTACCTCTGTTTTCCCCATTTTAGTTTGAATGCCATGTACATTGCTCACTATTTTGCTCCATGCATTAAGATTTGTCATTTGTTTACCAGTGCTGTTATTAACATTTTATTTGATACAGCAAGCCCTTTCTAACCCCTATTTTGTTGAAAAGAATATTCCACTGCCAGGAATGGGAAGGAAGATTTGTGATGCTTTGCCTGTTGGCACATAGCATTCTAGAAGGGAATTCATGAGAACGTAATAAATGAGACAGGAGTAGTCAATACAGCCTCATTTGCCTGATCTGTCATTCAACAAGAACCTATCTCAACTAGTCATCCATCTATTTAATGCCCATGTCATTTGATTCCTTCAGATTCCAAAAAAACATCTAACTCTTATCTTGAACATACTGAACCACAGAGCATCCACATCATTCTAAGGTAGAGAATTCCAAAGATTAACAACGCTTAGAATTGGTAAATTTCTCATCTCAGTTTTAAGTGGCTGGCTTTTATCCTGAGGTTTTAGTTCTTTAAGGCCCCACAGTTTAAGACTCTTCAGAGAGTCAATATCTACACGGTCAAACTCTCTTAGAAGATTTTATGTTTCAATGATCATTTTTATTATCAACGATCACTTATCATTTTACTAAACTGCAGAGAATAAAAGTCAGTTCTGCTAATCTTCAGGAAAGGACAGTCAGCCCACAAATTTAACATAAAAATTACAAATCAGGAAATAGTCTAATCTCCAGCCACTAGTTGTGTCTTGCATCCATGAGAATTGAAATATTGGACTTTCTTCCCACAGCCTTTCATAAGTGACATGTTGGCTTTTTATCCTGTATAAAATATACAGTGTGTAACATGCTGAATAAAGTAAGCAAATAACAAATCTTTTGGATTAGTGTCAACACCCACAGTCCTTCACACAATACTTTTCCTGTCTCCTTCACAATCTTCAAGATTGATTTTGACTACATTTTTAGTTAATACATTTATAAAGCCAAGAAATTACAGTTTGAAAACATTAGTAGACAAAGCTTAGTATGTATGAAACTCCTTGGTTCCCTCTTGGCAATAGTTCAGTTTAGATGAGAATATTTCTACTAAAATAGTAAATGAAAGCAACATCATTTATTTTCTTATACTAGAAGTACGTTATAACCAAACATAAAAAGACAATATTTGCCTTGTATTTTTAAGAGCTTATTTTTGTTGCAGCCAATACTGAATGCTACCTTGTTGATTTGCAAGATCCCTCTGATGGACGTTTTATAAAACTGTCAGAATGCATTATATCTAAAGAATATGGTCAGGGAACTCCTGCAGCTTTGAATCAATTGTTTCCAGAAGAAGCACCAGAAAATGGTCAGAAGAACTCCATTCCTCGCCTTTGTTCATCTGTGTATGCACTTTTGGGACATCGATATTGTATGTACACATGATTATAAAAAAATTATTAGTAAACTGCTCCAGTGGGTGGTTTAAAAAATCTGCAAATGTCAGTTGCCTTTGACCATTTGTGTACTTGATCTTATTCTACTGCCTGCACCTGGGCAGTCCCTCGGGATTGAGGATGACTTGCTTCCACTCTGGTTTTAGGTGTTCAGAGGTGACTGATGAGACCAGTATGGGAACTGCAATTCTTGGTGGTGGTATCTTTTAAGTGCCTTAAGGTGCCTGCTGTAGATATTCCTGTTCTGAAAAGTATATAGGAGGACAGGTGTCACTACTGCACAGAAAACCATGAGTTTTGTGCCAGGACTAAAGTCTAGATCTTCAAGTACCCTTTTCTGCAGTAAACTAAAGGCTGTGGCATATTGAAGTCAATGGTAAATTTCACCAACTTCTGCCTTTGCAAATAGGTGATTTCCAAGATCTAGGAAATTTCCAGGGTCTTGCTGTGAAATTTTGTCAAACAAAATTTATTTTGGGTGCAAAATATCAGCTTCAGCCTTTCAAAGCAGTTTCAGCTTCTCCAAACTTTAGCCCACACACCAGTCCCTGGTTCAGGCCACAAACCTCCCCAAATTCCTGATCTTTGGTGTTGCTGACCTGGACCCCAGTTCTGGCTGCACACCTGATCCACACACCCAGTAAGCACGGTCCCAGCTTGCCTTGGAAGTATGCAGATCCATGGATAATAGATCTATGTATAACTAGGACTACATGTACTAATGAGTAATCGACGCCAAATCATTGGGATTTCCAAACAGTTGGATACAAAGAACAAGAATGATTAACTCATCCACATTTTTTTATAGCCAGTTAAGATTCTGATTTATCACCTGTGACAATGCAACTTCGCATTTGGAAATTAGAATTACCTACTACTGATGGAAAATTCATCTCCTCAATCCTCTTGGAGCATTCTGTGAGATCATGACATGTTCAGTATCTTAATTCCTTCTTTCCATCATTTATATCCTTGGATAATAAAAATCCATTAATTTCAGACTTCAGATTTTCAATTGACTGAGGTAGAGTTTTTGGAGGAGGTTACCAAGAAAGTAGATGAAGGAAAGGCTGTGAATGTTGTCTACATGGACTTTAGTAAGGCCTTTGACAAGGTCCCACATGGGAGGTTAGTTCAGAAGGTTCAGACACTA
>JARFYF010000017.1:25399694-25411424 GCA_030265395.1 Rhina ancylostomus | reverse complement strand
CTGACCTGCTGAGTTCCTCCAGCACTTTTTGTGTATTGCTCCAGATTCCAGCATCTGCAGAATTTTTTGTGTCTCCATCTTTGGAAACCCCTACTGCAGAAAGCCGGTGGGCAGCATAGTTAGTACTGCTGCCTCACATCTCCAGGGATCTGGATTATATCTTGACTTCAAGTTCTCTGTATGACTGCATTGGTTTACCCGGTGTGCTCCAATCTCCCCCCCCAACATTCTAAAGCCATGCTGGTAGCTTAATTGTCTATCATATTATTACCCTTTAATGTAAGTTAATGGAAAAAAAATTCAAAGGGTGTTGATGGACATGTGTGACAGAGAATAGTTGCAGGGAAGTTGAGAGGGAGAATGGGACTGATGCCATTTCTTCCCTGGGAGCAGGCATAGACCAAATGGCCTCCTTTTGCATTCTTAGAGGTCTAGAAAGTTAGAGACATTTAATATATTCAGAGAATGACAGACATTTGTTGAGGGAGTCAAGGGGGATAGAAAGGGAGTGGAAGGTTGGCTTTGGGGTCAAGATTGAATACAGAGCAGGCTTGAGGGGCTGATTGGACCAGTCTCAATCCTGCATCTTACATTCTTAAGTTTTAGCATTTACTGGCACCTGACTTTCAGGTGTTCTGTGCTTCTACACTGCAGTACACGACGTGGAAATCAAAAACATGGTGAACAGCAAAGGGTGAACACTACCACTTACATCAGAGCATAATCCAGCACAATGCATTGCCTTAGTTTACGGTCTTGGTGATCAGGAACAAATTAAAGCCTATTCTAGCCATGCATTTTAAGACGTATAAATTTCTCTCGTAACATACTTGCACAATTTCATTAGTCCAATTGGAGGCATTCTCACATACGAGTCAGGGAGTTGTGGCCTCAGGTCACACTCCAGAGAAAAGATTACAAAAACTAATAGCTGAAACTCTGGTATAGTACAGAAGGACTGCTCATCTGTTTAAGGTACTGTCAAATAAAAGTAAGTGATCTAATGTTACTATTTTGAACAAAAGCAGACGAGTTCTCCCTGGTGTCCTAGCTGGTACTTATCTCCCAAACCAACCACCAAAACAGATTATTTGGTTATTATCACATCACTGTGAAAAGAGCTTGCAGTGCAAAAAGTGGCTGCCATGTTCCCTAAACTGCAACACTTCAGAAGTACTTCATTTTGTGATATCCTAGGGTTGTGAAAAGTACAAGTATTTTATCTTGTACCTTAAGTATCTATGTGATTCAAGCCCGATTCCAACCCCAGTATTTGTTTTATTTGTTGGACTATGATAATAGTTTATTTCCAAATGGGTGTGGAGTGGGTAATTAATAAAGAATGTTAGACTGCATCCTAAAAGTATAGTTATCCACATTTACATCCTTCACTTTACAAGGTTTCTCTGTCCACCTTTCTGATTAATTGCAAGTTTGAGCTTTGTGATAAAAATATTTGAGCAAAGTCATGTAACCTATGTTATGGTTTGTGCACTGACAGCTTTTCTATGTTGTTAATGTATTTTTCATCTTGTTTGGTGCAATAGTCATTTTTATGTAGACAGTACAGCGAATTCAGGATTTCGAATCATGCCTACATTTGATGATGTACTGGTCAGCAATAACAAATTTCAGGTTCTTCTATTATTAACAGAACCGCATCAGACAACCTCAACGTGAAACAGAAATAACTCTGTTTGAATTGCTCTTTGAATACATTTCATTTCTGAACATTAGAGTACCAACAGATGGGAGTTGCTGCCAATTTTCAGTTGTGGTGTTCCGTGTACCTTGTAGGTGCTGGCTATAAAACACAACTGGGTAATTTTTTACTAATCACTCCACTTTCAGCAATTGTAAGCGCTGTTTATACTGTTAATGATATTTTAACTGCAGATGATGAAAGGCAACTCAATGAATGCAAAAATGGTTACATCATTCTAGCATTCATTCTATTAGCACACTAGCACTGTCATTATTTTTCAGTTGTAAATAAAAACATGACTTTCTTACATTGAACACAAGACCTGGAGACGGTGTTAAACGTCTGATGTTGATGTATGACAATATCTTAATCATATGACCCTCACGGGCTGTGACAAATGTAAGCCTGTTAAGAGAAATAACATCAATATTCTGGTCAGATAAGGAGACAAGGCATCAGTGTGAGTATGTTCTAAATTAGTTTATGTGGTGGTGGGTGGGAGGGTGGGCAGTGGAGAAGTGAATCCCTGTACACCCTGGTAATTAGTATTAATATAGAAGGGATGTTTAGTTTGCTCATTTCTCATACTAACGATAAGTCAAGTCATTCTAGAGAAGCAAGTTCTATCCTCCCAGGAGCAGAGGAGGTTAAGGGGGACACGACTAAGGTATGTATATAAAATTATGATGGGTACAGTTAGGGTAGTCTGGAGGCAATTTTTTCCCCATATCAGAGGTAAATAGAACTGGAGGGGATAGATTTAGAGTAAGGAGGAAGACATTTAAGTAAGGAGGGGGTATGAGGGAGGCCTTCTTCACCCAGAGAATGGCAAGTACCCGGAAATTCATTGCCTGAGAGGGTGATTGAAGCTGGGTCCATGACAGCATTTAAGAAGTGTCCAGACGAGCAGTTGAATCATTTGGGCATTCCCAAAACCCAGCAATAGATCTTCTCTCCATGTTACAGGAAATGACTAAAGTAGGTGTTGAAACAAAGTGAGTGATAACAAAATAGTCATAGGCTTGAGCTGGTATTGGGGAAAGCTGGTCTTGCTAGTCAGTAAAAAAAAAGCACCTGTGATATTTCCTCATAGGAAGCTGTTTTTTAACTGACAAAGGAGATCTCTTAATTTCTGGCCTGAATACGTATTACAACTATATGTCCTAGATCAGATACTCACAGGGCCTCCAATATCGATGCATAAAAAGTTTTAGTGACCTGAAACTGAATAGTGCAGTTCATCTCAACAAACTAGCTACAAACAAAAAAACAAATTGCTGGAGGAACTCAGTGCATCAGGTAGCATCTGTGGAGGGAAGTGGACAGTCGACATTTTGGGTCAAGACCCTTCATCTGGGCTGAAAGATAGAGGGGAGATAGTCAGTATAAAGAGGGGGAAGGGTGAAGGGTGAAGCAGAGCTGGCAAGCGATAGGTAGAAATTAACTATGAACTTGTTAAGTTATCAGATATGTATTTTATCATAATTCTATTAAAACAGAAAATCCTTAATGAGGATTTGCACAATCTACATTACCATTCGATTGCTCAGATGATATTTGAATGAATTTGTGTGTCAGAATACCCAAAGTTTAGAGCACAAAAATGTTGAAGGATCATTTCCAATATCATTGCCAAGACCAGTGTTGGGATTTCCCCCAGGTCTTATTTAATAGCCTGACCTAGACTAGACATTTAAACTGTGTTGCCAGACATACAACTAAATATCACAATCAGAAATAGACACCAATAACCTTATATTTATGGAGTGGATAATTGACCAAGAAATCCAGGAAGTGCAGTGATCTTACTGAATTTAATAGATAACTTCACAATAATTTGTGTGTGGAACCCCAGTGATAAAAGATTGCAGCCTTGAGCAGTTGGACATGTTCTTCGGCAAAGGTGAAACTCAACAGAATGAGGCTAATGTGGGGAGGCTGTGAGAGGGGCTGTTTGGGGTAAAGTCAAACCAGCAATCAGGATGGACAATGGACTGGGAATGACTGTTGTTTGGTGTGAGATGGGAGTAGGGATTCAACTGGCAATCTGTGAGGGAGAGCAGAAGACACTGCTGATGTGGGGAGAGTTGATTATAACAGTTGATTTACTTGAGGAATGGGGAGGTACTTCTGCTCCTCTTGGCTTACAGAAAGTGACATGAACATACCCACTCGAGTCCCTTAGCTGTCAAGTTCTGGAGTCCAAAACCCAGCAAGACAGTGCTGAATTTAAATTTCTACTAAAATATTAGCAATGTGGGAAGAAACTGGAGCACCTGGTGAAAACTCAGATAGTCATGGGAAGAATATGCAAAATCCACATAGACAGCTCCTGAGGTCAAGATTGAACCCAGAGCTGTGAGGTAAGCAGCACTAACTGTTGTGCCACAGTGCCCCCACCCAGAAGGATTGGCTGAAAAAAAGATAATGGAATCCCATTTTAGATTGGAGAATAGTTATTAACAACTCCATATCAGGCGACAATTTGGTGATGGAGCTGGTTATATAACTCACAACAGTCTATTGTACAGCAAACAGTTCAAAGAGTAGCAGAAAAAGAAATTGTACCAATTTCATCCAATAAAAACAGTATAATTTCCACACACCCCTGCACTCCTCAAATGTAGTATGTAGTACGAGAAGGATAGCCAAATAACATGGATTTTAAAGCAGTGGGGTGATCGTGTTTGACTGACAAGGCATTTACCATATTATCTCTGTGGTGCCTGTCTATGGTGCCCCACAACATGCAGCACTTACACTGCAGCCTTCCCAGTCTTGCTACATTTGCAATGGTAGATTACTTATTCAGACCTTCCATCAGAAAATATATGGTTGTAAAGGAAGTTAAATGGGGAAATAAATCTTTTTTAGCTTTAAAAAATTCTCTTTACCTGCCAGCTGTGAAACAGGAACCATTTGCAGCTCCAAAGGTAGAAAATACCACAAAGAGCGGAACTAGCCAAGACACCGATGTGAGGACCCGATCTCCAAAAGTCTATCACAATAAATAAAAATGGTGACCAATGTTATATGGCACTGATAGAATGTTTCAGACATATTTATATTCATAATTGTTGAAAAATATGCTATGATTTGTGTAATATGGATTTTATTTTAAAATAACATTAAAACAACTTGTAATTAATCAATTCACAACTCCCCTCCCCACGGCTCGATAATCTACTTCCTTCCCCATAGTACCCTGTACAAGAGTGAGAGTACCTACCATTTTCACTCTTCTCTTGCCACCATCTGGATACCCAAACATGCTTTTCAGGTGAAATAGCAATATACATGCACTGGCAATTTGATATGGTGCATTCAATGTTCACAGGACAGAAAGTAAAGAATTGAAGCAGGAGTAGGATATTCAGTCCCTTGTCTATTCTTTACCATTCAACAAGATCATGGCTGATCTTTACCTCTGTACCAATCTCTTGCCTTTAAACCTCTCTACATCTGTCACCCAGCTTTATTTTGTCAACAAACTTGAATATATTACACCTGGTCCTCTTATCCAAATCAGTGACATAAATTGTGAGCAGCTGGGGTCCCAGCACTAATCACTGCAGCAACTCATTAATCATAGCCTCCCAACCCAAAAATTACCTGTTTATTCCTGTTTTCTATTTGTTAACCAATCCTCAATCCCACACCAGTACATTACTCCCCAATCCATGTGCTTTAATTTGTTTAATAACCTCTGGTGTGTCACCTTATCAAAGACTCTGATTCCCCTTATTTAATCTGAAAAAAGACCAACAGATTGGTTAAGCATGATGTGCAGATGACGTGAAAGTCAGTGTTGTTGATATTGAGGAGGATAATCATAGGTTCTATGATGATATTGATCTGTTGGCAAAATGGGCAGGGCAATGGCTGATAGAATTTAATCCTGACAACACAAGATAATGCACTTTGAGAGGATTAATAAGGTTAGGATAGATATAGTGCATGGTCAGGCCCTAAGGGATATTGAGGATAAAGGAACCTCAATGTACAAGGATCCCTGAAGGTGAATAAAATGTTGAAGACTTCATAACAGGGGCATGGAATACAAGAGCAGACAAGGGCACAACTTTATAAAACAATGGTTAGGCCATAGCTGGAGTACTGCGTACCTTTCTGGTTGTCGCACAAGAGAAAGGAAGTGAATGCACTTGGCAGGGTGCAGAGAAGATGTTGCCCAAGGTGGATGAAGTGTTTCAGTTCAGAGAAGAGACTGGGTTGGCTGGGTTTGTGTTCCTTGGAGCAGAGGAAGCTGAGGCAATACTTGATGGGGTTATATATAAAATTCCGAGAGGCATAGATAGATAATTAGAAATTATTTTCCATAGCAAATGTATGTAAAACTAAATGGCATAGGTTTAGGACTAGGGTTCAGTTTAGAGGAGATCAGAGGAAGAATTTTTTCACCCAGAGGATGGTTGTAATCTGGAACATACTGCCCGAATGGATAATAGAAGAAGGTACTTTCACAATATTTCTGAAGATTCTAGACGAGCATAAAAGGTGCTAGTAAATGAGATAAGGATGGGTACTTGATGATCAGTATGGGCATGGTGGGCTGAAGGGCCTGTTTCTGTGCCACTTGATCCCAAGAGTCTATGATTTCCCTTCCATATCCTTCTCTGCCCAAACATAATTATTTTCTACCCTTCTAACCACTTCCTTAATAACAGATGCTCGCATTTTCCCCAGTACTGATGTCAAGCTAATTGGTCAGTAGTTCCCCATTTACTCTCTCCCTCTTTTGGGATTACACTTGCAGCCTTTAAATCTATGGAAACCACTCTAGAATCCATGGAATTTTGGAGGATGACAACTACTACATCTACTAACTCCAATGCCACTCCTTCAAATGGAAACCTGGCATTCAATCCCTTTAATTTTTCCCAATATTATTTTATTCAATCATTTTTATCATTTGGAGACCCATTGCTCTTCATTATTACCTGGAGTTTTTTTTCCTTCTATCACAGACACTGCCATTTCCTTGTCCCCAGTATAGTTCCCCCAACTCATTCTGAGGCACCAACATTAAATCTTGCTAATCTTTTCATAGAACAGAATAAGCCCTTCGGCCCACAATGTTGTGCTGACATAGCTATTCCCTGCTACCTACAGAATGCCCATATCCCTCTGCTTTCCTCTCATTTATGCCCATCCAAGCGCCTCTTAAAAGCCCTCAATGAATTTGCCTCCACCACCCTATCAGGCAACGCATTCCAGGTATCCACCACTCTCTTAATAAAAACGGACTTCTCACGTCTGTTCTGAACCTACCCCGTCTCACCTTAAATGCATGCCCTCTGGTATTGGATCATTCAATAATGGGAAAATTTCCTTTTCATATACCTAAAGAAAATGTTATCTTCTGTTGGATTTCTTGCTAGATTACTATTTTGTATTCTACTTGTTATTTCTTTATCAGTTTCTTGATCCTCCTATACTGAATTCTGAAATTTTCCCAATATTCAGGCTTACTGACATTATGATGGCTTTTCATTTGATCCAAAACTATATTTAACTTCTCATTAGGCTCCACTAGACCACGTTCCCTCTGGATTTCATGCCTTGGAGAAATACATTTTTGCAGTTCTTCAAAAGTTAGCCATTACTCATTTACTGTTGCCTCTTCTGGTGTAGTTTCCCAATCCTCTGCAGACAACTCATGACTTACATGCTCAAAGTTTTCTTTGCTTAGGTTCAGGACCTTGGTTTCTGATTGAATAAAATAATTCTCAATCTTTATATTAAAATTCTATCATTTTAGGATCAGTCTCCCCAATAATGGAGAAATCAAATTGGATAACCTCTGAGCAGTATACTTCAGTTCAATGTAACAGTTTGTAAGCTTTTAATCATGCAGCACTTTAACTCTCCTTCCCAGGCCCACATGAACCTGCCCTTGGCCTCTTGATTCCAATGAAATTCAACACAAGCTTATGGAATAACAATCTTATGTTTGCAATCTTACCTTTAGATTTATTTCTAAATGCCAGAATCATTTCTAAATAGCAATTCTATTCATTCTGTTTATATCTTCCCTTGACACTCCTTTAATTTTTTTCACTTCTCCCATTAGAACATCCTTTGTCTTACACCCTCTTTCCTTTTGTCATTTAATCTCTTTTGCTCTCCGCCCTATCCCAAACATTTCCCCTGCACTTTCCTGCCCTTTCTCTTCATCTTAGAATGTTACATCTCTAATACTTCCCAGTTCTGATCAAAGGTCAAATGCTTGAAACATTAATTCTGTTTCTCTTCCCACTGATGTGCTGGGGTTTCCAACATTTTGAACTTTTATCCATAATTTATGACTTCACTGGCACCATTCTCTCTCTGATGTATGAGTAGAAGAGGCAGTGTTGGTACTGGATGAATTAAAAATAGACAAAGATGTGCTGCTTAAAAGGCTGGCTGTCTACCAAATGGAAAAATATCCTAGCCCAAATGAAATATATCTTGCATTGCTGGGGGAAGAAGTGGTAGAAATTGCAGAGGTTCTGGTAACAATTTCCTCACTGCAGATGTGGTGCCAGAAGACTGGAGGTTCCAAATGTTGCATCATATTTGAAGGAGGGGAGAAGAATAAACCCAACAATAACAAGCCAGTCAGCCTAATGGAAAGAAACTTCTGCGGACAATAATTCGAGACAAATTAATTTACATTTTGAAAAATATAAGCTAACAAACCCATATAGATTTATCAAACAAAAATCTTGTTTTACTAACAATAAAGTTCTCAGAAGTAATAGAGAGTTTGGGTGAAAGACGGCATTGATGTTATGAGGACTTACAGAAGGCATTTGTATTACATAATAGAATTGTCTGCAAATAGTTGCAAAATGGAAAGGGACAGAAAGCAGAGAGTAATGGTCTGTTACTCTTCCAGATTTGGAAGGGTTCGAAAGTGGTTTTTCTCTGGGGTTGACATGAGAGCCACTGTTCTTTTTGAGATTGTATCAATAATAATGGATGTGTATTCCAGACCTAATTTCCAAGTCTGCTCTTGTTAGGAATTCAAACAATAAGCCAGATGGGAAAAGACCTGGGACTTTGTAGCCTGGTGAAATGAACAAATTACATTTTAGGCAAAGTGGTTTAAAATAATACATTTCAGGAAGGAAGAAGTTAGTACGGGAATATGACCTACATGGTACAATTTTAGGAGGGATACCTTGAGACTTGGAAGTGTATGTGCATATATTGTTTAAAGTAATGAAACAAGTTGGATACAGTAACTGAGTAGTAAAGTTATTGGACCAGAGCCAGATTCAGAACATGAGCTGGAACTCTGTGGCAATTAGGGGATTTAAATATATCTGGAACTTGGTAAATCAGTAGCATCAGTATTGGTAACCACAAAACACAAAAAGACCTGGTTCACAAATGTCCTTCTGCAAAGGAAATGTGTTGTCCTTACCTAGTCTGGCCTGTATGTGTCTCCAGATCCAAGTCAGTAGCAATTAAAAGTATATATTTGACTCATGACCTCATCACAGCCTTGGTCCAAGCTTGGACCAAAGATCTGAATTCCACAGATAAGGTGACTGTGACTGCTCTTGACGTCATGGCAGCATTTGACTGAATGTGGCATTAAGGAACCCTGGCAAAACTTTCAAAGGGCATCAGAAGGAAAGGATTCCAATGATTAGAGTTATACCTTGAACAAAGGAAGAGGTTGTTGAAGATTAATCATCTCAACCCCAGGACATCACTGTAAGAGTTCCTCAGAATAATTTCTTAGGCCCAACTTAAGACCATCCCTCCATCAAAGTTCAGAAGTGGATACAGTTGCCAAGGATTGCACAATCTTCAATACTATTTCAAACTCCACAGAAAAAACTCCAACATCTGTGCCACAGAAGCACCAGGCAATGACCATCTCCAACAAGAAAGAGTTTAACCATCTACTCTTGATATTCAATGGTATTATCATTGCTGAGCTCACCATCAACATTCTGGGAATCACCATTGAAAAGATTCCAAAGTAGATCAGCCACATAAATGGCAGGCCAGAGACATCTTAACACCCAAAGCCTTTCCACCATTTACAAGGCATAAATCAGAAGTGTGACGGAATGCCCACCACTTGCATTGCAGTTACTCACCTGGATTACTCTGACAGCACCTCACAAACCTGTGACCTCCACCATTTAGAAGGGCTATGGCAGCAGGTGCTTTGAGCACCACTACCTGTAGGTTTCTCTCCACATCACACACAATTCTTACTTGGAAATATATCACAGCTACTTCATTTTTCTTCATGGGTCTAAATCCTAGATTTCTCCAGCTAAACACCACTGCCAGAGCACCTTCACTAGAAGAAGTGCAGCAGTTCATGACTCACCATAACTTCCCAGAGGGCAATAAATATTGGCCTTGCCAGTGACACCCTCAACCCGTGAATGAATAAATTAAGAAAAGGCTATTAAAAAAAATCACATGGGATCTTATCAGTAGAAGAATAGAAGTAGTAGTAATGCTAGTTGTAGAATCCCGCCACTGCCTGTAAGGAGTTTGTACGTTCTCCCGTGTCTCCGTGGGTTTCCTCCGGGTGCTCCGGTTTCCTCCCACATTCCAAAGACATACGGGTAGGTTAATTTGGGGTTTAAAGTGGGTGGTGTGGACTCGTTGGGCCAGAAGGGCTTGTTACCACGTTGTAAATACAATTTAAATTTAAATTTAAAGAATGGATTGCCATCACACCTGCTTCCACCAGTTCCCCGCGCAGCGCATTCCAGGCACCTACCACTCTCTGTGTAACACAATTTACCTTGTAAATCTTCTTTAAACTTTCCTCTCCAGTATTTGACCAAGTTAAAAGGCTGTTAGAACAGTCTCCCATTCCGCTCAGTATACCGCTCTCCCATTATAGACCAGTCCTCAAAACTAAAATGTCCTTGATCTTTTAAGCAAAGCTTCTCACCAGAGGAAGTCATTGGGCTAGGGACACTGGGGCATGGTGGGGCGGGAGGGAGCAGAAAATGTGGAGTTTCTTCACCTCAGGTTATTGCTCACCAGCCACAGATTCTGGGTGAAGCCCTGCATTGGAAATTGTGCATCAATGCCAGAGGAACTCAACTTAGGAACAGGCATGGAAAAACAAATCGAGTTCTAATGATCATCTCCAGCAGAATTCATTTCATGGCTGAATTCCAAAAACGGAATTGTCCCATAAAGCCCTTAACAGAGCATATTAGTCACCCTGTTCACGAGTGGGCAGAAGATGGTTTACAAACTCAGCTGCATTTTAATAGATGTCTCATCTCTGCCCTACATATCTGTTAGTTGTTGTCATCAAAAGAGGCTATTTTGTAGCCATATATTGCCATAAAAACTATAGGTCAACTTTGACCAATGCATTGTTCTCTCAATGTACGCAGCAAGTGGCATTAAATTGGTCCATGTTTACCTAATGCTGTAGCTGGTCAGTAAAGAGTAAATGTTTTGAGTTTTCCCAGCTATAATATTAATTGATCAAATCAGAATATCATAAAGCTTGAAAATCAAACAACAGTACACAACCGTTAGGGTTGATAATATGGAGTTTACCAGCAGATAAAACAAAGTCCTGTGTGATGAATGCTGAAAGTTTACTTTAGCATGACCTCTAGCAATATTGCCACAAGGTATCATGCAAAATACTTAGATTAATTCTTTAGAGATATTTCCTCAAAATAGATATCAAAATGAAATATGGTATAAACTATCACAGACCTTGGCTTTTTCCCCAGTTATATTTTTATAGAATAAGTATCACATTGGTTTGATGCAAGAAAATAGACAATCCTTTAAATTACACATTGTGTCATGTTTCACATTGCCATGGAAACATACTTTTGAAATGCAAGACTGATGCTAAATAGAATGAGTTGGCTGGATCTCTGCTGTAATTGAATCCCTAGAACAATCATTTTTCTCAATCAACTCTTAGCAAATCACCCCCGTCTGTTTTTCAAAAATATATAATGTTTCAGAGTATGTGAGCAGGTTCACACAAAGGCTGCAAAGGA
>JARFYF010000017.1:25351686-25363839 GCA_030265395.1 Rhina ancylostomus | reverse complement strand
CCCCCCCCCCCCCCCCCCCCCCCCCCCCCCCCCCCCCCCCCCCCCCCCCCCCCCCCCCCCCCCCCCCCCCCCAACAACATAACAGTTCTCTCATTGGAAGTTGCAAACAAGGAATCTGCAAGATATTACAAATGCACATTATTTGCTGTTCAATTATCCAATTTCAGTGAGGAAAATAGTCAGTCTCAAGACTTGCTTCTATGATCCAAGTCTATTGTCTGAAAATATATTTGTTATGGATTGAAAATGAGTTGTATCCATGTTGATCAAAGCAAGAGACATACCCGACGATACTGAAATCTTTCCAGTTGTCAATAAAGTCAATAACTGTTAAAGGGTTACAAAACTTTAACAGTGAGTCAAGCCAAGAGGTTGCACACTTTCTACCTCAGGCCAGTACACAACAGAAGTTGAACCGACTGAGGAAGCCAGTCAGCAGACTAAATGTAGAATGATCATGTATAATTGTGAAGAATGTTCATACACTTGTTTTAAAAGAGGGAAAGCAGTATGGGACTTATGTGTAGTAATATAAATAAGTCATCATGTGAATATACTGACACATGCCTTGCTGTTAACAATAAAGTACAGAATTTTCTTTGAAGCTTCCAGTGTTCTGTAGCTATTATTGGCAAGAGCCTGCTGCCACCTCAGCATAGTCCAGGACCCATCCCAGAATACATTGACTATGCTGAGAGCTTTTAAAATGTGTGCTTTAACTGTCCCTTAAAAAAAAGGCAACGAAGATTGTGCAGTGTATTAGCTTTGGTTTGGAGCCCACGTTTCAATTAAACACTAACAGGGCAGTGTTCCTTCTTAACAATTTTAAATGTTCATTATGAACTGGATTACAGGTTTTTTTTCTAGTTCTCCGTGAACACGGGCCCACATCGTACAACATCTTATGGATTGGCAAGTCATATCTGTTCAATAAAATGAAATGCCACACTTGCAGCAAGAACGTTTTTGTGAAACTGGATTAAGGCACATTGTGGCTCGGTCTGAAGGTTAATATGTGTTTTACTCTCCTCTGCACCAGGCATGGCCTTATCCTGAGATTGGGTACTTCAAGTGAATATAAGCAGCAATGGGAAAATGGACATTGATAGGAGAACACATTTAAACTATTCCAGCACTTACACAAAGTTGTTATTTCTTTATCTCTCCAGGGGCAGGGCATCTTTCAGTACATACAGTCTTCAGGAGCTGCTGATACTGGTTAACCTACTCCTTAACACTGGGACAAAAAATAGAATGCTGGAAGAATTCAGCTAGTCAAACAGCATCCATGGAGATGACCAAATAGTATAAGTCTATCTTTCGGGTGACCTTACAGATGCTACTTGACCCTCAGTTCTTCCAGCATTCTGTTTATTGTTCTAGATTCCAGCATCTGTACTTTCTTTTGGCTCCTTGACATTAACCTGCTTTGAGTACATCATGAGCCATGCACAAAGTAAACCACATTTATTTGAAAGAAGTGATCTTACATTCAATTGTGCAATCACTGTGTTCTGCTGTAGGGTATTTTGTAAGGGAACGTCACTAGCATAGATAGACAAAGGTTAATATTACCTTGAATATTCTGCTAGAGTACTGCTAAAACCTAGCAAGACAGCTGCATATCCATTGAGGCCCATTGTCTCAGCAGCAGAAACTGGGAAGCACAAGAAACAGTCAAGCTAGCAAGATAAACTGTAGAGATAAAAGACAATGAGCTCACTTAGGAAATATCTCCAGCTGACACACAAGGCCTTTATGCAGACACTAGAGCTGGCTGTTGCCATAGTAACAAATTTAACAGGCAGAGGCCTAGCCATGAGACTACTAGATTTAAGGGAGAAGAAAAATGGTTCCCACATGGAATCTGCTGTGAGAGACAGTGAGGGGAAGTAGTAATCAATCATGTGTTAGTTTGAACATGGATTGGGTTATAGTTGATAGATTAACAGTTATAGTTTGGTAAATTGCATTGTCTTTGTCCCAAGCAAAGTATGAAAAACATCTTTTTTTTTATAATATCAGAAAGTGGGATCAGAGGAGGATAGGTTGTGAACTCTAGACCATCTCTTTCGTGCATGTTGTGCTGTTTGCTCAAAGAGGGCTAGAGAAACAAAGAACTGCAGATGCTGGAATCTAGATGAAAAAAAAACAAGATGCTGGAGGAACTCAGCAGGCCAAGCAGCATCCATGGAGAAAAACACACAGTTAACATCTCAGGTCAGGACCCTTCTTCAGTCTTTTTTTTTCAGCTCAAAAAGGACCGTTCACTTGTATAGTGAAGAAATATGTCGAGATTGGTTATTGAATCTCCCACATCAAGGGGTAGCACAATGCCCACACCCGCACTCAGGTGCATAACGTAACTGACACGTTGACTGACGTACCTCAGAGAGTAATGAAATAATGGAGGTGCTGCCTCTGGAAGAGACACTTAAAGGCCTTCTAATGCAAAACCTTTATACATAACAAGATTTTTTGGTTCTATAATAGCCATTTGCAGTGCCACTGATATGACTGATGTACCATATTGCAAAAAGGACTTATTCAAGATTGAATCACATGAAAATAACTCTGCAAACAACTCTCCATCATTATATAAACAGTTGCTGGAAATAAAGTCACCCAGAAGTAACTGAGTATACATGTGCTCAGCAGATAGCCCTGTACTTTTATGAAAAGCAATAATGGTTTTTAACTTCCTCAAACATAGATGAAGAGCTCAAATCAATAAATTTCAGCCTTCACATTAAAAGAAACAACACTAAACTGGATAGCACCCACAACATATGCAAGGAGTAGGATGCATTTGATATTATGCACGTTTGTAAAACCTGTTCATTACCATAAACTTCTATGTGCAGTTAACATTAGTTACAACGTTAATTGGTTGAACACACCAGCAGGTCTCACAGATATTCCCCCTACCGACTCCTATAGCTTTCTCAGTTACTCTTTGTTCCATTCTGCCTCCTGTAAGGACTCCATTCGGTTTTCCCAGCTCCTTTGTCTTATTGTATTTGTTCTAATGATTAGATTTTCCATACAGATGCTTCTGAAATGTCTTTCGTCCTGAACTGTGACTTCCCACCTACCATTGTTAACAAGGATCAAGATTGCTCTCCTCCATTTCCTATGCCTCCAATCTCAACTCATCTCCTCCAGGACAGAAAAGAATAGAATTCCCCTGGTCCTTACCTAATACCCCACCAGCTTCTGGATTCAGCAGATCACTCTGTGCAATTTCTGCTACCTTCAAAAAAAGATTTCACCACCAAACACATCTTCTCCTCTCCTCCTGTCAGGATTTTGCAGGGACCATTCCCTTTGCAACTCATCCCATCTCACCAACCACCCCCCTTCTTATAGCACTTTGCAACAGCAGGCAATACAACACATGTCTTTTCACCTCTACCCTTCCCACTATCCAGGGACCAAAACAGTCTTTCCAGGTAAAGCAGTGATTTTTCCATACTGGTGCACTGCTTTCAAATGTTCATAATGAGGTCTCTTCTACTTTGGAGAAATTAAATGCAGATTGGATGACTGTTTTGCAGAGTGCCTGCGTTCAGTCTGCAGTGGTGACCCTGAGCTTCTCATTGCCTGCCAGTTTAATTGTCCATCTCACTCTAACCTGTCTGTTGCCTCCTGCACCATTACAATAAAACCCAACGCAAGCTTGAACAGCATTTCATCTTCCAGGTTGGCATGTTGCTCCAGCCTTGGCTTGTTGAATTCAACTTCAGGTAACTTGAATTCAACTTCAGGTAACTTGATTTCTCTGTCTGTATCATTTACCCATTTGTGATATTTGCTTAGCTTCTTTGTTTCAGTTCCCCCCCCCCAACCAGGACTGTCTAATTCCTTTATAGTTTTACAAATCAAATAAATCCCCCCAGCCTCCTCTACCTCAAAGAAAGTAATACTACTATCTTTTCTCATAGATACAATTTTCCAGACCTGGCAACATCTTTACATAGAACATAACAGCACAGTACAGGCCTTACTGTCCATGATGATGTACTGACATTTTATTCTGCTCTAAGATCTATCTAACCCTTCCCTCCCACATAGGCACATGAATGATAGAAAAATGGAAGGCTATCTAAGAGTCTCTTAAATGTCCCTAATGTATATACCTCCACCACCTCTGCCGGCAGTGCATTCCATGCACCCACCACTCTGTGTAAAAAAACTTACCTCTGACATACCCCTTATTCCTTCCTCCAAACACCTCAAAATTATGCTCCATTGTGTTAGCCATTTTCACCCTGGGGAAAAGTCTCCCTGGAGAAAAGTCTTTGTAAATCTCCTTTGCCCCATCTCCAGTACAATCATGCCTTTCCTGTAACGTGGTGACCAGGACTGTACACAAGCTATGCCTTAACTTTTGCTATACACAGTTCTAGCCTAACCTCCCTGTTCTAATATTCTATGCCATATATATCTTTTTAACCACGGAAGGATCTGCTTGTAGTCTTTAAATGATCTGTAAACATATACTCCAAGGCCTTTCTATTCCTCCACACCACTCAGTTTTTTCTCAATTACCTCAGCTCCCTTACATTTTTGCACCTTCCCAAATGCATTCACACACATTTCTCTGGGTTAAATTCAAACTGATATTCCTCTACAAACCAACTGCTTGGCTTTCTTCCTCACCATCAGCTACATGTACCAATTGGTTCTTTACAATTGTAATCATTCTTGGCCTATTTATTGACCATACAATATTTGGAAAAAATATTTATGGCATGTGGACAACATTCCCTATCCCGACTTCCCCTCAAGACAGTGGCAGCGAGACTCTACTTTGTACTGCTACAGTGCTGCTGGTGGAAGTACGTCTATAGTACTGTGGGGTTGAATTTTCCAGGATTTAGCTTTAAGAAATGAGGATCGACTTCCTAGTCATGATGTCATGTGACTGGGAGGGAACCACACATGGTGGTATTTCTATGCCTCTACTGCCTTTGTCTTTCTTAATGGAGTCTGCAGATTGGGAATTGCAATCAGGTCAGCACAGGGAGGAACTGTGTTTATTTCTACGCTGGGATTTGCTGCAGCTGTGGTGCCAGTTTCGTGGAATGACTGATTATTTAGGCTGGTTGCTGGGATGCCACCAAACTGGATGGTGTCGAGTTTCTTATTTGTGCTCCATATTCATACACACGGACAAATGAATTCCCCTCACTCCCAACTTACACTTTAGACTTTGGAGTACAATGATACCTAGTCTTTGACTTGCTCTTGTGACCACAATATTTATATGGCTGGTCCAGTTAAGTTTCTGGTTAAAAGTGACACCCAAAAAGTAGATGGTGGTCGATTTGACATTGGGAAATATGACTGAATGCTGACAGAGCATGGATAAGTTTTTTTTTGGTTATGCTCAGTGCATAGCAATTGTGTGATACAGATAGTACTTGCCACTTATCAACCCATGCCATGCCAGAATAATCTCTAGGTCATGTTGCATGCAGACATGAGCTGCTTCAATCTTTCACCCGGCCTTCAGATTCTACTCACTCTCAACTCTCCACCTACATACCACAGAAGATCAACTAATATATTGAAAATTTCACACTAGTTTCAATCCCTGGCATATATTCTAATGTTACACATTCATATTGTAAACCACTTACCTAAATTGCACAAACTATAAAAATTCATCTTCGCCCTAGCTGTAATACAGTACTAACATTGGATGGTGTAATTATTTTTAAAAGGTTGCAGCTGGAATTGTGGATACAGTGAATTTAAGCCAATAAATGGATAGAACTCATGGCTTAGACATAGCAATTGAATTAACCCTATGGATCCAGAATTTGTTCTCCAAATTGTTATTCATCTGACAACTGCACCTTAACACGAGTAATATTTAAGTCATACTGAATTCTTATCATTGTATTTGGGCTAAGCATGTCTTAAGAGCAATTAAAACATTATTAATTATTAAATTTGGAATAACTATTCTAGTTAAATGAAAACTAATTTCATCTGATCACAAAATATCTGCTATATTGGCAAAATCCATGGAATTTATTTTCCTTAAGACTTCTGGGAGGACGACCAGACACACAGCTGTAAAAATCTAATAACTGATAATGTTATTTTGAGATCAAGTAAATCACTGAAACTTAATCTATCAAAATTAGCAATGCTTCAAATCAAACTCCTTCAGATTGGCACCTGCCACCTCCAAGTTTCCCAAAATATATCGCTAATCTAACATTGTCATTGGATCTAAATTCTCTACTCAACCATACTATGGACTGCTTCAATAATACTCTCACCACTGTCTTCTCAAGGAAAATTAAGAATAGGAAATAAATACTAGCTTATAAAAATAAATTTGTGAAGTTTTAGTGGTGAGAAATTTATTCTACAAGGATTTGAAAAATAATATTTTATAAAAAGGATCTGAAATACATTCAAAAGGATAGACAGCATAAAGATGTGCATGAACCAATTAAAAAAGATTAAAAATATTCAATGGACAATGTTATTTGTGCCATTCTCAGTAAGAGAGATAAAGCCCTATAAAAATGAAAAATTAGTTCTAAAATTGTGTTTTGGTAGCCAACATAAAAATGTAACAAAAGGAATGATTTCAGGGCATCTTAAAGAGGTTCTTATTAAATTAGCTACTTTTGGAGAATAGAAATAGATTACACTATGTACAACTTTTTTTTTAAAAAACACAAATGGAATATCAAAGTATTCATAGATTTTTTTTTCTTTCTGATATTTTACTCAGAAATATTATACTTACATAGAAATTACCTATCTGCCACATTTAGATTTTATGCTTTTGAAGTACTAGCATGTTTTCTGATGCTCCTCCAGGCTGTTGGTGATTTTGTCTGTGGTTTTGACCTTGAAAAGTCATAAAAATAACTTCAATAGGCACGAATACATTACTGCTATCACTTGCCTCTATTGGTTGCTTCAGGTTTTTATCTGGTTGACCTGATAGCTAAGTCTGGAGTCACAAGCTTTCCAAGAATCATTTTCAGTGTCATTCGAAAATATTTTCATAATTCCAATAAAGTACTATGGTTCTCAAAAGATCCATAAAAAATATTTGCTTTGAATACTGTTAACATTGCAAATATCCAAAAATAATGTATAGAAAACTGAAGGAGAAAATAAGGTTAGAATAAAAGAATGAAGAATGTGCCGTGGTGCAAGAATTGAAACAGTTTATGAATGAAAAACATTTTTTTAAATGTAGAGGAGAAGCAGTGGAGAGAGAATAGGAAACAAAAAAGCACAGGCATAGTTAGATTAAAAGAAAGTTTTGTTGAGCTTCCATTAGTGGCTTGGTACAACAATAAAAGATTTAACATATCATAGCAACTAATACCATCATTTAGTTGAAAGAAATTCAGCAGCAGAGATGTTTGGAAATTATAGATTCAAAGGCACCTGTACCTCCAAGGGGACGACTTAAACTCCAAGCAAAGGGAAGTGAAAACAAAACTTACCCACCATTTCTTCAACCGAAAACTTTCCCCACATTAAGTCACATGGAACTGGAAACATTGACACAACACTTTGGTAAAAAATGCATTTACATTGAGCAGACCCCAACTTCATGCAGACACCATATAAGCCTTAAAACATGGGAACCAATGTGCTTTTGTTCAAATTTAATTAATTAATTTGGATATGGTGTACACCCACACATTTTGAACAAGCTGCTATACATTGCACCTTCAGAGTGAAAAATATACACGTTAATTTCTACCCCAGTATGACCAAAATACACTGAATATGATCGATGTCAAGTGGCACAATTTCCCTGATTTAAATGGACTTCAGCAAGGCCTTTGACTCGGTTCAGCCTGGTAGGTTAGTCCAGAAGGTTAAAACACTGGGATGAGTTACCAAAGTGGACACAAAATTATTGTGGTGTTAGGAGGCAGAGAGTGGGAGTGGAGTGTTGTTTTTCCAGAATGGAGCCCTGTGATCGGTGGTGTGTGCTGCAGGGAAGGTGCTGGGTCCTCTATTGTTTATCATATATGTTAATGATTTGGATGAGAATGTAGGTGGCAATGATAAGCAAGTTTGCAGGTGACACCAAAATTTTTAGCTAGTGCTCATTTCCCATGGTAGTGGTGTCTAAATCTCAAGGGCACAGGTTTAAGTTGAGAGGGGGGAGGTTTAAAGGGTAAATTTTTCAAACAAAGAGTAGTGAGAATCCGGAATGAGCTGCCAGAGGATGTTGTGGATGCAGGAACAGTAACAACATTTTGAGAGGCATTTTGACAGGTACTTGAATGATAGGCATGGAGGAATATAGCATTAATGCAGGCAAGTGGGATTAGCATAGGTCAGCATGATTGCCAGCATAGATGTAATGGGTTGAAGGGCCTGTTCTATGCTCTAGAACTCTATGACTCCATATTCAAGTGCCCTTCAGCTTTTGAAACATAGTGAAATATGGAAGTTACTCAATGATTTAAACAAAGGAAACCTACACTTGATTTCAATTATAATAAGAAAAGGTCTTCAGCATAAAATTTTAAGATCTCCTAAAATTCTAACAATTTCTCCCCATTCTGAACAACTGCTGGTTCAAAAATTCTAGTTATATTTCAATTCTCAATTATTGGGTTTACATTACTTCATTGGGTCAGACAGCAAGCACCCGAAAAAGTATAGTTAATTTAAAAGATGTCAAACTGTCTAAAAAATTCATATAATTAACCTCAAAACTGAAAATGCAGAAATTGAAAAAGTTGGCGAGGATGCAACTTGAGAGTTTTGCAAGATCTCTAGTTTATTCAGTTATATAAAAGGTACTTCATTTAATGGCATATGCTAAAAATGCTGCAAGATTATTATTAATTTGAAATCAATTTGATTATTTTGATTCATATATAAAAGATAAACTAGAAATAGAAGCAATTGCGACAAAAATACCCCAAAAACTGTATAAATACAAGAGATTATAGAAATAATACAACATATAGAACAAAGTATAGGTTTGCAAAACTGTTTTGTAAACTAGAGGATTATTTTACCACAAAATGCTTGGTAATTTTCACGACTGTTTTGGTTTTCCATTACCAATATGTCATCAATTTGATGGCCCATTTAAATAAAATATTCATATATTGGCAAATTCAGTGTCTATTGTTAAGAATTTATATAAAAGTAACAAATGCCAACATATTAATTTTATTATGAACACACACACACACTTTCCTTCGTGATTAGTACTGAAAGACATTAGTCACGTTAAGTGTTTGGAAATGAATTCTGCATATCACTGACAGATCCCATCAGACTCATCTGCCACTAGCCCACAGAGAAGTTAATAAATTTGCTTCATAAAATGCAAAATACTTCTACACTATTATACAAGTCCAATGGTATGAAGCCTTGATGTCATATAATCTCTGCAACATCACTTAACTCCCTACAACTTAAATCAATATACAAATGTAGTTGCAAAATACTGTTTGAACAGGATTCATTACAACTAATTTATATAATGATTACCATTTATTTAAAATCTAAATTGTGTATTTTAATTTGATTCTGTGACTAGGAAATAAGGGTGTAAAATTGGTTCAATTACGTCTTTGATGGGGTGTGGATATTCAATAAACGAAATGAATATCTGGATAACTTACAGGTGCCAAATTGTATTCAATGATGGATACTGCTATAATGTAAATGGTGAAAAGATAAATCTTTAAAAGACAAGTTTAAAAAAGACCTTTACATGAATCAACCAGTAAAACATTTCACAATACACAAAATACTTCTATTATACTAAGTTGATAAGAAGAAAACAGAAAACATAAATATGAAAATGTTGATGATAATCACATTAAGAATAGAAATCATGCTCATTTTTGTCACTTTCATCAGAAGAGCCAATTTGTTGATGATCAGAATCAGAGTCAAACATTGGGCTCTTGACATTTTCTTCCCTGGGCTTTTGCTTTCTTTGTTGAGTGATTACACCATCTCCACTTTCAGGCAAATGAATAGGCAAACTTTTCTTGTTATTTGTCTGCAAGTTATTCTCACGTGCCCGTCTATCTTCTACTCTTCTGGCAGAGGAGACCATTATATCACAGTAGCTTAATGCTTTTAAGTCTGATTGACTGCCTAAATACCTGCAAGGTTTTTCCTCTATATGAAATCGATCAAAGTCGACTGTATCCCAGGGATTAGTACTGTGTAAAGTGCTACGCAAAACATCTTTTATCCGCTGATTCTCCCTTGTAGTTGATTCCCAGACCGTCTCAAGCTCAGACTCTACTTGCCTAAATGAAAGAACAAATTAAATCTATTAGCATTACTGAACATTTGTCTGTGAGATTAGGTTGAGGTTATTTATAGATTCGTCAAGCACTGGATTTTCATTTCCCTCAGGTAATGAATACATCAGACTGATTTTATACAACAGGTCTGGTTGCCTATTTAAAAACAAACAGGAATTTAATGCAAGTAAAGGACAATGATTTTCTTTTGAAAATCATTCTGAACAAGTCTATTTAGAAAGGTGTTCTTCCATGTTTGAATGGAAGGGAATATTGCCATGTCTTGTCTGCTGTATAGCATCAGATTATTTCAATAAAACAGTTGAAATGAAATCAAAAGCCAGTCTAAAGAACACATGAACCAAAATTACTTGCTGACAAAAACAGTTGATATGAAAATTATTCAAATATTCTCAGAAAGCACAATTCTGCAATTTGATGGTATTTTCCATCAGAGGTTTCCTGCATTTACTTCACTATGTTTTATTTTATAGATTTAGAAAGGGAAAGATAGATGATGATGAGTAAATTAGTTGCATCTAAAATGTTACAATCTGAGCACCAAAGAGATAAAAATTTTAATTGCTTTTGAGAAGAATTTTTAAAAATATATTACAAGATAAATCATGAAATCAACCCTTGAGATGCTTTTATTTTAAAGCTTGGAAAAATATTTATAGTTTTAGCAACAAATGACTTTCTTCTGGCCCATCTTGACAAGTGGAATCCTTACTCCAGGTGCTGGCAGACTGATACTTGGCAGTAATGCACAATAAAATTATAACAGTTCACCAAAATTCACCATCTTGACTAGCACTTCGACAAGATAATTGCTACTACACTAGTGAATCATAAATATCCATGGAACCAACATTATAGCTGGAACAATGTTGGAAAATTAGAGATGCCAAGAGAGGAACAGACAGACCTTCACCAAGTATATGGGAGAGCAATGAGTCAAAAGACTTCAGGCAAGCGAGAAGTTACACTTAAAGTTACAGGCCCAGAGAAAAATCATGGAAGTAAGTCAGAAAAAAGCTTTGATGGGCCATTCCTCCGGGGGTTCCACTGATCTACTGCCTACACTATTACAAAGGAAGATCAGGAGAACCCCACCAGAAATCCCTCATAACTGAAGTGTTTCCTCTTAACGATAGCTTCCCATCCCTGCCTTCACTTCTAGAATATTTGACGTCACTTCATAAACTTGAGAGTGACCAAGATACAATTTCTGCAGGCAGAGGCACACGTGATGGTGTCATTCACTGTGCAATGTTTGTTTTGAGGGGCCTTGGACAAAGATGCCCTGGGAGTGCCAAAAGCCAAAGAGATAAGTTTTAGAGAAGTATTTAATAGCAGAAACAGTGGAAAGAGAGGTTGCGAGGCAAAGAGGTTTTGTAGGGAACTTAGAGCTTATTACATGGCAGATGAAGGCATAGCTGACAATACTAGAGATTTTAATTTGTGATACAGATCAGGACTGGAGGAACACAATGTCATAAAGGGCATTAGGTCCAGAGGAGCTTACAGACATGGAGAAAGAGGAGATGCCACAGAGAATTGAAAGCAAGGATAGGAATTTTCAAATTAAGATGGTGCTTAACTGGAAGACAGTATAGGTTAGCAAGCACAGTACAAACAGGAACTGGAACAAGTTTTGGATGACCTCAAGTTTGAGATTAAAGACAAGGCAATGCACACAGAAAATGGCTTGGAACTGTTTCAAGTCTAGAGGTAACAAATGTACAGTTGAGAATTTCTGAAGCAGATAAGCTGGTGCAACACTAAATGCAGATGAAATTATGGATATAGGATTAGGCAGTCTTAGAGATAACATAGAATTGTAGCCTTAAATTCAATGCATGTT
>JARFYF010000017.1:25275770-25289855 GCA_030265395.1 Rhina ancylostomus | reverse complement strand
ACTATACTATTGAAGGAGGGTTAAAAATTACAACCTTCACTTGGTTGGCTATTCTCAGTTTCCTGTTGCTTTTGATTTTCTTTTTCCAGTTGCTCCACTTTAAGCTGCATCTTCCGCAGCTGTTGTGTCAGGTTGTGAACCTATTGGGCAATAACCTGATTTTCAGAAACCAATATCTGGTTTCTTTCTTTCAGCTCTCCAAACAGCTTATTTTGGACAGCTGTAAGTTCTCCGCTAGCCTCAACTGTTAAATCTACAGTGCAGCATACAACACAGCATCTCACAACAAAACAAAATAATATAATATAATCCAATAATTACACAAATTCATGGAATAATTCAATGAAAATTTGGGGTAGAGCTAAGTCATTATGTCAGTTTTTATTTTGTGTTATGGTTTTATTGTAAGCATCCAAGAAGTGAAAAATGTAATTCTTTGCTAACATCAAAATTTAGACATGGAGGAAAAATGAGTCAATTGGATTTTTTTTAAGTGTGTTCCTATCACAGAACTTAAATATAACTTAATTAACCATACTTGTGTTTTTCTAATAAAAATATGCATTTTCTTAACTTTTTTGTATATTTCTTAAATGTTAATTTTAAGTGAAAAATGAAATACTGATTGCATGGAAAAGCAATATTCTGGAACAAATACAATTAAAAATTTGTTTAAAAATTATCATTTTAATTATATAAGTAATAGAAAGAACAACCAGGTGCCAATATATTCTACAAGAGACTTCATTGCCAGACCCTTTTGTTGTATCCCTACAAAGGAAAAATAACACTAGACCATAATGGCAAGAATGTCAAAAACATAAAATTTTGATTCTTCAAAGCTTTAATAAGTATTTGTACATGTATGCATAGAGTAAAACAGGCTGAAACATATCAGTAAGTTTATCTTGGAAATGAAAGTCACTTACTTTCTAAGTGAACCTTCTGTGACTTCATACTTAGGTGTTTGTATTTTCCCACCAGCTGTGGATAACTTCCAGGCACGGCCTGAAAAGTGGCAAATAACATTGTGCCACAACCATACCAAGCATGACTATTTCCAACAAGACAGAGATTGACCACCAGCCCTTGACAATCAAAGGTAATCAGTTAAATATTAGCTGTCCTTAATTCAATTGCTTAGATGGATCAATGTTAGTTTTATTTCATTTGAAATCAGAAATTTGTTGTTTTAAACTCATTGAAGGTGCACCAATCGGGTCCAAAACCTAATCCACAATTTGTGGTAAATTCGATAATCACAAATTAGTGGCAGTAAGTATACTGCTACTTCCCTCAATATTCACAAATAAGGAAGGAAAAATAATGGTTGCATTTGCTTCTAGCTGCCTCTCCTTGGAGCACGTGTTAAAGATCTTGGGCAAAATCTGCTTAAATGTTGATAAAAGAGTATTAATTTAAAGTAATTTGGTCTAACAATACACATTTTATTTTGTAAATTATGCTCCCACCTGATTTGGTTACTTCTGAAACATTCTTTATCTTTGTTTTTTTCTTATTTTGAGATAGTGTTCTGGGATTTTCGACACTGAGGCTGCTCTTCGAACCTTAAGAACAGGGTGAAATCATAAAAACAGCTGTAGTATCTCTTAAGTTCATCCTGAAAATATCACTTTAAAACAATAACTTTTCTTGGGCCAGACTGAACAAAAGCAATTTATGACCCACAGCAAGCAACTATCACAAGTGCTTCTAATAGCTCTACTAAATCTATGACATTCAAGATGAATCATAAGAACACAATGAGGGGCAAAAACAAGTTCCAAGAAAAATAAATTAGCTTTCAGCAGGAGTTAGTCCAACCATCAAAACAACTATATTTCAGTCCTTCTCAAAGCCTCAGTTTTCCTTGCATCACTGTGTGATTGTGTGGCAGGGCAAATTCATTAATGTTTCCTCCCCCAGTACTGGACTTGTACAGATACCCCCCAAACCATTTTGAACTGAAGCCAGTGATACAAACTTGCATACTGAGATATTCATCTCATATTATTCCATTCACATCTTGGGCCACTTTCAAAAGCTTCTTCAAATAACTTGATTGTCCATCAATATCCTCTTCCCTTATTAAATATATTGAAATTTTCCTTACGTTAAAGGTTTTAATTTCTAATTCCTTCTGTGCTATTTTCTGTCTCTCTTAAGGTGCCAAGTTCTATTCTTTTTTTCAAAACTTTATCTCACTCCCAGAGAAGTCTAATTATTTTTGAATTTCAGTCAGCTCAATTCAAATCTTTAGAGCCTGAAACTTTATCTGCTAAATTCGCTCTTTGGACCTACCACACCTTAAATCAGGAGATTTGTTTGTAACCTCCCCCTTTACTTTGAGGTGTACGCAACATAACCAGCATTTATCCCTGTAAAATAAGATATCAACTGGAATCTCAAGCTTTATGACAATTTTCATTTGTCCTGTTAGCAAAATAGTTTCTGATTCCAAAAAAATCTGTACAATCAAGATTTTGAGGTTACCCATGATGAGGCTGAACTCTGGAACGATGTGTTGCTTTTCAACTATTTGTTGTTGTCCCTGGAAACAAATGAATATTATCTTTAAAACTCTTCATACACCAACTCATCTGTTTTAATCATTACCAGTTTTAGTTTGTTTCCCTCTGCAATATCTTACATACAATCTAACAGATTGTTCCTAACTATGAACCTAAAATACAAGTCCTGTTGTTTGGTAATTTCCATAGAGAAATTTCTTTGAAGACTATATTACAGATTCTATGACAATATTGTCCTGTGAATACTTAAATCTCTCATATCAGATTTGCTTACTATTAAAATACTAGTTTGAAGATAATAAAACTAACAGCAAATGAGTCAATCTGAATTGCTGTTGAAAATTGAGGGATTTTACGCTTCTTACCATTGCTTCCTTCTCAGAAAATAAATAAGGACAATGTTCTTCTTCCTTTGTCTTTCTTATCTTGGGTGCACGAGCTGGTGAATGTTCTGGAAGTAGAAAAAAAATTAAGAATTATCAAACAAGCAGCAATAGTCACGTTGCTTGTATGAGACAATGGAGTTGGTGAAAATGTTCATAAATTCAACCTGGTGCGGACTGTAGATTGAACAATTGAGTGAGAAATGTTGACATTGCTATTTATAATAGTGAATACTGATACAAAATTTAATCATGACAACTATCTGACAACAAAAAAGGCATAGTTTGTACATATAGATTTTAAGTATTTTAGAAAGCAGACATGGATTCATATGAACATAAAACTACATAAAACAGAAAGCAATAGCATTGATTTGCTCAGGTCCCTCAGCTAAAAAGGCCTGCTACAAGAATTTAGGACAAAATGGCTAGTGATTGCAAAGAGGTCAATAACCATCTCTGGCAAATTACATATGGTAGTTGTATTTCAACAATATAACATAAAAGGAACAGTGGAGAATCACTCTCAAATTTGGCTAACCTCACAGATTCATCTGGTCTGTTACCGAGTGCACAACATCATCCCCTGACAATTAAGTTCCATGAGACCCTGAAAAATATAGACCACTTTCCATATATCAGGAGCCACAACTCAAAGGCAAATACAGTAAAACTGATAATCCAGTATCCGATTGTTCAGAAATCCTGATGATTGGGCATCACGCTCATTGATTTGTCATTGAATGCAAGCCAGAAGTCCAAAGTGCAAGAGAGGTGTACAGCCAGAGCACAGATGCTGAGTGCACCTAGATCCTGGGTCCAGTGGGCCAGGTGTGTGGTGGAGCAGAGGTTCAGGAACATTGACAGATTTGCAGTTAGGGACAGGGACCAGAGTGCTTGTATTTTTCCTTTTTACTTTACATTTACCTGATTCACTAGAAAATTTACTGTGCTATTAAATGCAAAATATTTGAAATAGAGTTCTGCAATATCCAATAGTTCAGAAAATTTATTCCAGCACTATGGAATTCCCAAAGGAACTCGATTATCTGAGTTTTACTGTGTTGATGATGAAATTCACATTCATTTCTGGTGTGCCCTTGGCTCTCTAAGGAAACGCCCAAATGAAGATCTAAACCTTAAACCCAAAATCGATTGATAGGGTATTTACTTAATTATCTTCATTCAGACCTTGAAACAGGACCGTCACTTCATGTAGCCATCCTAAAAATATGAACCTACCACAATCCAGACTACTTTCCAAGTCCTACTGAAAATGAAACAAGTTTTCAAGTTACTTCATGAGTAGTTGATAAAAAAAATACATGTACAAGTCAAAAATAATAAAACCTCCAAAGAGTGGCAAAGTATTAACTTGATACTTTACATTTTCAAGATCCAACAGAATATTTCTCACAAATCAGCTTCTTAACGATACATTACTACTTAAAGCCCATGTGGCTTTATATCAAACTAAACTGTAATAATATTAATTTTGCAGTGTTACAACTGTAGTTATAACCAAAATGGTCATGTACAGTTCAATGCCTCCATTTCATTGAAAGTTACAATGCATCTATGTTTTAATTCAAAATGTTTTGTTTAAAAACAAGTTTTTATAAAATGTTATGTTTTGATGAGGCAGTAATTTCAAGTGTTTGTGAATGCAAAGATAGTCATGAACATTCAATGTCAATGATAGCTTTGCCAGGCAGCAAGGCATACAGTAGGCCTCACTGAATGTCAAAGACTTTCTTTGAGCACAGCTGGCTGCTTGCACTGACGCAGCCCCTAAACTGTGCATTACCATGCTCAAATCCTGGGACCTGGAGACCCGACAGAAGACTCCACCCCAAACTGTGCTGAAGTGATCTGAATGGCTCAGAGCAGGTGGCCAGCAATATCATTAGATGGCAAGATATAAAGGAGCAGAATGAGGCCATTTGGCCCATCAAGTCTGCTTCACCATTCCATCATGACTGTTGTTTTTCCTCAGTTCCATTATCCTACCTTCTCCCTTTAGCCCTTAACCACACCCCTCCCCCCCCCCACCACAACAATCAAGAACCTTTCAATCTCTGCCTTAGATACACCCAGTGGCTTGGCCTCCGCAGCCTTCTGTGCAATGAATTCCACAGATTCACCGCCCTCTGGCTGAAGAAATTCCTCTTTATCTCAGTTCTAAAGGGATGTCCCTTTATTCTGCTGCGTCCTTGGATCCTAGACTCTCTACTAATGGAAACATCCTCTCCACATCCACTTTAACCAGGCCTCAGAGGAGAAGCTCTACCCCATTAGAACAAATTAAGAGATAAAGAGAATACATCATATTCATGTGAAAATTAATAAATTAATAAATAACTAGAAATTAATAAATAACTAAAACTGAGAACTAAAACAGCTCGAGAACAAATCCCTCCTATAAATGTAGCACAACAGTTTAGGATCTTGCCATAATTGATGGCAAAAAAAAAATTGTACCTTGGCCTGTAAAGTCAGACACATAGCACTATTTTTGTCAGTAGTACATGCAATTTACTGCATATTTCCAGAATGAAACAATTAAGATCACTTCCAAATGAAATCAAGCTGCCATAGGAATTCAGCTGGGCTCTTCAGTTCGCCCTCATTTGTCTGATAGAAGTCCCATGAGAGTTACATATAAGATGATGTCAATTCCTATGCAATACTCATTTCCCAGGAAATTAGCTCAATTAGTTACAAGAAGTATACTTGTTCATCACTCCACAACCTAGGAAGGTCTCCTTTAACATTTTTTTGTTGAAAACAGTTAAGTGCTGTTCTTCCCCACAATGCCAACTATGCTCATCACCCTCACCAACCCCCAAAGATCTTAATCATTCCCCATTCCCCCCACCCTTATATCCCCCACCTACAAAGAACAATTTCCATGCAAACTTTTATGTGAATCTACCAGGTGGTAACTCTGGACTAATGTCCTGATTTCCCAGTGCATACCTCTGATTTTGTGATCCAAACCCTGATCTCATAACCACTGCCTACCAAAGATTTCAATCTTCAGGCACCCCTCCCTCATAGACTCCACCTCATTTTGAGCTCAGCCATTCTCTCACTCAGAGCTTCAGATCTCACACCACATCAGCCCAGGCCCCATCTTGACCCAATCATCACTTCTCTCTACTCTTCCCCATCATGGCCACCCTCCCCTAACCCTGATCACCTGGAACCAGACCTGGATTTGCCTCAAATTTTCCTTGTGGATTCAGCAGCATGCAAATAAATGTACATAATGAGTCCCCCACTGAATTTTATAATGCCAAGCCCATAACAGAAAATGTTTGATAGCTCCAAAATGTTACTGAATAACTCTTTAGCCTAATTTTAGTTGCCATATGTGCCTAATAATTATTTTAAAAATTGATAATTTAGAGTGCAATAAGCCTATAGAGAAACTATTAAAGTAAGTAATGAGTTCAGCTAAAATTTCCATGTCCACGAATAACGCTTTTCTAAATTTCAAACTTTAGAGAATTTAAATGAAGGTCACATCAATGACTTGCCTCTTTAACAAGAATTATATAAACTAATGAGAGACCAAGCTTAGTTCATAAACTAAACAGAGACCTCAGACTAAATATGAAGGACTTAATTAGTCCTCACTATTTTGCATTACCTCAATTAAGTCCTCTGTCTTCACTGTTCCAAGAAAATAACTCTAGCTTATCCAATCTTTCCTGATGGATACAATTTTCTAAAGTGATTTGCAAAACCCTGTCCTACTCCCTCTAAAGCTTTACTCATCACTGTCTGAGAAATTGAAGTTACAGAAAATCTCGTCTTCCTTTCTACCCATTCTCCTGGCCCTCCTAAACTTGAAATTAATATTGCATGCATCAGCTTTGCTCTGCTAAATATTAAGCTCAGCTTATAGTTGAAAGAGTTGAAACCTTATACAAAGGACTATAAGGTAGTATTAAGGGCTCTGTCTATCAAATGCAACTTTAAACAATATTTTCCCCCAGAACTGAGTCTTGTACTGTGCAATATTATGCCTGTAGAAAGTTGTACTGAAGTTGGGAAAATGACCAATACTTTCCCTTAACTGATCTACATACAGGTCTCATTTGTGGGCCCTTCATATACACAAATAGTTAACTGTGTTTCCCCATACATTGAAGACTAATTCATCAGTCATGATGCACATCAACAAGTGCTTATTCTATGGAAAGTGCAACACAAAACCAAGCTTTTGTTTTTGTGCACTCTTTCCTCATTGTCACCTCATAATAGCTCCCAATCACATTCTTTCTCCGGATGTTAAAATAACCTGTATTTTGAAAATGTTCTTATCTTCCTATATCTACAAATTTGGTGTCTTTTAACAATCCCATTGATGCTTCTTAGTTTTTTTTTGTCCTTTGTACAGTCTGAGTGTTGCCTTCGTACACTGGGCATAAATTGTATATTCCAGAATATACAAGTCAGTATGAATAAAACATAACAACCAAAAGGGCCATATAATACTTTCTTTGGAACAGGTCAAATGGTTAGAGCAGTAAATCTGAATCATTTCAACAAATCCCTTAGATGAAACACTGAGATAATTTCTAATGAATATGATAAAGCAGTTAGGCAGTCACAGGCAGAACATTGTATACTTACATTTTCTGGAATGTCAAAAGGGTTACCACTACTAAACTCAAGGTGCACAATACATATCCAGTAATTCATTATTTACCTTGTCCAGGTTTTGATTCACGTATCTGAGTGATGGATGTTGCTTCATAGGAAGAAACATCAGTCATTTCACTGCTCATCGATATTGGTATTTCATCCTTCATAGATAAAAAATAAAAATTCAAACAACCAGGTTCAATTATTAATTTCTCAGAAATGAGAAAAGTTTCAAAAAAAAAATACAGGGACAGATTTTCCATGGCAACACCAGTGCCTCTGTCAGGAATTACATGCACATCCACGTGGAAATCTCAGAATCCACATCTGCTATACCGTCTGTGTTGAACTGACTGTGTTACTGCTCAGAGTTCCCATGGAGTCCTGTGCAGAAATAGGAACTTCTCTCCTGGGTCCCTCTGCTGTGCCAACTCCAGAATTATTCTCTTACACAGTCTGGAGATGGTACAAGATGGATACGTGATTTACGACCACTTTGAGAGTTGTCAAGAAATTTGCTGGCCTCTGAAAATAAAGCCAAGTTGACCAGCTCATCAGGAAAGCAATGGGGATGACAATTGGCCCATTACAACAGAGCTCAGCAATCCAACACCACAGGAAACCACAGGGGGTAGTGAAAGAGGCAGAGTTCCATTTGGAGGGGGTGGATAAATGGGAGAAGAAACAAAAGTGGTGGGGAGAATAAGGGAGCAGAGTTGGGTAGATTAACAAGGTAGAATTATATGGAAATGGTGGGGAGACAGCGTGAGGGGAAATTAAAATAAACTCTTCATTAATGGTACTAAATAGGAAGAAATCACATTTGCATTGGCCCTCACAGAATCCTATGTAGCTTGTGCTTTATCTCAGTTTGGATAGTTGGACGGGCTTTTATTTTGACAACCTCCAAATAAGTCAGTGACCAGAACTGAAATACACTTTTGTTCCAAAACACTGCTACACCTGTTAACACATATGGCCACCAACCACTTAAATGGAAATACTGTGCTTTGAAATACATCTGCATTTTCAGCAGGAGGGACTATATGGGCAATAGCACAGTGAATTAGAAATCAATCTTTTATAACTGCAGCTGCCTCAAAAGAACTATGCTGGGCCTTTTGCAAATATGCCTATGCTGGGTTGAAGAGGGATCTGCAGGAGGTAATGCTGGAAAGCAGGTAAATGGCATTGGACTAGCAAAGGAGCAGTTCAGAAGAAGTGCGTAAAGAATAATACCAATAAACCTATATACACATTACCAGAAAAACAAATCGATTATAGTTTCGCAAAGGTGTGCCATCTCTCCATACTACTACTTCATAACAAAATAAAATTCCAGAAAAATGCTCCAAAATAATAAGGCTCATTTTAAAACAAAATAGTTCAAGAATATAGAAATCATAGCATTCCTGAATTAAATGGTTTCTCTGTGCAAAAGTTGCAAATTATGGTAATTTGACACTATCACTGATGACCACTTATGAAGAAGCTGTAATGGAAAACACTGGAGATACTTTGCTGTAAAATAACATTAAACTATAAAGCAAGCTTCCAGTGATTGCATTTGCAAAATTAAATGTACAAATTGAGAAGTTGTTGCTCCTGGCCCTCCAGAAGTTGCATAAGAAACTTACTATGCAAAAAGACTCACAATTGACCATTGAAATACAAGAAAGAGCATGAAGTTACAAGTTATTTTATACATATACTGAACTCAAAAAAATTTAAGGTCTATTCATGTATTAAATAACCTGTCTAGTTTATAATATTACAAAGAATCAATATTATCGGAGACAAACATTTTATATTCCTTTTCTTTCCTTCTGCTGATTCTTTCCTAATACAATTTTTCATTCCCCTTTTTTCTCCACTTTTTGTTCACTGAATTAAGTATTCTAACAGGCCTAACTGCTTCAGTCTAAATTCTTCATCTGATTGGTTACTGAAATACAAAGTTGCCTGCTCTGATCACACAGGTCTGCTGAAAATATTGTGCTCATTAGACTCTTGGAAGACAGGAATATACATTACAAAAGATCAAAAAAGTCGATAGTCAAGTGCTACCAATGGCTGGTGGTGTTCATTTATTGTCACAAGCTAGATCAGGCCTATTTTAAGGTTTTGTAATACTATCCAACAAAAATGCTTTATACAAGCTAAAATGCTTATTATATTCATCAGAAGTAATCCAAGCTCTTCACAAACAATTAAACAGTTATAATAAAAAACAACCCAGCAACTCATACAACAGCAATGAAATTAATGAGCAGTTAATCTATTTTTAGTAGCATCTGGTGAGGAAAGCAGGAAACCAAGCAAACTCTCTGCTCTTCCGCAATTAATGCTTTAGGGATCTTTGACTGAACCAATGGAACTGACACAAGAACAATAATTTAACATTTCAATAATAAAAATTACACAGATATAGAGAGGTTCTCATGCAGGAACACACATTTTGGCGCAAAAAAATTCATGTGTGCCTTTACTCGCCTTGTAAGCAAATAGTATTAATCACACTTTTCCCAGCCTTTAACATAAAAATACAGTATTTACATGGGAAATGATGTTGATGAATTAAATATTTCTGCCTCATTAGCCACAGAAGGAAAACTCACACCTTAACTATGGGAAGAGATTTTTCTGCTCAATTGTTCTAAGCTGTTTAGATTTGTTTTCTACAAAATCTGTTCGCCTCTTAATCCTGACCCCTGAAATTCTGCAGTCTACTTCTATGAATCCTGTCCCATCATTTCAATATTTTTAACATTTCCCTTTTGTTCTGTAATCTGCATTTGTCTAACAATAAAAAGACTACATTTTTCCAGTATGCTTCTTTGTACTATTTCACACCATGTGATAAAGGTAAATCGACATGAAATTTTCTCTAACACCTCCATATCTTTCCTGTATCATTTCGACCAAAGCAGCATATAGTACTCCAACTGAGATCATATATGCAAGCTCATAATTACCCCTTGACTCATACACTCCATTCTGCTTTAAGAGAAAATCAATTACCTTTCTGTAGGAAGGATGTCAATAAACTGGAGGGTGCAAAAAAAATTTACAAGGACGTTACTGGGACTGACAGCTTGTGTCAAAAGGAGAGGCTGGATAGGCTAGGACTTCTCCTCTACCACTCCAACCCCCACCCAAAGTGTAGGATGCTGACGAGTGACCTTACAGAGGTTTATAAAGTCCCAAGGGGCATAGATAAAGTGAAATGCCAAAGTCATTTCCCCAAGGTAGAGGAACCCAAAACTAAAGGGCTCAGGTTTAAAGTGAGACACAAAGATTTAAAAGGCATCTGAAGGGCAACTTTTTCCACAGAGGTTAGTAAGTAAAGGGAACAAGCTACCAGAGGAAGTGGTATAGACAGGTACAATTATAATGTTTAACAGACATTTGGAGAGGGACAAGGTTTTAGGGGGATAGGAACCATATGGGATGCGCTTAGATGGGCATCTTGTTTGGTATGGATGTGTTGGGCACACAAATCACTCCAACCACTGAAAATCAGCCCTTAATTCTTAATCTGTCTTTACTGCATTCCAACTGTTTTTGAAAATTTAGTTTGTTTCATACATCACAAATATTGTGTACTTTAATCTTCTCCATGGAAAATTTTAAAAGAGAGACTATTAATCAATATACATTACTTCCACTGCTTTTTCACCAACTTCGAAATCTGCTAACTCCTCAAAGACTCCTGTTTGACTAGGTAGGCAGCAGCAGCAGCAACCATTTTGGAATCTGTGATAATTTTCCCCATTGCAGCTGTTGCCATTCAGCTTATAATTATCCCAATTAGCTCAGCTGTCCTCAGACACTCAAAGGAGTCCTGAAATATAATTACATGGGCCTCTACAATTTCCTCCCTTTACCCCTTCTGAAATCCCTGGCAGTTTGTTCTTCTACAACTTTAACATCCAAATTTCTTTACTACCACACATTACATCCAGGATTCAAATATTTAGGATTCCACTCATCTTCATTATCCTCTTTTATAAAACCAAATAATACAAGGTGAAACAAGATATTAAATACATCTTTAATTTTAAATCATCCTCTTCAGATCAACAAACCTTCCCCTTAGGAGACCTATCATCTCTTTTCTAGTATATTCGTACAATGACTTTGATGTTGAAGGGTGTTTCCCCTTCCCTTTCAAATTCCCAAGTTTTCCTCTCAATATGGTGTCTTTCCAGTGAAACAAAACTGAGTGCCCTTTCATTCTGGTTTTGTTATCACAGGGGAAAGTTTTCCCAAATCCCCAATCCTTGGAAACAAACAACTGGCATATAAAATTATAATTTAGCAAACTGCTTGACCCTGAGATATCTGCAGAAATATATGGAAGGAACTACAGAGCAAAATAATTGAATGTGGTAGTGAACTTCACACCCACTGTTCATCAGGTTTGCCAGAGAGCAGCTCTTCTTCTAGAAAGCTGAAGATGATGCACACCATCTGATGTGACAAAGATGCTTCAGAGTTACTGTTCTTCAAAAAAGCCTTTATCAGCAAGCTCTGATGTGGGTCTCATATCCTTCTGGGACCCCCTTCTTCTCTTGTGCACCTCTCCCTTATGCTCATCACCTCTGGCCTGATAGCAATGGTCTACCTGGAGACTAAACAGTTGAAGAACCCTGATCATTGCCACATCCTTCTACTTATAATCTGTCATTCCTGAAAATGATGTGCATATCACTGCTGTTTGTATATATTAACTAATCCTTAATCCAAGTTTATATATTGCTCCAACTTGTGCAACAACCTCCAACGTGATACATTTTTGAAAGCTTTTTGAAAGTCAGTATGTAACAAAACAATTTAGACAGTGACAAGGGAAGAGGAATGGCATTCTGCCAAAGGTACAGAATCTTGTGGTGAGGAAATGAGGACAATATTTTAAACTTCCTGGCATCTAACTAGAGGAGCTTATATTTTATCCAGAGAAGCAGGGAAGAACAAGGTCAGGATAAAGGACAGATTCTGGGAGCACCGAATATGGCAGGAAAAGACCCATTGTTAGACATGTTCCAGCTATGATTTGAATAGATTATACCAATGAGCCAAAAAAAGGTTTTGAAAGAAGATGGTCTGTTCCATTTTGACAAGTAGTGCACTAGATATATATAAAGTTTGCACACCTTTGATTTAGAGTAAACGAGTAGGCCATGCAGGGGTGAAAGTAATTTAAATTTCTTCCCAGTATAGCAAAATGACAAATAAAACTTTGGCCACTTTCTGACAAGTATGCTATTCTGGCCCATACTGGCTTACTTTCATCTAAGGCTATTAAGAAACTCTATAAACTTATGTCTCAATTTGAATAATTCAAATATATACTTGATTCCTTAGGGTTGCTCCATTCCTACATTAAAAACTGTAATACAATGCTCAAGCTATACCAAGATTCAAAACAATTCCTTTCACAGCTTATTTACATCCAATAATACATCAAATGTAAAACAGTCACCTGTTTCTCTTTGCATGGAACAGCATATATCAGTTCCTTTTTCTGCATCTCTCCTGCTTTCTCTAGAACATAGTAATGTGGTTGTTCTGATTTATTTGACAGCTGTTCCAAATCCAGACCATCATCTTCTTCCTCTTCATCATGAAATTCCTCATCAGAATTGGAAGGCAATGGTAATGGAGGTCTACCCCTTACAGGGCTTTGCCATTCATTCCTTTAAAGAAAACCCAGAAATTATTAATGGAAGCAAATAACAGATTTCCACAATTGTCTAAAGTGTGCATATCTACAAAGCAAGATGGCGCCACAGCATGGTGACTCGTTGCAAGCTCACCTCTGCAGATCTAATCATTACTTTTACTATAATCATTCTACTCTTAAATCTAGATTCTATGTCTCTAAGAATTACTAATAACGTTCTTTTAAATCTTCTTTCAGGGCTGGCAATCTTCCGACCACCAGGAACTACTGATTTACTGACCTGACACCCGGACCCAAATGGAAATGGCCAGCAAGCCCGAGGATGGGCCTGTCCACATGGAATCCTGTGCAAAGTGAAGAGCTGACCCCACCGAACCCCCATTCTGAGACCCAACTCCCGGCTCCCGCTGGAGCACCTGACACAAAGACCCGAGGACCTACCGGAGTGAAGATCCAACCAACAGCACACAACGCCAACCCCCGTGACCCAACTTACCCAGAGGCTCAACCATTGGAGGCTGAGACCCGAGGGCCAACCATTGGAGGCCGAGACCCGAGGGCCAACCATTGGAGGCCAAACCCAGAGGCCTGACATGTGGGGACACCTGACACCGAGGTCCGACACCAGGGCCCCTCCAGATTGGAAGCCCGACCCTATGGAGTACCTGGGGCCAAGTCCCAATGCCAAGGGTCCCCTAGATGACCCCGCTTATCTGATGGGGCAGCCCACTCCTCTTAAGGACCTTCAGGCCTGTATGGGAACAACAACTTATCTTCCAGTCCAGATGTATCCATTCCAGGTCTTCCAGGTCTGTTCTTCAGCAATTAC
>JARFYF010000017.1:25252319-25265693 GCA_030265395.1 Rhina ancylostomus | reverse complement strand
TGTTGCCTTCTTGGTTGTAGGATCAAGGATGTCTTGGAGCAGCTATGATCCATTTTGAAGGGGTAGGGTGAACAACCTCTAGTTGTCACATCAGTACCATCAAAATTGTAGAAAAAGGAATGAAATCCTGAAATACGAATTTAAGGAGTTAGGGGTCATTGACAAGCAGGACCTCAAAAGGTTGTAATCTTAGGACTACTTCCTCATATAAATGGAGGGTGCAATAGTTCGATCTAAAACCAGTGTATTATGCCTGAACAAGGGAGACTACAATGGGATTAAGGAAAAGTTGGCGAGCACAGACTGGGAACACAGGCTATGTGGTGGGATAGTTGAGGAACAATGGAAAACTTTCAAAGAGATTATTTGCAGGTTAAAAGCGAGGACACTAAGGGTGGGGAGAGCTAGCCTTGGATAACTAAGGAAATAAAGGAAGGCATCAAACTAAAAGCTCATGCGTACAAAGTTGCCAAGAGTAGTGGGAAACTGGAAAACTTTAAAAAGCAACAAAGAACCACTAAGCAAGCAATAAGGAAAGGGAAGATAGATTATGAGAGTAAACTACTACAAAATATAAAAACAGATAGTAAAAGATTTTCTAATTATATAAAGCGGAAAAGTGTGGCTAAAGCTTGGAAGATGAGAAATGGGGAATTAATATTGGGTAATGCAGAAATGGCCAAGGACTTGAACGACTATTTTGTTGGTCTTCACGGTGGAGGACACATCTAACATGCCAAAGAGAGATGGTAAGGATAAGATGGGAGGTGAGGACCTCAATACAATTACTAACAAGGTAGTGCTGAGCAAACTAGTGGACCTAAAGGTAGACAAGTCCCCTAGTCCTGATGGAATGCATCCTAGGGTACTTAAAGAAATGGCAGCAGTTCTAGTAGACACATTTGTGATAATTTACCAAGATTCTCTAGACTCTGGACAGGTCCCAGCAGATTGGAAGACAGCGAATATCATGCCACTGTAGTCGGGAAAGTACTTGAAGCCATCATTAAGGGAGAAATAGCGAGACACCTGGATAGAAGTGGTTCCATCAGGTAGATACAACATGGATTCAGGAAGGGCAGGTCCTGTTTGACAAACTTACTGGAGCTCCTTGAGGATACAATGAGCACAGTGGATAGAGGGGAACAGGTGGATGTCGTATACTTGGATTTCCAGGTGTTCAATAAGGTGCCGCATAAAAGACTATTCCAATGAGGATGCATGGAGTTGGGATAATGTATTGGCATGGATAGAGGATTGGTTAAGCAACAGAGGCAAAGAGTTGGGATAAATGGGCGTTTCTCTAGTTGGCAATCAGTGGTGTGCAGAGTACTGCAGGGGTCGGTGCTGGGCTTGCAACCATTCACGATATACATTGACAATTTGGAAGAGGGGACCAAATGCAGCCTAAGTTTGCTGATGACACTAAATTGAATGAAAAAGTAAATTGTGCAGAGGATGTGGAGAGTGTGCAGAGAGATATAGATAGGTTAAGTGAGATGGAGTACAATGTTGGTAATTGCAAGGTCATCCACTTTGGGAGAAAAAAAATAGAAGATCAGTTAATTATTTTAAATGATGAAAGATTGCAGCATGCTGTTGTGCAGAGGGACCTGGGAGTGCTTGTACATGAATCGCAAAAGGTTGGTTTGCAGGTGCAACAGGTTATGAAGAAGGCAAATGGAACGCTGAACTTCATTGCTAGAGGGATTGAATTTAAGAGCAGGGAGGTTATGCTGCAACTGTACAGGGTACTAGTGAGGCCGCACCTGGAGTATGTGTGCAGTTCTGGTCTCGCTACTTGAGTAATGATATACTAGTTTTGGAGGCAGTGCAGCAGAGGTTCACCAGGATGATTCCGGAGATGAAGGGGTTAGCCTATGAGGTGATATTGAGTTGCCTGGGATTGTACTCACTGGAATTCAGAAGAATGAGAAGAGATCTTATAGAAACATACAAAAAATTATGAAGGGGATAGATAGATAGAGGCAGGAAAGTTGTTCCTGGTAGTAGAGACCAGAACTAGGGGACATACCCTTAAGATTCGGGGGAGTAGATTTAAGTTGGAGATGAAGATGAACTGCTTTTCCCAGAGAGTAGTGAATCTGTGGAATCCTCTGTCCGGGGAGCATAGAGGTTACGTCATTAAGTATATTTAAGGCACCGGGCACAGAGAGAGAATTTTTGCATAGTAGGGAATTAAGGATTGTGGGGCAAAGTTCAAGTTACTTTATTGTCATTCATCCATGCTATAAAGACACATGGCAGAACGAAATGTCATTTCCCCCAGACTCTCACAACAGAGGACAAACATAGAACAGAAGACATACGATAAACACAAACAAAAAAAAATTGTGTAAGTACAAATAGTGCAAAAAACAGTATATACAAAATTAGTGCAGAGTTAGTGCAAAACTGAGTTGGATGAAGAAAAATACAAAGTTCAGTGTATTGTACTAATTGTATAAACATGTTCAGCAGCAGCCAAAGTTCTTATACGCCGTTATGCAAACCAGAGCTTATGACGTGGCATTTGTCTACCAGGGTATTTAGGAGCCTGACAGCCTGGGTAAAAGGCTGTTGTGCAATCTGGTAGTTCTGGCCCGGATGTTCCGGTACCGCTTGCCAGACAGCAGTGGGACAAATAGGTCATGGGAGGGATGAGAAGGGTTGTCTATGATTCTGTAAACCTTGTGTGTGCATTGTGTATTGTAAATATCCAAAATGGAGGGAAGAGGTACTCCAATGATTTTTCTCGCTGTACTCACAATTCTCTGCAAAGACTTATGGTCAGAGATGTTACAGTTGCCATACCAAAGATGCAGCTAGTCAGGACACTCTCAATGGTACTCCTGTAGAATGTGGTGAAGGTGGGAGAGGGCAGGTTTGTTCTTTTCAGCCACTGTAAAAAAGAGAGATGCTGCTGTGCCTTCTTGGCGAGGGAGGAGATGATGGTTGACCAGGACAGGTCGTCTGCAATATGTATTCTCAAGAACTTACAACAGCTGACTCTCTGTACAATGGTGCCATTGATGCACAGGGGTAAGTAGTCAGACTGAGCCTTTCTAAAATCCACAATCATCTCTCATTTTGTCCATGTTCAAGGAGAGATTGTTGACTGAGCACCAATCTGCCAGCCTCACCACCTCTTCTCTGTAAGCTGTTTCATCATTCCTGCTGAAAAGGCAGGTGGTGGAGCTGAATCCACAGCCAGATCAGCCACGATTTATTGAATGGTGGAGCAGGCTCGACAGACCAGGTGGTCTACTCCTGCTCCTATTTCTTAAGATTAATATAAAGCATTCTGGACCTCAGTGTTCAGAAGACAATTAAGCATGAGCAAAATAAATTTAGGTCAAATCATCAGATTAAATGGCATGCAGCAATTTTGTCAACAACTTTCCATTAATGTTCTTAATATATCCAAGATAGCATTCATAGATGCATGAAGTTCAACTAAATTTATAGTTTACTAAAAAAAATTCTTTTCTTCACTTCTTTCTTGGGCAATTCTAAGTGTCAAGTTTTTGAAAAACCAATAGCTTTAAAAATCTTTTGAAGCACTCTGTAAAAGGAAGAGATTGTTAAGAATTAAATCAAGCATAATAAGCAAATCATATCAAAATTATTTGTCCAAGTCTCCAGACCTAGAGAAAATTTAAAGGAATGATATAGAGAAATAATGTACATGGAAATTAGATAACACAAGACAACAGCAGATAATAAAAGGTGGCTATAATGTGACAGTGACCAATAACAATATTCACTTGAATAAGTCCAAGAAAACAATGATACAGCAGCCATTGCTGGATGACCTGTATGGTCAAATTTCCAGCAATGTTGCAAAACTTCTCAGAAGTATTCATTATTATGTTTAACATGAGGAAATAATGATTTTCAATTGTGACAAAAGCAACCATAGCCTCATTATATCCCTTTCTACTATCATCCCTCGCCACCTTTGCTGCAATTTAAAGCCAACTTGTACTTTTCTCTTTATCTAGTTCTGAAAATCAGATGTGCTCCCTTGGAAACGTGATCAGATATTTTATACTTTTATAGGCTAATCTTCTAAACTACGATTATTAACGTTCTGAATGTTATGTTTATCTGTTATCTCGTCACTCTCATTTTCACTAACTCAATGCTGAAGTTCCAACTTTCAAAATACCGACTCTTCGGTACTTACCCAACTTCAATCAGCGATTAGTTAACGATTCCGTTAACAACTTAAAATTGAACACACTTAAATCTTTAGCTACACACTCTAAATTATTCAAAACTAAACTCTCAGGGCCTGCATTCACTTTAGTATCAAAAACAAACTGCTGGAGAAATTTAGCATCTGGGGGAAAGTGGGGTGTGGGAATTGTAGATGCTTCGGTTCAAGGCCCTGCTTCGGGACTCTTGCAGGGTCCCAACGCGATGCTGCTCGACCCACTGAATTCTTCCAATAGTTTGGTTTTGTTTAACTGTAGATCCCATCATCTGCAGTCTCATGTGCCTTCACTTCTCTCGTTCTCTTGTCGCCTGAACTATAATTGCTCCTCTAAGAATTGTGCATGCAATTCATAATAGCACCACAGATTAACTTAAACATTCACAACAATGTTGTTATTATTTTCTGATCAAGATTGTTCGGGTTCTCCCAAAATCTCTTGATCTGGTTATGGATTCCTAAAAGAGAGGACCGTGTGACCGAATGAACAAACTCTCCAACGCCCAACCACATAACAGCTGCACTGGAGTTAGAAACCTTTTGAAATCTGATCTCACTTACAAATGGCACGTTATCCTTTCTTCTAAATGTAAATGGCATTTCGACTACAGCTGAAAAATCAGACGATCCTAGCGACACGTCTAAACGACAGCGAACAAAACTTCCACGGGAAATACCACAACGTCTTCCCGGGAACGCTTTACAGCCATGTGTACTTGTAAATAACACCTCGTTCCATTGGGTCAGCGAGGACAACTCACCCAATCCCAGACCGTGTTGATTATCCTAGCAACGAGCGCTATTCGAAGATCCAGCCGCTGCTCCGTCAATGGGACAGACCGCCGCCTCCCTCCCTCTTCACGGCGATTGGCTTGTGTCAGGAAAGCCGTTCTTGTTCGTCAATCAGTAGATGGATTTGGTTTGCTTTCTCGCTGTCACTCATCAGCCTGGGGTTCGGGCGTCCCTTCAGTTGACGCCATTGTCGAAACGGTTTTGACATCTGATATTTCAGGGCTACATTTTCTAAAGTTCGCCTCCCTGAAACCGATCCCTGAACAAGCAATGTTCTGCATCATTTTGGCGGTTTATCAATTGCTTTCAAATTACACTCGTTAATTCATAAGGATTGTTTTAATGTGATATATAAATGCAAGTCGTTTCTGATAAATTAATAGCGGAGAATGGTGTTGAGCAATTAGAATATGAGTAATCTAGCGAGAAACAAAAACAGTAAGGCTTGTCAGGGCAAATGCAAGTCCTTTACAGTCAGATAGAAGAATTTGTCGTAAGGAATATGGAAATGACAAGAACTAATTACTTGGTGTCTATTTGCAGAAGACATGAGAAGACTCCAGTGCAAATTGGAAATAAATATTAGTAAAGAAGTATAGAAGTTAATGAACCTGAAAACCAGTAAGTTTCAAGGACCTGATGATCTACACCCCAGAATTTTGAACTTCATAACTATAGAAATAGTGGATGCACTAATTATCGTCTTTCAAAATTCTATAGATTCTAAAATGGTACCTCCAGATTAGAGGGCAGCAAATGTGATCATACTATTTTAAAATGAAGAGCATAGGAAAATGAGGAATTACTGATCTATTAGCCTGACAATGACAATTTGAATTGCTGGAATCTATAATAAAGAACATTATAGAGACTCTTTGAAAATAATAATGTGATTGAGCAAAATTTACATGGATATTGGTGTTCTCTTGAGGGAATCTAATGGTGCACTTGGATCTTCAGGAAGTTTCAATGAGATCCCACACAGGTTAGTGAACAAAGTTGGAGCACATGGAATTTGGGGTAATATACTAGTACAGACAGAGTTAGTTTAATAGATGGGAAACAATGAGAATTATTGGTTTCTTCTCAGGTTGGCAGGCTGAGACAAGTAGGGTACTACAGGGGCTTGGGGCCCCAACTATTAACAATATGTATTGACAATCTGGCCAAGGTGAACAGATGTAATATTTACAAGTATGCTGACGACATGAAACTAATTGGGAATGAGAGTTGTGATTGAAATGCAAAAAGGATTCAATAAGTTATAGACAAGCTCAATTAATGAGCAACATCATGACAGTTGGAATACATTTGGAAAAAGATTATCCATAATAGGAGATAAAATCAAATGAAGACTAATTTTAAATAGTGAGAAATTTGGAACTTTTGATATTCAAAGAGACCTGGAGTCCTTGTACACAGACACTGAAAGCTGATGTGTAGATACAAAATGGCATGTGGGAACGTGAATGGTATATTGGCTTTTAATTTTAAAGGATTTGACTGCAAGAGTAAAGATGTCACTACAATTATCTGGGGCCTTGGTGAGTATTGCTTAAAGTCATGGATTTCTTACCTAAAAGATGCAAAGGAGGGAATGCAGGGAAGTGTCACCATACTGCTCCTGCGAAAGTGGGTCACCATAAGAAAAGAGTGGGCTAGGCATCTGTTTCCTGGAGTTTAGAAGAATGAGAGGTGACCTCATTGAAACGTACAAGATTCTTGGTGGGATACTTGGGATGTAGCAATCATATTATCATGAGGTTTAGATTATCAGTGGAAAGGACACAGGACTCTCGAGTAAGTACTTAGGAACAAACAAAGAGTATGCCACTAGCTTCTTGAGACTATCCCACCATTTCATAAAATCATGGTTGATCTGATTGTACCCTCAGTTCTGTATTCCTGTCTACTTTCAGTATCTACCTCTGCCTTAAAAATACTCAAAGACTTGTGACCCCGAGAGAAAAATGGTTTGCCTTATCTCTGTTTTAAACAGTGACCTCTAGTTCTTAATTCTCCCATGAGGAAATATCCTCTCCACATAGAAAGTCAAGACCCTTGGGGATGTTTTGTTTCAATTAAGTTTCCTCTCACTCTATTGCACTCTGACAGATACAAGCCTAGCCATAACGGACAACCCAACCATTCCAGGTGTTAGTCAAGTAAACCTTCTCTGAACCGCTTCCAATGCATTAACATCCTTCCTTAAGTGAGATCAGGATTGTGCACAGTACTCTAGATGTTGTCACATCAATGCTCTATAACTGAGGCCTGCTCCAAAATTCATCAAGGTTCATATTGATCTTCCCTCTCAGTGCCATTTTCCAGCACTTATCCCCATGTCCTTTGTTTTCCTTAATATCCAGAAATCTAATGATCTCTGTTTTGAATGAACACAGTGATTGGACCTCCACAGCCCTCTGGGGTAGAGAATTCCAAAGGTTTATCACTCTTTGAATGAAGAAACTCTTCCTCATCTCATTCCTAAATGGCCTATCCCTTACTCCAAAACTGCCTCAAAGGCTGAGAGTCCTCACTCGGGGGAAACATCTTCCATGCATCTAACTTGTCAATTCCATCAAAAATTTTGTATGTTTCAATAAGATCTCCCAATTACAACCTGTACCTTTTGTGAATCATGCACTAGGATACTCTGATCTCTCTGCAAAGCAGAGCTCTGCAATTTTTTTTGTATTTTTCCTGCTAAGATGGACAACTTTACATTTTCCCACATTATACTCCATTTTCTAGATCTTTCCCAACTCAATTACCTTTTCTATATCTCTTTGTAGTTTCCCTATATTCTGTTCATAATTTGCACCAATTTTTGTGTTATCAGCAAATTTAGTAACCATACCTTCAGCATCTTCTTCCAAGCCATTTATATAAATAGTAAAATGAAAAGGCCCAGGCACCAATCACAGCAGCACACCACTTGTTATTTTGTGCCAACCGGAAAAAGACCCATTTATGCTGACAGTCCTGTTAGCCAGCCAGTATGTTAATATGTTAACTCCTATGCCATGAGCTTTTATTTTCCACATTGACCTTTGATGTAGCAGCTTATCAAATGCCTTCTGGAAATCTAAATGTAGTGCAATCATTGATTTACTCAGCTATAACACATGCTACTTCTTCAAAGAACTCCAACAAATGATCAAACATGATTTCCCTTCGATAAACCATGTTGACTGCCTGAATATCTTTAAGTTTTCCAAGCACACTGCTATAAATGTCATCTAACATTTCCACTAACACAGAGAAGACGATGTCAGTCTAGGAGATCTGAAAGAGAATAGAAAGGAGATTTGTTCTAGCAAGCGTGTTGCACAAGGAAGGTCAGTGAGGGAGTACAATAGGGTAGTTTGGATTGTTGCTCAGAATGAGGCAGCCACAAATGTCTCAATGGGCCTTTTGAAAATAAGAGACAAAGGGAAACTTTAAGCACATATAAGGAGGACATGAGCCTGGAACCACAATAGGAGAGGGGGAAAGTGGAGAAGGGCTGAAAATTTGGCTCAAGCTTTTGTTGGGGAGGGTACCTAAGCAGGGAGAAACAAAACAGTTGGAGAAAGAGATCTAGGACTGGTTAAAGAAAAATAGAAGTAATTGGTTTGGGTCCGGAGTGACAACCGCATGATTGAACACAGTCCACAATCACATAACTTAAATCATATTGGAGTGGCAGTGGAGAAACATAGTTGATTACAGAAAATTCCAAGAACTTGAAAATCAAAAATGACTAAAGATCCAGAACTTACCAAGGAAAACTTGGGCATAATTGGGTGATTAGCAGTGATCCTAAGAAACTGTGAACATGAACATCTCTGTGGAAATTAAAATCTCAAGACATTACATTATTCCCTAATTTACTTATGTCTCAAACTATGTTTAGACCATGATGATTGGATAAAGGTCTATCTTAATTCATAGATCACATTAACCATAAATGGGCTATTTATAATATTTAATTGTCTCTCAAATCATTATAGTCTTTTGCCCCAATCTGCAAGTGTATACCATGTGTTGATCACTCATTATTTGAGGATTACTCTGATGTCAATCCTAAAATTCAATTCTGCTAATTTTGCTTTGGTTACTCCAAATATAATATTCCAAGTCAATTTTCTCCATATATTTTTAATGATCTTCTAGTTCTCCATAAGTCACTTTTGAGGCATGTACTTTCCAAAGTGAAAGCTCATTTTACTTCAACCTTTCCTTAACTGGCACTGTATGCTAGGAAAAGCAGAATTGTGTTGTTTTCTTTTTGAAATGTATTTATTCCAGGTTACAGGTTATGGTTTTGGGCTTATTTTACTCAGGGATGGTAGGACGTGGGCTGCTGGACCATACCATCAGCCATTCTGCCATCCAGATTAATACCTTGAATTGTAAAAAGTGCATGGAGCCTGGAAGCTGTTCAGGGGTTAGCCATTTGTTTAGAATAGCAATGTCACATTTTTTCCCCAAGAGATTTAACAACCCTGCTTTCATTGTAACTGAGATCCCAGACATGAAGCCAAAACAGAGGACGTGTGCTGCTCCTCTCTGCACCAGATACAGAGCTTGGCTTTCTGTCATGCTTCTTGGGGACCTGAGCTTTTGGTTCCCTGTCTAACCAGGGGACCGTCCAGTCTGAACACTACTGACTTATTCTGCTCTTGTGGTCATTCAGTCCTACATCCTATTAGTTGTATTACTTGCTTAGTTGCTTTATTTTAACAGTTAAGTAAAATTCTAGTAGATATTACAAAGGAATGAAGAAAATAAATACGGGTGGATATAGAGACCAAATAATGTACTGTTTGACCTCAGTTATTGTATGCTTTCGGGAAATGGACCTTTGTAACGACCATCACAAAGGAAGGTGATATCTTTTTCCTCCTGGATTTCACGTACCGAACACCACGACTGAATGAACTTTCCGGGCAAGGGAGGGGCCTGGCCTCTGAAAGTGGGAAGGAGTCCGGAAAGATGAGCCGTCGCTACCATAGAAACAGTGAAACGTAAGCGCAACAATTTGAGTAGCTTTCGGAAGTTTTAGCAGATTCGGCTACGATTTTCATTAAAACTCAAGAGTTAGTTATAAGAACAAAAAAAAAACAAACGTGGAACGTATTGGTGCTTTTCTCATCTTTAGCCTGCACTGATCGCTTGCATTGTGAGATTCCAGGTGCATTCGACACAAGCTAAGTACTTTCCCCAACGAGGTTTCTCTTGGCAGTGGCCTTCTCAGGGGGCCGGGGATGTTACCGTGACGAGGACTCATTGTGATTCAGGTATGTTTTGGTTCGCAGTCGAGTTTCACCTGAGCGAGTTTCGATCAGGTGCCGTGGTGTCGGATTTCCAAATACCTGGTGTAGTCCACATTTTTATGAAGACGATCAGTGATCAGCACAACCTCAGATTGCTGGAAAAAAGTCTTCCCGCTGGTAAGTGGTTTCAATTTGGGGCGAAGACTGGGTCAGTTTCAGCAGTGCGTGGACAGATGCCGCGGGCTGTAAACTCTTAGATACTGTATAAGGACATAACTTCCCTGATTTGTTCACGAACCATTGGCGGAAATGTTCAACAGTCTTTAAACTTAAGAACTAATAGTACCTGTGTTAACTACAGGATTAACTGAGCAGTATTCCGAGGAGAAACAGAAAATGCTGGATACACTCAGCAGGTCAGGCAGCATCTGGGGAAAGAGAAACAGAGTTAATAAAGGGCCTTCCGTCAGAACTGGGAAGGATGTTTATCTCTCCACAGGTGCTGCCTGACCTGCTGAGTGTTTCGAGATCTTCTATTTTTGTTATTTCAGATTTCCAGCATTTGCATTTTTTTATTTTCAGTATTCTGAGCAGTCTGTATATTTAGTTAAATTTTAGTTGCTGAGCTAGTTTAGCTGGAGAATTCTCTGCGGAGGAGGCTCATAATATGGTGCTCAGCACAGTTCTGGTATTGATTGAGTCCACACTTCACCCGTCATTGCAAAGCCCAATGCAGGGTCTCGACCTGAAAGGTCCACAATTCCACCCCCCCCCCTCACCTCACCCCACCAATGCTGCTCCACCCACTGAGTTCCTCCAGCAGTTTGTTTTTTCAACACAGAATTCTAGTACTCTAAAGTATTTGCAGAATTTGAGAATATTTTGATTGAAATCTTTGTTAAGTGATGAAAAGATTAGCAATTGACATAACTGGATGTGGAAACATGGCACTGATAGGTTTGAAAGAAATGTGGGAACAGGGTCCCAATGAGTTTAAATGGACTGTGGCAATGGGGCCTTGGTAAGTTTAAAAGGAACGTTGGAAGGGGCCTGGGTAAATTTAAAGGGAACAGGAGAATAGAACCCAGAGTTTAAAATAAGTATGGGAAACATCACCCAGTAAGCCACATGCTAAACCATGGGGATTTCTAAACACTTGGTGTTTTACTGTACCATAGCTTAATAAATACAGTACTTTGTAGTGTTTTATTCTCCCAGTTATTTCAACAGAAGATGGCCCACTCAGCAAACTACCTCAAAAACAAGGCTGAAACAAATTTAAGTGAACAAGATAGTCCTAAGAAGGAGCACCACAGTAACCATCGACATCATAATAATCGTTCCCATCCTCGCAAATCTCAGGACGATAGCAGCAGAAACACCAGAGGAAGGGATTACTCTAAACGAAACAGGGATCCGGAAAGAGATGCGAGGAGGGAAATACATGAAGAGAAAAGATCTCGAGTTAGAGATGCCCACAATCATGGACATCGTATGAGAGAGGATGAACACAGAATGGAAAGGGAATATCATAAAAGGGAGACTCGAGACCATCTTTACAGACGTGAAAGAGAACGTCATTCACAAATGTGTGAAAACACATCACATAGTAAGCACCAGCCAAATTACAGAAATGAAAAAGAAATTCCAGATAATGGACAAATTTACGGACATAAAAAGTAAGATGCTTATGTAAATTCTGGAGAAAGTTAATGGGTAGTCAAAATATTGTTCAATTGGTATTTAGTGAAATGTGCACTTCATAATGGAAGACACCATAAGTGAAATTGATTGTCTTTGCTTAGCACCTACATGTTAAGTCAGTGAAATCTAAGAATCAAAACTTGAACTTTTCTGAAATGGTTCCACTTTATAACCTTATCTCTGATCTTAAATCTGTAGAAAAAGTGGAAAGAAAACCTATGATTGAATTGCATATCAGATTGATGAAAATTGCAAGCTGGGCAATGGGGTAAAGGACTTTAGATGCCTATAAGAGACTAAAAACAATAATGACATCAATTTGAAGTTAATTCAAACAATACATCCACATGTAGGTTGGCATTAATTTAGTATTTTCTTTCAAGCAATCTCAGTTGCAAATAGATATGTCATTACAGGAATGAGTTCTTCTGGACTTCAGTTAGATCCTTTATTGGCGCTACAGGGCAAAATAAAAGTAATGGTTTAAGTATATCTTTTTAAAAGGATTCTTAACATTAAATCCTCAATTCAATTAATTAATCTTTTAACCATTTTCAATCAATTCCACTAGCCAAGTTGCAGTAGTCACCATGACATCATATGGACAAAACTCAATTCTAGATATTTTTAAACCTATTTATATATTATTTATAGATGGTCATATCTTAGTCCAAAAACATTGGCTATAGTTTCGCCACATAATTTACTTGTTTTATTCTTCTTCTTAATAGCTACATTGAAACTGTGTCACCTGAATACGTAATAACTGAAGATAAAAGATCCGAGATGCATTACTTCAAGCAAGAAGATTCGGGAGAAATTCTAAATTGTTATAGGTGTCGTTACCTCTGCACAAATCGAGGTAAGATAGCAAGAGTAGATTTAAAATGGTAAACAGTAAAGGTTTTCACATAACAGAAACCAAAATTTCTATATTGCCTTTATCTTTAACATTAGCAAAACAGTGCTCCACAGAGATGGTGCGAAACAAAATTTGACACTGAGCTACATAAGGGGATATTTGGACAGATGATCAAAAGCCTGTTCAAACACATGGATTTAGGGAGGAAAGTGAGAGGTGGGGAAGAGAACTGTTTCAAAAAACAATTTCACTTAAGCCTTGGCAGCAGATGCTGGTGGCAGAAAATTTATATTTGGAAATGATTGGGTCATTGCACTGGAGGAGTATGGACATTTCAGATGGTTGTAGGGTGGGAGGATATTATTATATCAGGAAATGGCAATGCATGGAGCGACTTACATAGAAACCCTACAGTAAAATTCAGGCCCTTTGGCCCACAAAGCTGTGCTGAACATGTCCGTCCCTACCTTAGAAATTACTAGGCTTACCTATAGCCCTCTATTTTTCTCAGCTCCATGTACCTATCCAAAAGTCTC
>JARFYF010000017.1:25211660-25226850 GCA_030265395.1 Rhina ancylostomus | reverse complement strand
GCTTTGGTATTTCAAGATGTTAATTTATGCAGTTCATAAAGAGGCAAGCAAGACCTGATGGTGCATTATGTAATGCAGCTGGGCAACAGTGAACAACTCCTTAAATGTTGAAGTCTGTGTTCCTCAATTCTAATGTGACTGTATGCATTTCCTCTGGAAGTTCCAGTTTCCTCCCACATCCCAAAGATACACTGGGAGGTTAATTGGCTATTGTAAATTACCATTTAGCATAAGTTAATGGAATAAGATTCAAAGGGCATTTGATGGGCATGTATGAGAGAGAATAAGTTGTACATCATGCAATAAAGACAGGAACCGTGCATAAATGAAAGAATCCCCTGGGTCATGAATTTTATATTCAGACTCCCCCACCTTGATTTATAAGGTCTGCCTTTTTTCAGGCAAGCAGCACTGATCACAGCATCTGTGCATTTGTTGCTTCAATCTGTGATCTTCTTGAATGCTGTATCAATCCACAGTGTGGAGATGGGGAATGGGGGTGGGGGGGAATACTCATCACTGTACCCCTATATCCCTCACAACCTTGATTACCCCTTCCTGTTTCCCCTCAATTCTAGGCAGTTGAGAGCTCAGGGAGCCTTAAGAGCTGCCTGAGTGCACCAAAATAAGTGGAATACAATTTCTAGGTTTCTTCTGGCCCTCTGCTATCAACTGAAGATGATCCTCAATTTTCCAGATGAAACAATCCTGTCAACCTCATCACAGAAGCAAAGTAATACTGGAAACAGAAATCAGTTTTGTTCCATCAATGTTATCCTCCCAACATTGTAGCAGTTAAGTGTCAATTCTCTGAGGTGCTTCTAATTGGCTGGACATTCAGAATAAGCTGATCAAGGGTCAAATGTGGGTAGTTTAGCTCTTGCTGCTCTCTCAGTGCAAGAGAGGTTGACTCCTCCAAGAGACATAGTGGTGGTGGGGTGAATAGGAGGTACAAAAATAAGAATAAATTCTCACATTTTTTGTTTAAGGTGCAAACTAAAGGGAGCAGAAGAAACTGTTGCAGTGACAGGGAGAAGGTGCAAACTCCACACAGGCAACACTGGAGGTCAGGACTGAACCCAGGTGATGTTCTTCCACAACACTCTGGTTTACTCTTCCATTTCTACTAATATTCACTCCTCTTTTCAAACATGCAACTGCAACATATGTAATGTACTGCTCTTTACTATTTCACTTCCTATATCCTGGGACCCAAATGTCTTTCCAGGTGAAGCAATGATATAATTATACTTATTTCAATTTGCTATACTTTGTGGTCTCTATACTGCAAAAGCAGATTGGGTGACCTCAGTTTAGTTTACAAGGGTAACCATGAACTTCTAATTACCTGTTACACAAGTTCTCCATTGCACTCCTATTCTGCAGCTGCTTGTCTTTAGTCTGTTATACTGTTCCAATGCAATTCAACAAAACCTTGAAGAACAGCACCTCATCTTCTGGCTAGGCAGATTACAGCCCTCCAGACTCAATATCAAATTCAACAATTTTAGATAATCAGCTATTCCAAGTTTGTATCTCACTTTACTAGCTGACTTTTCCCTCTGGTAGTTTCAGATTCGAGTAGGTTCCTCTAGTTTACACCTCACAACAGATCTTTTGTTATTCAGCAGCCTTATCCATGCTTCTTCACCCAGGATCACCACTACTTGTGTCATTTGTTTGTTATTATTAAATCTTTTGTTCTGTCTCCCCACCCTTTTCTCAGTTCTGAAACTAAAGGTTATAGACCTGAAATGAAAACTACATTCCACCATTTTCTGATTTTATTTCACAATCTCATACACAGTTAGTGGTAAGGACCTCAGCTTTGCAGTGGTTCTCCACATAAAAAAAAGTCATTGCTTTCACTGGCTGATTGTGAGGATATGCAAAGATTTTACCATTCTAAAGCAAATACTACTGATGTGGAAAATAGAAATACAATCAGAAAATGCTGGAAGTTTTCACAGGTCAGGTAACACACCAACAGCAAAACAAAGTTAATTTTGTTTGATGACATTAAATGAGAACATAAGATATTGCCACCTGCATTAGAATTAAAATGGTGTCCGAACAAAATTTAAGTCTTGCTCACCAGTTTGAATTTGTAGATAAAAGATTTAAGTGCATTTAAAATATAATTAAGACTTTAATCAAAATGTTTTTGTTCCTCTAATTTAGCATGGATTATTTATGGATTCCCTGTATGGATGTACTCCATGTATAGATTTGTTTAAAATGATTTCAACTGACACAACCTCTGGAATTTTTTTTGCAAATATTAATATTCCAATATTCTCCATCTGACAAATACATTACAAACTACAAGGTAGATGTCACCAATTAAATATATACTTAAATATATAAAGCACATGTGTCTAATCCTCTGAGCAGACCCACAGACTCCCTGACAGATAACTATGGGGGGAAAAAATGTTTTGTTTTAAAAAACATGCAAATTATAGCCAACTTTTCATCATCAACTATCAGAGGACAGTTTTTATTCCCAGGAAATTTGTGAGCACAAGTAAAAGTTGGACTGATTTATTGCAAATATAAAGCAATAAAAACAAAGCATAGTCTGAAGCCAAATTTTACTTAGATGCTTCTCTGCTCCTGGAGAAAGTTTGTATTTTAAATTCAAAGCTGCAGCATCACTGTGCTTTAACTCTAAATTGAAGTTTACAAACGTTACTTCCATCTTTCTTAAACCAGGATGACTGAGAAGGTTGTCCTTGTTGAAACTGGGTAGATGCCCAGTTCTTTGGAGTGCTTAGCAGCAAAATTTATAAGTAGGGCAGAGAGAGCCATGCAACCTTGACTGACATTGCAACTGAACATCTCAAAAGATCTAGGACATGTTATGGTCACTTTGCTTCTTGTATTACTGATTTAAAAATCTGCAGATTTTAGGTAAAGGAAAATTATCTACCAAAGATGAAGGGACCCAAGCTTTCTCACAAAAGTGCAAAAAAACTTGAAACCACTGAAAATGTCTTTACCTAGATAGGAATGCTGCTACTCTTAATTTAACAAAATGGACTTTGATGCACTTCATTTAACCAAGAAAACTTTGTAAACATTTTACACAGGCAACCGTAAGTATAATGGGATGCCAGTTTTTTTTAAACTATTTTTAAATACTTGCTCATATTATGAGAAGGATAATGCAGCTTTAATTGAAAATGAAAACCTAAAACCATCACAAAATAACAATCTCAATAGGTCAAAGCCAACACCACACAATAGATTTTGTTTTTTGACAATTGCTGAAGCATCTTGAAATCTATTTTATGTACAATTTTAAATAATATTTAGTGATGATGTATTATATTTTGTACAAGAAATATCTAATATAGTACTATCCTAACCCTCATTTTGATAATGTCAATGTGATTCCATTGAAAGAATACTGTATTACAGTGCTGTGTCATAGACCTCCTGTTGAGTAAATCTAGGGTCTCTTTCAGATTCAGCTTCTGAAATAGGATCTTGATGCTGCTTCATTTGCTCTTTCACTTCCTCTTCTAGGTCTGGTGGCACAATTAATTGGTCCTCTGGGTCTGGCTGTGCAGGTGCAGCAAAATATCCACATTTTTTCTTTGGTGCCTCTGTAGCCACCTCAATAATGTTGTGGCTTTTTTCAAGAGGGACCACAGATCCATTTGAAAATTTCTTACCCTGTAGGTTTGATGCAGACGAAGACTTCTTCAGATCACTTCCTTCCTTGTTAATTGCTAACAATGACCCACTGTTTATATCATTTTGTCTTTGCACTTTTAAGTAAGACTGTGGACTGTCATCTCCAGACAGGCTGACAAATAATCCCTCATCATGACCTTGTTGAATATTTGAATTTCCTGGAATCTGGAAATGGACACAATGGATATCAACCTCTACTTCCAGTTTACTGCCATTAGAGAATACTCCCTCTACTGGTTGGTCATCATCACTGTCAAGGCCATTATCCGAGTGGTTGCTGGAGAACGTTGCACTAGATAGCTGTCGCTGGAAAACACTGGTGGAAGAACTTGGATGGAGGCTGCAGCGACGTTCAGCACGAGGAATTGTAGCAGCTTCTAGGCTTGTGGCTGGCTGTTCATCTGATGCTGTAGATCCCACTTCACTGCTCACTTCAGAAGCAGACATCTCACTGTTGAATTCAGATGCTATCCCACTGCTGGACGATGGGGTGCCAGAAAAATGAGCACCATCTTTTACCGGCATGTTAATAGGAGCAAATACAGTTGGACTAGCTAATGGAACTCCATGTACTTCACATGTACAGTTGTCATCCCCAATACTCAAGTACACTACCACAGCACCAACATTGTCATGGCAGCCGTAGCTCTGAGCAAGGGTGCAAAGTTTTTTGGCTGCAGCTAAAGGATCAGGCACAGTCCTAACAGCTTCTATTGCCTCAGCATAGGATAAATTTTCCCAGAGTGTCTTGTTACCCAAGATAAGGAATTCATCCTGAGCAGTAAGTGATATGGTGCGGACATGAGGTCTGGGAAGGACCCATGGGAAGAGGTAGGTGCAGCCCAAAAGACGGGTACAAGAAGTAACACCATTCACTTTATTGTCCTAAGGGATAAAAAATGCATACATATGTAACTGAACATGTTTTACTGCTAATAAAACAATTCAATATCACCAGCCTTCATTTGCTTAACATCTTCAAAACAGCAACATATCATTAAGTCCTATACAGGATCATTTCCAAACTAAAACTGCGTTGAACCACACAAGAAGCTATGAGGGCAGGAATCTCGAAGAGATATGTGTTAAAGAGCATTTCAAAGGAAGAAGGGAAGGTAGAGGGCAGGGAGATTTAGGGACAGCATTTCAGAGGTTAGAGTGCAGGCAGCTAAAGACAAAGCAACAATGGTGCAGTGAATAAATTCTGAGATTCTCAAGAGGTCAGAATTCAAAGAGCCTGAAGTTTTTGGAGTATAATAAAGGTACAAGGGCAAGGCCAGGGAAAGATTTGAAAACAAGGATGCCAATTTTAAAATCGAGACATTGTTTAAAAAGTAGCCAGTGTAAGTCAATAAGCAGAGGGGTGATGGACAAACAATACTTGATGCAAATTTATTACATGAGTAATAGTTATTCATAACTTAAAAATTTATGGAGAGTAGAAAGAAGATGGTTAGCCAAGAGTGCAGAGATGAAGCCAAAGGCAATGACAAGATTTTCAGCACCAGCTGAGTTGACAGAGAGAAAACTGCAGACCATATAGCACAATTCAAAGGGATATCTAAAAGGGTACCATAGAGCATTATGCAATACAACATTTTATATGTAAATGAAACTCAACACAAAATGCAAATGCTGGAAGTATTTTCTCTCTTTCCCAGTTCTGATGCAGTGTCGTCAACCTGAAATGTTAGCTTTTTCTCTTTGCGTACACATTGCCTAACTGATTGAATGTTTCAAGCATTTTCTATTTCTATTTTTAGATATAAATGTTAGTATGTTATACATATTCCAATATTAGCAAAAGGGTGGCTGCATCAAAAATTTAGCTGTTTCATGTTATAAACAATTAAAATACTGAAACTTACCTCAGTTATAATGGCTTTTTGTTGTTTCACTCTTCCAAGTTCCTCAGGACACTGTCCAAGACTGAACGACTTTGAAAGTGGCAGTGGCTGCCCATCTCTGCATAACACCACTTGGCTATTGCCCACATTAGCCACAGTAAGAGTGAAGTAGCTGCTGTGGTCACTAGGATCACGGCGAATATGACACAACACTGTCGAAGAACCCAACTTCTGTCCCACCATTCCCAGTTTTCTTAAAAATAAAGAGCATTACAAGGAGAATTGTATGAATTTTTGCACTGTATCTCCAATATTAAAAGAGAAAACTGAATGTAGCTTTGGATTCAGTGATATATTAGTTATTTAACTATGGGATACAGTAATGTACTAAATAGGTTGCTATATGAAGAGAAAAAAAAAGTCAAAGCGAAATCAATACAGATCTGATGTCACAAACTCTGAAAGGTTGACTAAATTACTGATGTTTCATTCTTTGCCCAAGTAAAAGTTGATGTCAATATGTGGTGCAATGTTCAAGTACACTAGAACATCAAAAGAGGGATAGGGAACATCAATTAGTGGCACACTGCACTTGAAAAATTATTTAATCCCCAATTATACTGTAGGCTTAAACTCTGGCTAAGAGACTCAGTTACTCTATTCTTTGTGTTGGTCGTAGCTGGTTTTTCAACCTACAGTTGCAGGAAAGGAAAGCTGGAAAGGAAAGTGTCCTACTTAATTCACATCTTGTTAATACATTCTACACAGAATGGTCTCCCATCATATTTCACAGCATAAACTGCTTTGTCTACTACCCTGCCACTGTTCTATGGCAATTTCCAAAATTGTTAGTGACAGCCAAATTGCATCTTCAGCACATTACACATAAAATATCAAATTTATTTCTAAAGGTTAGGGATGAAAAGCATTTTACAATTAAAAAGTTCTTCATTTAGGTACATGGAATAGTTGGAACCGAGTACATATGGTGTAAATGCAGATTTCTCACCTGTGTGAGACAAGAAATGTGTGGGTCATGTAAACAGTGTCTACGCAGGACTGCTGCAATTCTTCTGCCAATACATCTCCCACAGTGCACTGCAATAAACGAGGAATTTCCAAGTTCTTGTCTCCATCAAATATACCATACAATGCTTCTGGGCCATCTCCAAAGCTATCCAGGGCAAGAACTGAAAGACAGAGTCTAGAAACATCAAAATAAATGTTTAATAACAATCAAAAGTTTATTACCAGTCAATGAAGTGACAATAAAATGTTAACACTTCTCAAATGTTGATAGAGTAAAACTCCCATAATCTGGCACCTTTGGTACATTGGTAATTCTGGACTAGACTTTCCAGACTATTAGATGTTAGTCCTATTAATATCCAAAGACACTTTTATTTCACTTTTTATTTAAATGTTACAAAGTAGTATAATAAATTTTCCAGTGAACCAAAATGAATTTAAAGAAAGTGGGAAGTATACATGCACTCCGGATCCTAGCTCCAATTGCAAAACCACTTATGTTACTGAGACACTGCATTCCAGATCCCAACCCCAACTCTGGCTGCACACCCTGCTTGGACTCTAGATTCCTGGATCACATTCCAGACTAATGAGTGAACCAGATGCTAAACCATCAGGATTTCTGAACAATTGGATGATGGATTGTTAGATTTCTTGGAATATAAATGCTGGATTGTCAGGTATATTGGAATATAAATATAATTTGACACAACTTGAATTCCCATTTTTCTCAAAGATTGTTCGAACTCTGAATTGTTTATTTTATTTCATCTAACCTTTATGCCATTAAAATAACAAAATACATTTGTAAAGAATTACATAGAATGTACTGCACAGAAACAGACTGTTCACGCAACTAGAACATGCTGTGTAGTGAATTATTTGTTCATTACTATGTAGCATGAAGATTAATTGTAATTTCGATCCTTTTGGATCACTGCTTTTGAGTTCCTTCTGATCTTTACCACTTCACATGTTTTCTGCACACAATATTCACCTTAACACAAATTCAAAGCATAACTGAACAGATGAAAGTACAGTAGTGATTTTTCATGATCATGTCAGACATCCTACGTTTGACTCTGTGTATTACTTATGGTCCCCTCAATTTTATAGAAAATGTTTTGAAACACACTCCTGATGCAGAAGAATATATTTCTGCATAACTTCCAATATTTTGTCTCTATCTCTTTTATTACTGCATCTGCCCTAGCAGAGGCCAGTAATACTTTCCACATATATTGGTATCTAAGGTTGCCTGAACAAATAATCAATGTGTCTAAAGACTTGATTTTGCCTCAAGCATACAGACTAGTAATCAGTTTATAATGAATAGGATGTATAATACTTTGTCATTCCAATTCTGATTCAAAAATATTTGGAAATATTATGCAGGATAAAATTCCAACATTTATTAATGTATTTCATACTTATAAACAAATAAATAGTTTAAAAATAAACAGTCACCAGATAAAACGGTGGGTACACCTCTTAGAATGACAGAGGTTGTTTAGGATTAAAGTCTTGCCGGAGAACTCACTGGCAGAAGAAATATCTTCTATCTACTTGCTTTGAAAAAACCCCTCATAGACCTTTAGGTCTTCTTTAAATTTCTCTGCTTTGAAAACAATCTGACTTCCAATCTCTTCATGCAACTGAACTCACTCTTTATTGGTATCATTCTAATAAAATTCCACTGTATCCTCCCCAAGGCCTTGATATTGTTACATATCTGGTGCTCAGAATTATAGACAATAGTCTAAGCTGATTTTGAACAAATGATTACTAAAGACTTACCATGGCTTCCTTGTTTTTGGATTGAATGCTCCCCTATTTGCAAGGCCAAATTTATCATAATTTTAATAAGTTGTTTTGCCATTTTTCCAGGATTTGTGAATAAGTACCTGCAGCTCCCTCTGTTCTTGCTCACTGATTGAAAGAATGCCATTTAAATTAGCTGTCCCTACATTGTTCTTGCTGAAATGCCTCCATTATCTTATGATATTAAACTGAATCTGTAGACAGATGTTTACATAATCAGCAATGATCACATAACGTAGTCAAAATGATTGACTTTGAAGAGTTGGAAAGAGAAGGTAAAGAAAGCTGCAGCTTGAAGAAGTTTCAGCAGAGATTTGCAGTGGAAAGTTGAAAATGATAAAGAGGGATTAAAAAAAAGAGTGCACCATAGGGAAATGGACAAACGAACCAACGATACTTCACTCTAAAAGAGCAAACAGTAACCATGCTTATTGTTGCCAAACTTACTTATTTCTATGCCCTGCCATTTCAGAATAGCCATGATTCCAGAGATTTGAAATTCCAACTGAATCACTACATGGTACAGGAGGTTTCTGATCAATTTTGAGGGTGGTGATATGACTGCAATATAAAAAAAACATAATTTGTATTTTACTTCTACCTATCATAACTGTCATTTTCTACATAGCATTCAATATATATTGTTCTTTAGCAACTGGCAGAGCAGTTCAACATAAGTCCCACATTTGGATTTTGCTGTAGTCAGAAACAGTTAATTCTAAATCACAAAACCTGGGATCAAACACATCTTTAACAATCCATTCATGTATCTGGTAAATATATTTCTGATTCAATACTTCACGAAAGATGTATAAAGTATTTGCTCATTTCACATGGGAAGGAAAAAAATCTCCACAGTGCTACAATTTTAATACTATAATTATAACACAATTTCTGATTTATTCCAAAGACAAATTAGACTACAGCAGATTTTTAAGACAAAAAACTGATATAAGGAAAGTAACTCTCAGAAGAGAGTGTATCAAACTTGAATGAAGACAAGAAAAGGTATTATCAGAGCAATCAAATGATGCTGACAAAGAATATAGTTGATACATCAATAACAGTGGGTTTTCTTTAGCTTTCATCAAATGGTGACTCTGGGCTGAACGGTCAGTCATTGAAAGATTCATCAGGGCCATTCTGAATGGAATCCAAGTATGTGACAGAAATTTTACATTTACAACCAATGTATCAATCACTTGGCACTGGGCGTACTGTGTGTACCTAGACTTTTAAGAGTTAATGTTGAGTTCAACACGGTCCACAACCCAATTGTATATCCTTTATCCCCCTCTCTGCTAATATATTATAAATATTTATACATCCCTGAACCCATGTTTAATTTCTATAGATATAACTATGGTTATCTAATCAATCCTGTCCTTTATCATGTAACAGACTCACTTTCACTGTTTCCAATGCCTTTATAGCCAGGCTTTTTTTAAAAATAACTTTATAGTTTTTTTTAATTGATATATTTTTGATATTTACTTATTAGTCACATGTACATCGAAACACACAGTGAAATATGTCTTTTTGCATTACTGAGAATGTGCTGGGGGGCAGCCCACAAGTGTCACCACTCTTCTGGCGCCAACATAGCGTGCCCACAGCTCCTAACCTAAACGTCTTTGGAATGTGGGAGGAAATCGGAGTGCCCAGAGGAAACCCACACAGACACGAGGAGAATGTACAAACTCCTTACAGGCAGCAGTGGGAATTGAACCCAGGTCACTGGCACTGTAATAGCATTACACTAACCGCTATGCTACCGTGTCATGAAATTCTAATATTTTTCAGTACTTCTGAAAGTTCATTAAGCTGAAATTTTGATGCAACTAACTGGCTGAATGTTTCCAGACTTTTCTATTTTTATTTATGCTTGGAACTATACTTTGGAATGAAAATGATAGTTCCTACCTGAATATTTCCAAGGTCTTGTGGTCAAGAACAAGATTTGGGTTGCCAGCCAAGTCCAGTTCCTGCAATGTGGCTGGAAGGGTCTCAGGCATCATTATCTCTGTAAGCTCATTGCAACTGAGGTCAACCAGCTAAACCAGGATGGAGAAAATTGGGATTAAGCAGATTAACCACAACATTGGTACCAGATTTGAGCAAATAATAATGTTTGCCTAATCAGCTAGTGATAGAGCAAAAGCATGAATGACCAGCAGATAAACTCAACAGCTATTCAATACAGTTTATTATAAACTAGCCACTTATCAAGGGAAAAAAAGAATACTTAAGGAATATTGACTTGAAGCACACATTACTTTAGGCTGTCATGACTACATTAGAAGTAGCTTGCTGCTATTTTACCATTTCAAACTGCTGCAGGGAGAGGTGGGGTGTTTTCAGTCCTCACTCCACATCAAACTAGATAACAATGCAAATGCAAACTATATATTACTGATAATGTCCTACAAAGCCCATCATGCATGGTTCTCCATCATGGGCACAACCCTTCCCTATCATCCGGGAGGAGGTAGAGGAGTCTGAAGACCCACACTCAATGATCTAGAAGCAGCTTCTTCCCCTCCACCATCAGTTTTCTGAATGGTCCATAAACACTACTTCTTCATTTCCCTTTTTTTTGCACCATTTATTCTGTAATTTATAGTAATTTCATGTCTTTGCACTGTACTGCTGCTACAAAGCAACAAATTTCAAGGCATACAAGTTGGTGATAATAAACCTTATTTTGAGATGCAAGACTGAAACAGGCAGTAAATAATCACCTCACTGAAAATTAGAAACCAAAAAGGGTCCAATTTTGTGAAATATATAGAGGAATGATGTTATCCTTGTGTATCCAACTGAAAAACTAAACGAGCTTTTAGTTAAAGATCTCTTTAACAGAGATCCATAGTGTTGTGTAGGCCACCACTTGATCTTTATTCATGGCCAAATTTCACGGTACTGCAACCAAAGTAATATCTATGTTTTATTAAAATTGCAGTTTCCAACTTATAAATGCATCTTCACAATTATTTTTAATATATGTTAATATAAAAAAGCATGGAATATTTGATATGGAATAAACAAACTGGAAAGGTTTCAGGGCACATTAGCTAAAGTTACTAAAAGACATCTGCTAATATGGCATTTCCTAACCAAACCAGATCCATGATAAGAAAGCAACAGTGACCATTAAAGAAAGCCAAAGAGTGTCTGCATGAAAAAACTAAAAGTACAGATTGAAAGAATTAATAGTAAGAGAAGATTTTTTTTAAAAAGGCTGTGTAAAAATATAACACATTCTGCGTAAAGAAATAGCCTGGTGGGTTGAATACTGCATATCACGAAACATGAAACTATGATCAGAACAATTCAAAGCACATTTTGCACCTTGATCTCAGGTAAGTGTAGGATCTCTGGAAAGACTGCAATGTTGTTGGAGTGAACGATGAGCGTATGCAATCGCTTGCAATTTGTGATGGTAGTAGGAATAGCTTTCAGTTTGTTTCCACTTAGATTCAGTTCTTCCAGTAGCTCTAACTTTGACAGCTTACTGAAGGAAAAAGAGTAAATGTAATTAGTAGATTTGAACATTATATTGTTAAATCATCAAATCATTACAAACTACAAATGATTTGCAAGCTGTTGTTTCACATTTGAGACCTTGCTTTGAATCCAACCCAAACCACAAATGAATAGTCCAAATTTCTTGACTTTGGTGAGCTGTCCCAACTCATTACACACTAAATATTATGTTCATTGTCCATAAGAGACAGGGACACAAAACACCTCTCAACAACAAACGTGAATACATCTAGGGCTGCTGGCAACAGGATTAAGGCCACAATAACATAAACAATCTACCCCTTCATGGATAATAACAACTTTTTTGCAAGTTGCAGTGCCAAGCTTCACTACTTGTCCAAATAAGATAGCAAATACAACCCATGTCATGGCAAAGAGGATTTACTGAACACCACATGAGAGGGTTCAGGTGGAACACATGATATTTCCCAACAATCCCAGTAATACACAGCTGACCTTGTGAGTGTACAGTTCTGCAGACAGTAAGTCAGCAGATAATGAGGACTTGGTGTATTTTTACATTTATCTTGTGCAGATCTTCGAGCAGCAATTTTATCCATGAAACCAGGTCCCAACTTGTCAGTAAAGCCCTGCAGAGCACAGAGCCTTCTGGCAGTAAATGGTATGTGATTAGAGGGATGCATTGCAGGAATCTAAGTATTGGAGGATATCACAGGAATGTTGACCATAATCATTCGATGCTCTTTGCATAAAGGAGCAGTGTCAGAAGACTAGAGAATGGCAAATGTTACCTGTTCCAAAAAAAGTGAAGGATGAGCATTTTAAACTTGGTGCTGGGAAAGCTTTTGAAAACATTGATCCGGGACAGGATTATTCATCATAGAGGAGAAAATTTATTAAGGCAAGCCAATATGGATTTTATAATATACATAATATTTAACCAATTTGATAGAATTTTTTGATGGGTAATGCAGGTGTATATAGACTGCTAGAAAATTTTGGGTAAGGTGCTGCTTGAGAGGCTTTTCAGCAAAACTGAAGCACATGGCATAAAAGGTACATTAATTGAATGGATACAAAGTCGGCTAAATAACAGATATCAGAAGGTTGTAACGAATGGTTATTTTCCAGACTGGAGGAAGGTGAATAGAGGTGTTCCCCAGTGAACTTTAAGGCCATTCCTATATTAATGACCTGTACTTGGGACATAAGCCACACTTTCTAAATTTGCAGATGACACAAAGCTAGCAGTATTGTGAACAAAGAGGACAGTAAAGATTGCAGCAGGATACAAAAGGCTGCTCATATGGGCAGATGCATGGGGAGTTGAAGTTTAATGCAGAGAAATATAAGGTGATGGATTTTGGTGGGAAAAATGAGGAGAGGCGATATAGAACAATGGATACATTCCTAAAAGGGTATAGGATCAGAGTTACCTGGGGTATGTATTTGCAAATCATTGAAAGTGGCAGGGAGGTTGAGAAAGTAATGTTAACATAATTCTGGGCTTTAATCAACCAAGATAAAGAAGATAAAAGCAGGGAAGTGATACTGAAACTTTATTAAATACTAGTCCAGTCTCAGCTGGAGTATTATGTTCAATTCTGGTCACCTCATTATTGGAGATATTGGAGACTGTCCAGGGGAAATTAAAGAAAATGATTCTGGGATGAGGGACTATGATTATAGTGACAGATTGGAAAGGTTAAGACTATTTTCTTTGAAAAAGGCTGAGAGATGATCCAATAGAATTGGGAAGTCATATTACAACTGTACAAGACGGTGGTGAGACCACACTTGGAGTATTGTGTGCAGTTCTGGTTGCCAAGCTATGGGAAGGAGGTCATTAAATTGGAAAGGGTGCAGAAGAGATCCACAAGGATGTTACTGGGACTGGAGGGCTTGAGTTCTAGGGAGAGACTGAGCTTACCACCATATTATACACATACTTTTTTTTCCTGAGTTACTGATCAGCACCGATGCTCAAAACAAGAGTACATAGCTTTAAGGTAATGGGTGGGAAGTTCAAGGGAGATGTCAAAGGGAGGTTTTTCACCCAGAGTGGTTGGTGCATGGCATGCACTGCCTAGGGTGGTGGTGGAGGCTGATACATTGGTCAAGTTCAAGAGATTGTTAGATAAGCATTTGGAGCAATTTAAGATAGAGGGATATGTGGGAGGAAGGGGTTAGATAGTCTTAGGTGTGGTTTGAAGGTCACCACAACATGGTGGGCCAAAGAGCCTGTATTGTACTGTATTGTTCTATGGTACCTATATTCAATAATTTATTTCTTTCAATTAGCATGTCACAGCCTTAAAGGAAACAACTAGGCTTGAACCAAAATGTTATTGATCCATAATATTTTTATTTAGGAACAATCTATCCACTCCTCCAAATTAATCAATGTTATTTTCTTTATGGTTGGATAAACTTCAAACTTCAGTGTGAAACTGAGGATTCTGTGAATATTAGTTACTAACTGCTGGATGCACAAAGAGGAATAGTGCTTTACCTGGCTGGGAATGACTGAAGTTGGTTGTAAGCCAAATGGAGAACTCGAAGGCGTGGATGTCCAGTCAGCATTGAAACATACTTATCAGTCAAGTTGTTTCCTGTTAAATAAAGTTCTTGCAGCACACTGAGACTCTCTTCAGTATCACTGCTAATAGGCAGTGATTCCAGATTGTTTGCAGACACGTTGAGACATCGCAAGCTAGAAGAAATAAAAATATTTTTCTCAATGAAGTAATGAAGGATGTGGTTTTTTTTTAAATTATCCTTGAATGTGGACATTCAAGCCTTTGAAAAAGTGATCTGCTGCCTTCTTGAACTGCTGCATTCCATGAGGAAAAGGTATTCCCATAATTCTGTTGGTTAGGGAGTTCTTGGAATTTCCAGGCAACAATGAAGGAATGGCTGTTTAAATCCAAGTCAATTTTGTATACAACCTGGAAGAGAACATGAATGTGATAGGATTCCCATACAGTTTTTGCTCTTGGCTTTCTCGCTTGGGGAAGATGCAAGTTTAAGAAGTGCAGAGTAAAAGATTCTGTGGTGCATCGTGTAAACAGGACATACAACAACTCTAGCATGTCAGTGGTGGAGAGAGTAGATGTTTAGGTTAGCAGTGAAGTAAAAATGGAGTAGGCTGTATTTGCTCTGGACGATTTCACTCTTTTTTATGCGACTGCAGCTACACCCATTGAGACAAAAGTATTCCACCACATTCCTGTTTTGCACCATGTAGTTGATTGAAACACTTTGGGGAAGTCAGGAGGTAAGCC
>JARFYF010000017.1:25193318-25204345 GCA_030265395.1 Rhina ancylostomus | reverse complement strand
AGGCAGGGTGGAAGTTAGTACCAATAGGTTATAAAATTGGCGAGTTCTGCATGAGCATAGGAAACAGCACCAATGTAGTCATCAATGTGGAGAAAGAGGTGGAAAGGGGTGCCAGAATAGGTTTGGAATAACTGCTGTTCCACATAGCCAACAAGAAGAGAGGCATGGTTGGTGTAGAAAGGGGGAGGACTCAAAAGAGAAGTTATTGCAGGTGAGAACAAGTTTTGCCAGGCAGGTGAGAGTATTAGTGAAGGGGAACTGGTAGGGTCTCTTTCAGGAAACAGGGAGCCTGAATATTTTTCTGTGCCATAATCCATCTGCCAACTTCCTAGTGTTAATCACTCCATTTCTTTGCAATCTCCTCACAGCATGCAATCATACTTACAGTTAGCAAACTCAGAGACTTTGCACTCTGTCCTCTTATTGGTCACTGTTACAAGTTTCAAATAGCTTAAGTTCAAACACTGATATATTCAGTACTGCTATAATTACTGCCTGCCAAATGAAAATGACTCATTTATTGCTACTCAATTTTCTGTTTGTGAACTAGTGTTCAAGCCATGCTAATCTTTTAAATACTAATTTTGTGTAATCACACACAGCACTTTTTCAACATTTTTTTTGAAAATACAAAAGCACAACATCTAATCCTGCTGATTTGTCCAATGTCATAGGCTCACAAAAATTGCAACAGATTGCATCTGAAAGAGAGCAAATACAATAATGCAGAACTTTCCCATTAAGGGATTATTAGATTATGACTTCATATTCTATACCTACCTGAAACTGCAATCGGTAGCACGTGCAAAATGAATGCAAAATGCTCTGAAAGCAGCATTGGCAAAGCTCTCTAGAGCTTGGCTTTCAAGGTCAAAGCTCTTTCCACCAAACTAAATTAGCTACAAAATCTTAACAAGGAAAAAAAGCAGTATCATCACCTCAGAACAGATAACACATCTATCCCTCAAACTATCCATCAGCAACAAGAACTCAAATCTCTGGGTCTTTCCCACCTCATAGGTAATTCTGTAATCAGGTTATGACTGACATCCAGCAGTTCAAGTTTCTTGGCATCACAGACCCAATCAGGTACAGCTTCCAATTTGTTCCTATTAAGGTAAAAGAATTTGATTATAACATTTTTTAAAAATTACTTGAAAAAAAATGTTTTGTAGAATAATAAAAAGTAACCCAGTCTTCTGTAATAGTTTACATTTATGGGAATAGTATATGAACCATGACCACTTTAGCTTTACTAGCACAGTATTGGAGTGCGTATAATTTTTTTTTTGTTTATGTACATACATTTAGATACCTGCCTACCTTGAGAGATCAATGTGAACCAGTTGACCAGGAAGTGGATATATGCTCAATGTTGTCAACTCTAAACAGACACCCAAAATAAATTATTAGAACACAATATCTTAAAAATAAATTCCGATCAATCTCAAGGGTGAATATGAATTTAAGTGTATCCACAATTTTTTTCAACTATATTAATCTATTAAAAAGGATGCACAACAGCATGCCCTTTATCACTTATCTTTCTTCTTGGCTTTTTACAGATTCAATTAGCATTTTGTACACCCAGATTAACTAATTTCCATGTCTCTTTTTCCCCAAAAATAAACTTTATTCAAAGAAAAGTATACATTTCCCCATTTTATCTTGGGGGTCTGAGCTGTGCAATGCTTCTCTGCACTTCAGACATCGCCTTTTTACCACCCCCCTCAGAGATATCATCCCCTTATTTCACCCTTCATGTCACATGGTATAATTTCTCAAAGCCCAACATCACTCCAGATGCCATCGTATCTCTGGAGTCCACAAGAACCATAATATTTTTTAAAACATAAATTGAATGTTTTTTTTTCTTAAACTACCTCAGTTTGTAAGCACCAAGTTGGAACAAATTTGCATACCATTCACATCACAATCACCAACTCAGGCTGTCGAAGAAAATGGCAATTTACAGGAAGTGACCAAAAATCTGTTTACTTACGGTTGAAGCCAGCATACAATGTCCTCAGAGAAAAACCACTTAATGTAAGGGTGGACAGATTGTTACGTTCACAATGCAGATGTTCAATACTTGCAAACACACTTAAGTCAAGTTCAGTCAGGAGATTGTCACGCAGATCCAGGTAAGTTACATGGTTAATAGCTTCTAGGCTGTCCATCACCACTGACTCAATTGAATTCAACCTAATAAACACAAAGAAACAAACGCAGATTTGAGCCCAAATTAATCAATAGCACAGTTAAAGCAACCATTAAAACTTGAGACATGAAGTGAAAATTCTCAGTCATATGACAACAAGACAATTATGATCACTAAACAGAAATAAATATGATTAAACTACAAGCAATGAATTACACCAATTTACAAGAATTTCTCGAGGACTTGTCAAAGGCAATAAACATAGCAATTTAATTATAACTCTTACAGATCAAAATTCCACAAGTTCTGCATGATTAAGACAACCAGACAGCTGAAGAAGAATTTGAGGACATTTATAATTGGCAATATAATTTCAGAAGGAAAAGGGTTATGTGGATTTTTTTTACCAATCAGTACTTAAATTAACTTTTCATTTTGCTGATAACTTGGACAAGGAGGAAAAACATGAACCTTTTCTAACTTCTTAAGGTTGATAGATGGCCAATTTGAAACCAATGAGGTTCAACCAGAAAGATTTAAGATTATTTAAACTTTCTTATAACCCTTTGCTGTGCTTGCATTTGTAGTTCAGATATTTTCCAATAAGACAAATAATCAAATAGAATATGGGCATGAAGGAAACTTGCATGAGATAAACTGCCAGATAATACATACAGGGCATCCTAAACCTCTCTACGACCAACATATTACCTTTGAAATGTAATCACCATAGGCAGGTGATTTGTGAAATGCAAAGGTGTCAAAGGCAGTGAATGAATGACCTGTTAATCTGTTTTTGGTAATGAAAACTTATTAAGCTCTTTAATCAGTGTCACAGGATCATTCATGGACTCTAATGGAAATAGCAACCCTCTGCTCACCAGCTTGGATTGGATGATAGAACTTAGAAGCCTGTAGGTTCAGTTTCATACTCTTTTTGAAAAAAACCCTGAAGGAAAGGGGAAAACAGGATTTAAATAATTTTTATTTCAATTACTTCACTTTTAAGGATCTGTGCTTCATTGGCAAGGCCAGAATTTGCTGCCCATCCTTAAAGGTTCTCACAAAGTGTTTTTGAACAGCTTTAGACCGGGTGATGGTAGTCCCGCTGTGGTAATGGGCAAGGAGTTTCAGGACTTTGACACACCAATGATCAAGGAAGAGCCTTACAATTCCAAATTGGGATGATGCAAGACTTGGAGGGGAACCTGCAAGGGGCAACATTTTCTTTTGCCTGCTGACCCTGTCCTACTTAGTGGTAGAGGCTGTGGATTTGGGAGGTGCTGTTAGAGTTCCCTTAGAGAACAGCTGCAGATCCTTAGAAGATCATTAAATCAGGTGGGCTTTTCTCTTCCTGGATGGAATTGGGCTTCTTGAGCATTGTTGGTGCTGCCCACACCCAAGCAAGTGACAAGTATTCCTTCAGGTCCCTGACCTATGTCTTTTAAGTTGTGGAAAGGCAAAGGGGTTTCAGGAGGTGAGTGACTTGCTGCAAGGTATCCAGCCTCTGACTTGCTCTTGTAGACATAGTATTTATGTGGCTGGTCCAACTGAGTTTCTTATCAACAGTGACCCCCAGGATATAGATGGTCTTGAGGGGAAAGAAGCCAGGAAGACTTGGAGAAAGAACAAAGCAAGTATCCTGCAGTATCACAATATTTATTTCAATAATTGCCTAGAACCTAGATTGAGTAGTGCTGCTTACTTCAGAACTGTGTAAATAAAAATGCACTTATCATGAAGTGGAATATATTAATGACTATATCTAGATCACCATGCCTCATTCAGGTTTAGCTACTCTTCCTGGCATTATTCAATCTTGCACAGCTGAAGTGATTTCTTCATGAGATGTGCATTAAATTACATCATTTCACATGACATACTTCACTTTCTATGCCATATTGATTTAGAGTGCAGTATTAGACTTGGACTCAACTAGTGCAAGTCTCAAAGTCAAAGTTGAGTTTTTTGCCATATGCACAAGTATATGTATACACAGGTGGAATGAAAAACTTACTTGCAGCAACATCACAGGTACATAGGCACAGACACTTAGTCTCAGAAATAAGTTTAATCCTTTAGACCCCCACCACTGATGTGCCCTCAGTGACCCAGTGCCTGACAGTCCAGAACCACCGTCTCATCTCCTAACCCTCCTCTCACCTGATCAGGTCCCCAACGCTTGACCCAACAATCTCTTGTTGCAGATCACACTGCACACCCACTCCACAGCCACAGCCACATTACTGACTCCGGACCTAGTCCCACACCCCGATCATGATCACCAACACTGAAACCCATCACCCCTTGTTACTTACCTGCCTAGGATGCAGGGAGCCAAGTGTTCCGTGATTAAAATCAGGACCTGGGGTTGAATCCTAATCAGATAAGTGTTTGAGGTAGGAGAAGAGGTGAGAATCATTACCTCCATCAAGAGATCAAGAGTCAGGTGTCTGATCGTGAGTAGGTGATGAGGTGGAATGATGAGTGAATGAGGAAGGCAGAAGAATCAGAGAGTCAGAGGAGAACAGTAGTTCCAAAGTGTCAGACCTGGGTTAGATAGAAGGGAGGTCAGTGCTCCCCACATACCCCCTCCCCCAATGGAGTTGGGACACAATGGATTAAAGCTTGCCATGGAACTTGTTACATGAGCTCCAGTCCACTGCTAAATTATGAAGGCCTAGTCTCCCCTGGAATGCCCACTGGTAACCTCTCAGAGTCCTGGAATAAACATGGCACAGGTGGAGAAGGGTTGCAAATTTGATTTGCATTTGTTTGCAGCTGCGGGCCCAAAACCAAAGTGTTAATATAGTTATACTGCTTCAAGATCACCTTGCACAATCATTAGAGCAAACTAGAATTTCTAAGCCTGTTGAAGGGGTGGTGAAAAGTGAGGAAAATGTGCATTTGTATAACTTGAGACAAACAGTTTTAATATGAAGAAAAATACTTAAATAGATATACATACATCCTGACACTTAGATATCATCTTGCATTAGCTTATTTCTCCCATAAAAATACTCAACCCTAAAGATGCTCTTCCAAGACCACACTGTTACTTGCTGAGGGTCTTGCTGCCATCTTTTGGTGACCTGTGGTATCATAATATATGCCCCATCATGCTGGAAATCAATTCTTTCGTGCATCTGAAATAGAAACAGAAAATGCTGGAAATTCTCACTAGATTTGGCAGTATTTGCACAGGGAGATAAACAGTACCATTTCAGGTTAATGACCTTCTGTTAATGTTAATGCTGCGTTTCTGTCTCAGGCATCTGCCTGACCTGTTGAGTGTGTCCAGCATTTTCTGTTTCTATTTCAGAATTCTAGCAACTGCAGTTTTTTGCTTTTCATCTGTACATCTATTGCATTCAACAGTCACCAGGCTTTGGAGTACTCAACAGCAATAAACTACATTTATATAGAAGGTTTAATGTACTAAAACATCCTGTGAAGTGTTACCAACAGAATTTAACCCTGAACCACAAAAGGACATTTTTGAACAGTTGGAGATTCTGGAAGTGAAGAAGAAACTTGCATAAGGATTTCCAGAGTGCAGAGTTTGACAGCTGAAGACACAACCGCTAATGTCGGTAATAAATTCAGGAATGTACAAGAGGCGAGAATTATCAGTGCAGTGATCTCAGAGGTCATGCGCTGGAGGAAGTTTCAGAGCGATGGGTAATAGCAAGGCTATGGACGGAGTTTAAAAAGAATGAATGCAAAATGTAGAATTAAAAATGTGCAAATTATGGCAATTGCTAGCAATACTCAAATTCCAAACAATTTACATTCTGAATCAGTTCTGCCACTGGGCAAAATCCTTTCATTTATACAACTGCAGTAATAGATTTATATAGACAAATGTGGTGCATCTTCTGTGCCATAAATACCTTAAAATTATGTGATGAATGATCAGCAACAACAACTTGCATCTATTTGATGCTTTTTTTTAAAAGAAAAAAATATTCCAAGCCATCCAGTGCCACATGCTAGTGAAGCAAGAAATAGGAAGAGAGTACAGTTAATGCATGGCTAAAGAGCTGGTATATGAAACCTTCCCTCATATACCTGGATCACTGGGATTTCTGCAAGGGCAGGTGAGACCTGCACAAGGGCAGGTTGCACCTAAACTGGAGAGGCACCAGAATCCTTGCAGGGAGGTTTGCTAGTGCCACTGGAGGGGGTTTAAGTTGCTGAGGCATTGGGGTGGGAACCCAAGCATTAGGTCAAGCAGGTGGACAAGGCAGAGGTTAGGTCAAGTAAGTCTAACAGTTAAAACAGGCAGGTCCAGGATAATGAAAAAGGTAGGAATGATGATCTGAGGTACCCTTATTTTAACGCAAGGAGTATAAAGGGTTAGGCAGATGAGAGAGCCTGGATTTGTACATGCAACAACAATAAAATTGTGAACAGTCATAGCCACAAATTAAAAACATCCATAGGACATCTCTGCAGGGGTTCCTCAGGGTAGTGTCATAGGCCCAACCATTTTCAGGTGCTTCATCAAGGACCTTCCTTCATTTGCAAGGTCAGAAATAGGGATATTTGCTGATGATTGCACTATGTTCCACACCATTTGCAACTCCTCAGATAACAGAGCAGTCCACATCCAAATGCAGCAAGACCTGCACAATATCCAGGCCTGGGCTGATAGTTGGCAAGTAACATTCACCACACCAATGCCGGGAAATGATGATATCCAACAAAGGAAAATCAACATTCAATGGCATTCCCATCACTGAATCCCTCACTGTCAATATCCTGGGGGTTATCATTGACCAGAAACTGAACTGGAGTAGCCATATACACAATGTGACTACAAGAGCAGGTCAGATAATAGGAATTCTGTCACGAATAACTCACCTCAATTCCCCAAAGCCTGTCCACCATCTACAAGACTCAAGTCAGGAGTGTGATGGAATATGCTCCACTTGCCTAGATGAGTGCAGCTTCAACAACATTCAAGAGGTTCGACACCCATACAGGACATAGCAGCCTACTTGATAGGCACCCAATCCACCACAACTCCACCACTGACACACAGTAGCAGCATTTTGTATCATTTACAGGATGCACTGCAGCAACTCACCAAGACTCCTTAGGGAGCCACGACCTCTGCCAGCTAGAAGGACAAAGGCAGCAAACACATGGGAACACCACGACCTGGAAGTTACCCTCCAAACTACACACCATCCTGACATGGAAATATATCGTTGTTCTTTCATCATCACTGGGTCAAAATCCTGGAATTCCCTATCAGCATTGTGGGAATACCCAGGTTTCAAGGACTGCAGCAGTTCAAGAAGGCAGCTCACTACCACCTGCTCAAGGGCAATTAGGGATGGGCAATTAAATGCAAAACCCACATCCCTTGAGTGAACTAAAAGAAAAATGAAAGGCACAGATAGGGTAGATAGTCAGAGTCTTTTTCCTAGGGTGAAATTTCAAATACTAGAGGACATAACTTTAAGGTGAGAGGGGAAAGGTTTAAAAGAGACTTGCGCGATTTTTTTTTACACAGACAGTGGTAGGTGCTGCTGCCAGGGAAGGTGGCAGAAGCAGAAACAATAGCAACGTTTAAGAGGCATTTAGACAGACACATGAACAGGAAATACAAGGATAGTTTAATTTGACATCATGGTGGACCAAAGAGCCTGTTCCTGTGTTGTACTGTTCTATGTTCATGATAATGTATTATAGTTTAAGGAGCAAAGGCAAATGGAAAAGCAGCTATGGAACACCAGAACTCAGGGCCAGATTAAAGTGCATAAAAGAGGAATCAATACTTCATTTAAACAAAGATTAATCAGGCTGTCTGAAGAACTGAATTCAGCTCTGGGCACCAAATGTCAGGAGAGCCCAATCAGATATGAAGTACAGTTTAAAGAGCAGAGATGGGGGGAAAGACAGCATTAAACCCTAGAACACAGGCTCAGTTAAGAACAGGAAAATGAGGAACTGAAGGTTCATTTGTGCAAAATCTCAGCCAGATTACATTAAACTTAGCTCCAGGCATCAAATGTCAGGAAAGATACACTGGCCTCTGAGATGGCACAGTGGCTGAAGATATTAAGTACAGGCTGAATAAAATGGCGCTTGAATTGTTTTTGAGTTTAGACGGCTGACATACAATGGTTTGGGGGGAGAATGTTTAAAATGAAGACGACATTTGGGAGTGTAGCTAAAAAGAAATAAATCAAGGGAAATAATCTTAAAATTTGAACTAGACCAGTGGGATCTGAAATTCTTCAAAAACCGACTTGGATCTGGGTCAAATCTTCACACATGTAAAACTCTATATATTGTGTCATATTTTCTTAAGCAGCCTGAATTTGTATCAACTGGCTGTGAGCTTATATAAAAGAAATATCCAATGAATGCTGGAAAATGAAATAAAACAGATAATTCTGGACACTGAATATGTCCATCAGTGTTTGTGATGAGAAAAAAATGCAGCAGAGCAATCAGAGAAAGGAGTTACCCTTAAAGGAATGCTTCCCATGGCTGGTGCAACAAAAATAACACACATTATGGCTGCCAAAGGAGTGTGCAGAATGGAAAGGTGAATGAAGGAGCTCCCAGATTCACTGAAAAGGGGTTCAGAAGTCTAAGTCACGAAATATACTCCAGGAGGTTGGCAAGACATGGCTATAATTGTTACCTGCCGAAATGAGAATCCCTAAACAATGGAGCAAATGTCAGAAAAAAATTTCATGATTTCATAAGGCAAGGATCACACCAATGAAAAGAATGCTTTTTTATTTTATCTTCCACACCTTCACCCCATCATTGAATTTCACTCCTTCCATCAGCAACACAAAAGTAGGAAGATGGAAAGGTCACGTACTTCATTTTCTACATTTAGGATAAAACAGAAAGGATGGGGGAGGGAGGGGAAAAGCAACCTGCGTGAAAGAAGGTCTAATGCAAGTGTAGTGTCTCTCCAGGATATAGGACACCATTCTCAAGGGTAGAGGGGCCAGGGTGCCTAAATCAGAGATTAACAGGAATCTGCTCTGCTCACCATGTCTACTGCTGCACCAGCACAAATGGGTTTTGAATTCAACTTAAAATTGCACCCATTTTCTGGTTCACCTTTCTCCCCTCAACAGAACACCAACATTCAGGGCAGGAAAGACAAGAGGTACAGTGAAATGGAGGAGCCAGGAAAAACAAAGATAAAGTAAAGATGCAGTGCAATATAATGATGATGTTGATGACCACAATGCACACTGCACCTGACATCCTGCTGCACCACCTCAGACAATGACTCTGCAAAGAGTGAGCAAAATAGGCTAAAGGGAGAAACACCTATCAAGAGAGAAACACCAGTCTTTAGCAGGCTGCAGTCTTACATAGATGCATGGAATCTGTTTGGACTCCAAAAGCTACCTACAAGGCACCAAGATATGTAACAACTTTTTCTGTGTACGTATTGTTTCATTATTTATGCAATACACTTTTGATGTTTAAAGCCACTCTTATTAAGAACAACCAACCTGGTAGATTGTTGTATGCTGCATACCCTGCAATGCTTCACTTAGAAAGGTTGCTAATGTCATGCATGGCATCTGAACACTCTTAAGAAAAACAATAATTGAAACTAAACAGTGAGTGATGCTCTCCATGAAAAATGATAACTCCACTGCAGTGAAGCACATGATTGCAAAATAATTCAATTTATGCCGTGAACATTTTGGATTATGGAAAATTAGATTATGGCTTCCATGGGTAGGGATGAAAGCAGATATGATAGTGGTATTTCAGAGGCTGTGAGATAGACACATGAATATGCATTGAATGGAGGGACATGGATCATGTACAGGCAGAAGGGATAATAGTTTGGTTTGGTGCAGACATCATGGGCCGAAGGGCCTGTTCCTGTGCTGTACTGTTCTATCTTGTAAAATCTGGCAATAATTTCAAAAGCATACTTGATCATCATCTTCCATTTCTTCTCTGCTTGGTTACTCTGACAATACTTATCATGGCAACCTGAGGGAGAGGTTGTAAAATACAAGATGAGATGAATCATCTTCTCTATGTTGTCCACTCCCAAAGAGTCCCCTTTATGCAGGGTATTAAAAGCAGCAGGAATAAGTTAGACATCATTAATCAAAAGTTATTGCTATACAGGAAAGCATGACACTACATTGATCACGTCCAATTGTTGCACAGTGAAACATACGCTTCTACTGCTGATATTTGCTGAGTTCTATTCCAGTATCTTGAAAAGGTCAATTGGTCCAATGAAGCTCACTGCGCTTTCATGAGTCATTTCTCAATATTGAATAACAGTACTCTCATTGGCTTGAAATTTTAGCTGCTCAATGCATCTCCACACCCACTGCATGGCAATCTGATCAAAAGATTAGAACGTGCATTACCCTGGACAGCAACAGATGATGAGTAGTGGTCCAAAGGATTCAAACTTAACATCAATGCTTAAATTTATGGAATGGAGCAGCTATTCTGGATGTGAGGGAATATAATGGGTTATGGTAGATGAGGTCTCCTGGCTGAATATTGATGCTAAGGATTTCAATATCGAGACAATCACAGGTATGCACTGAGGACTATGATTTAGTATGGGCCTAGTGAAACCGTCTCTCTACTCAGCTAAAATGGGAGATAAAGCTGTCGATGCTGAACTGGGGCATTCCCACCCTTATCCTCCCAAATGTCTTCAAGTTATGTCTCATGGTCCTCAGACTGAGAATCTGCACATTGTAGGCACCAGCTGCTATCTGTGGTTGGAAAAGCATTTTCCACTATGACCTGGGACTTGCATGGTTCCCATTGCATTGCTGCTGTTGTTGGCAGTCTGAACTGCAACAGAAGTAGAAGGTACTCTTATTCCACA